>OY759222.1:5623001-6223001 GCA_963662175.1 Aradus depressus
AATATATTATTTTTATTATTGGAATCATTTCCGTTATTGAATGTTATTATATACAGTATGATGTCTGTGGCACATTCCCTTTACTTCAGAAAAATGTTTTAACTTCACACATTAATTTTACATTAACAAAATTAAATAGACACCTTGTATTATAATTATTGTATTGTATGTTTAGGTCTAGCTCCAAAGTGGGTTGGAAGCAGGGAAAGTACGGTGGTATGATGATGCGTGTCCATGAAGGCTCATCCAACAATGCTGAGTTCCTCTCTCTAACACTGACACGAGCCAAAGCCTCCAGTTTCCACGCTAAACTTGCCTCCTCCATGAGAGTACCCTACAAGGTGATATATGTTATATATTATTATAAAATATATTAGTTTTCTTACCTCAAACGATGCAGGCAGGCTGAGTTATTGGGTGATCTGGGTACCGCCCAATAATGCAATAATGCAGTATGTGTACTTGCGACATGCAAGTTTTCATTTGATAAAGTGCTGATATAGGAGATGAAGTCGAGTTTCTGATGATAAACTTAACACTATGTTGTTGAGCTGTGATTCAAATTTTGTTTTTATTCTTCCTCAAGAAGGCAATTGAATATACCGAATGAGGAATAATAATATATTTTTGATATTCTGATGACGAATGAAAAAAATATTCAAAAGTTGATTGAGAAAAAATTGTGTAATTTTTGACAGAATTGGAGGAAGGCTACTCATTATCTCTTCAACTGTTGCTCTACTCCTGAAGAATATTCTGTATTTTCTATACCAATGAAGAATGGTCTAATTACTTCTTTCTCTTCCTTTTTTCAGGAGGTGACAGGAGGCAGCAGAAGGAGCAACGGCGGGAGCGGCACGACCGAAGATGGCTACATCTCGGAGGTGGTGGTGAGGGTGGAGCCTCTCGACCTCATCCTGGTGCCGGGCCTTGCACAGAGGTTTGTGGGTGTGCTTGGCCCTTTGTTAGCCCCACGGCCTCCACCCCCAGGCCCTCCCCGCCCCCACCTCACCACCGCCCACCTTCCCCTCATCTATCTTGATATACACCAAATCACACTCTTCATCATCTCTTCCGCTGAGTATGTCCCTCAGGACACGCTTGTCATTAGTGTAAGTTCATTTGATTTTTTTTTCCTTTACTCTACCTGGAAATATAGTAGACTCTCGAACTTTGTTCTGTAGGGGCGAGAGGAAGTAATGCTGATGTTGAGTCATGCAACTCTGACGCTTCGCGCCCAAACAGCAATAGACGACATAGGCAGTTGGTGCTGCGCCAATAAGGTAGCCCTCTCACCTAGAACATCGAGCGCCCGGCGGCTGTGATGACATAACTTGGGGGTGTGGATCGCGCCGGGGCTGAATGTGACCACCTTGTCGAAATATTATCAGGTCATGATGATTTTAACTCGTAAGTTCTTCTTCTTGAAAAAGATGAACAATCCGAATTGTTCATGCGGCGGCATCGAGACTGCATGGCATGTACGACCAAGCCAGGGTGAATTTGATTAACGGGACTGGAAATACCACAGCTGGTGATGGAGAGCGGCTACCAGTTGTCATCTTGTCGGGAGCAGAAGAAGTCAGTATATGACGGGCTTGGGACAACCCCGATTGCCGCTCCCAGCCCCTCAATAACGACGAATTTTCACCCCGAGTTCCTCCCTCTACATATGGTGATGTTGCACTCTTGCAAGGTGCACTTTTTTATTAAATGTTTTGTTAAAAGCTTTCATATTATTATTTCATATTTCACTTTTCATATTGTTGGTATTGATTTCTAGTTGAATGAGATCTCTCTGCGGTCCGAGGCAGTGAACCCCGTGTCTAGAAAGCTGCTCAGAGAGGATATAACTCGAGTGACCTCAGTGCCTGGAGCCAGGGTGGAAGACCGTCAGTACCAGCTGGACATCAACACTCAGATCAGTACAGGTAACCTGTTGAAATCTAGTCTATAGTGTCATTTGGAATTTTATATATACCACATATCTAACCTAAGAAGGAATTTAATGGTATCGCGAATATAAGCTCGATTCGTTTGAAAATCGACCACAGCTTTCAGCAAAATGTTACCTCACTGCGCATGGCGGTTTAAGTGTAATGACGGTAATGCCGCCTTTTTTCATATCCAAACATACTTCTCAATGCCTGGAAAGTTAAAAACATAATCAAATTTTTAGCCATTGTGTCATATTATTGTTTTCCAGGCCGATGGGAGCAGCTGGAGAGTTTCGCCTGCGGTGTTCCGAACAAGTCTGTCGAAGAGAATCCAGCAGTGGCCTGGAACTCCGGGGGTGGGCCACCCTCTTCCTCTGCACCCCTCTCCACCATTCTCGAACCTCTCGGAGTAACGTTCATCTTTGCACCGCCCATTCTCGTCAGCGGAGTCATCGTCTCCGGACTCTATTTTGAGGTATTTCTTGCGTGTTATGTTAGCCTTTAAGAGAAATTGTATCGGAGAATGATGTATGGTCTAATAAAAAGAATTATTTTTTCCAAATATACATAAGTAGGATTAGATTTCCATGGACTGAGGGCAACATGTAGGGAGCCATGCTAAACAGTATGTTTACTGTTTGTTGCAACGTGGAGCATGCATATTCTACTAGTGCTAGTGTGAAGCAAAGCCATGTTGCCTGTCTACAGTAAGAATCATGGTCCATAGGAAAAACGGCTAGTCTCACTGATAAATATTAAAACAAACTTCTTTTTTGAAATATTGTCCATTCCAAAAAATATATATATACATAACTTCCTGTTACGGCATTACAGCATCGTTAGCTTTAGTTATCAACTAAGACCTTAACTTAGAAGTTGTAGTCTCGTCGAGTATAATCACACCAATATAATTCTGTGAGATATTCGACACATTGGATAATAATAATGTAGAGAAATCATGCCGACAAGTGGGAGAAGTCGGATTTGGAAGCGAATAGAATTCCCTGGGAACATTGGAATGCATGTTGCCTGTTGTGGACAGGCTGCGTTGTTGACTTCTGGCCCACTGTCAACACATTAGGGACCTTCCTGGACCTGGCGTGGCATTGCTACATTCAGAGATGAGCATAAATATATAATATATTATATATCCATAAATAATGTTTAAAAAAAATTATTTATACTAAAATTTGCATCAGTTTCAAGGGTCGAAAAGATGTAATACTTACGTTAAATGTATAAATAAATTATGTTTAGGGAAAAATAAAGAAAAGCAATTTATTGATTAATTATGACTAGGATTTGCTAAACGGGAATTCTCGGGACTATTCAGAGTTATAGTTTTAGTTTGTTCTACCGGATTTGTCCAGGGTAACGTGCTCTCAGAGGCGGAGATCAGTCTGAGTCTGGACCAGATGCGTCTCCTTGTCGGCCTCTCCTCTGAACTGGGAGCCATCTTCCCCGATATTTCCACCTCTCCGTCTGCCTATCCCCAAGATCCAGACAGTGGCATCGAATCTTCTGCTGACTCCTTCTCTACTAATTCTAAAGGTGAGTTCTGTTTTTTGTTCTTTCTCCAGTAGTGAGCCCCGTTCATTCTACCCCAGTTGGGGTTCGTAAAGACGGTAAGAATTTATATCAAACCTATGGAGGTCTAATCCTGAAGTACAAATATAATGTAACCATAAACATATTTGAATAAAGAGGTGCTTCATGCTCTGTCAAATTTTTTTTGTTTAAATTAAAATTTCTAGTATTTTTATTCTTCATGTGGGTTGGAATTTATGATAGGAAAGTTAAACTATTTTCCCTGTAATTTAGTTCACAAGATTTACAAGTTTTAGTTTCCTGTCGTCAGTTCCAACTCGAAAGAATCAAAACAAACATTTATCGAGAAAACGTTGTGTAAAAGTTTTTGTGACAAATCATCGATCTCATCTCCTCATTTAGATATAGAACTATCGAGCTCCACTTGCAAAGATATAGTTAGTTATTATGACTCATATCCGGGCTTTAACTTAAGGTTATATCGCCTATTACCAGAGCACTCTTTCGTCGCTCTGGTGCCATGAGCCCGACTCTATCTTGGAAGTCCTAAATTTTTGCTTACCCTAAATTTTTATTCACCTAGGGTAAGGTATCTTTAACGAGTATCTGACATCGTACAAGCTCGGGACCATCGCTTAACATAGAACGGCATGCTTAAAAAAAATATTAAAAATAAACTAAGGGCCTCGGCCGGGTTTCGAACCTACCGGCGCCCTCCATATATAAATTTTGTTTTTTAAAGAACCCGTTCAATTCACACTTCTGATTAACTAGACTTCAACTATTATATTATAACTGAATAATTCTGTATGGGATAATATAGATATGTAAATTTATACAAATATAAAAATAATAATTTACGGGGTTAGAATCAAAATGGTCTAAGTGACATTTTTAAAACTTTGAAGAAACTGTGCATTAAGTTCTTAACTAATTTAAAAAATCAATAATTTATCGAAACCGGAAATATTTTGTCTATTGCTTTTATGGTGAAAGTTGCTGTTAGCAAACCATAAAATTGAATAAAAATCTTAATTTCAAGATCACTGTTGATATGTTTAAGTTACTTGTTCATGTCACCTAAATGGTATAAGTGATTTGCCACTAGATCTCAGTACTGGCTAGGATTTCACTTGTACAACTTTTTTCCTGAACAGAACTATCATTTTCAGGAATGTAACTTGGACCAATTTTGATTCTAACCCCGTCAATTATGTCTATTATAGTTAACTGTGCCATATTTCTTACTTATTTTGGTTAGAGGAAGTTAATTATGCCATTGATAAACCTGAACCCTATTTAAATAATTAATTTTGTTATTTTCAGATTCATTTGAAGAACGGGTTCCAGTGACCTCTTCTGTGCCAAGTTCCCACATCAGTGTTTCCACATCCACGTCTATCAATACCAAAGGGTAAAATATAATGCTTTTTTTATTTATGTTTTATTAATTTACCTTCTTTTAAGGTTTTATGAACTAATATAAAGGTTTACATTTTATTGTTGAAAATTATCTGTTACCTTAAGTAATATAGGATAAAGGAATATACACACACTAAAGAAATATAAACTCCAAACACTACTTGTCAATATTTTCACTATATTGGTCAAAATTACACGACTATAGTTTCGCCTGTTACGGCATCATCAAGTGCGTAACGAGAAGCGAAAAGTTAATTGATTAATCCTTTCTGGAGAAGTACACTGTCGGTGACTCACCAATATACAGAATAATATAAATATTTTTGAAAAACAACGAAGCCTATTTTTGATAAAAAAAAATAAGTGCATGTTTTTGTTTTGTAATGGATGGGGCGGCCGTGAGAGAGGCCAGAAGGAAGTTGGTGGGGGTGCGCAGTTGAGCTGAGTTCACTTGATGATGCCGTAACAGGCGAAACTATAGTCGTGTAATTTTGACCAATATAGTGAAAATATTGACAAGTAGTGTGTGGAGTTTATATTCAGACGAGTAGTGTGTGGAGTTTATATTCCTTTAGTGTGTATATTCCTTTATCCTGTTCATTATGAATTTTCACAAAGTAGACCTGGAATCAGTTCAATACTTAAGTAATATATATATTTTTTTGTGGAAACCAGAATAAGGCAAAGGACTCAGATAGTTCCTTCGGACGTTCTCTTGATTGGTAAAGGATTTACAATAAAACTATTTTTGGAAGACGAACAAAATTCTACCTACATGCCTCTGTTCTACCTCTCTGTGACCCAGCCCTACATAGCTCTGGAGAAACACGGAGATACCATCATTCATAAGGTATAATAGTTTTAAATTTATTAAATAAATTTTAGCTTTGAGAAAAAAAAAAGTAGTGAATTACTGGAATTGTACTTCCCAGCCGGAATTATTTGTAATCAATTAATCCAATTTGGCTGAAAATGATTTGATGTTGCTTTGATCGTCAGCTAATCCAATTTTACCATAATGGAAGAACACAAAAACCTATATTGGGTGAAGTTTATAGTAATTCGGTTGATATTACCAGTAGTGTTTAGGACCAATTGTATTATTTTGTTTGAAAAATTTTCAGGGCTTTATGGATTTACTGACGACACAGCTCTCTTATATTTCAACAAATATAAATAAATAAATGTTTCTTAAAAATATTGTCTATCTCTCAAGATATATAAAATATATGGGAGTACTTTCGGTATTGCTACCATCTTCAGCCACAACTTAACAAATACTGCTTCGAATACAGTATTTGTTAAGTCGTGGCTGAAGATGGTAGCAATCCCGAAAGTAACTTCCATATATTTTATATATCTTGTGAAATAGACAATATTTTTAAGAAACATTCGTTTTTCTTTATATTTGTATTGTTTCACAATATCTCTGCAAAAATGTTAAGTATCTCTTCTATTTCAATACAATGTTTTGAATGCCTTGATGCACTATGTATCGTATTGTTTCAATATTATAAAAAATGAAACAGATCGAAATGAAGAATGTGATTTTTCGTAATGTAATTAAAATTTTTCTTTTCTGGAGGCAGACATTAAGTCTTAACATCCATCCGAAGGACGGTCCAGATGTTTGAGGTTTTCTTCCTCACGGATAAATAAGTCGGTGAATCACTGCTATATACTTCCCCAGGCTGGGGTGATTTAATCAATTACGTTTTTGCTCTCCCTCCAAAGCCAGTTGACCGTTTAGGCTAAAACTCAATATTTGACTTAGTAACTTCTGAATCCTCTAATAAATTTTGTGTCGATACATTCATTACATCGGCAGTTTTGATTTTTGACTAAAGCCCTCCTCTGACCCCCCTCTCTTTCGGCTGATTCTTGTTGAATATTGATAGGTGTTGTTCTTATAGGGCTTTGAATTTATGAAATTTCGTATCAATGTATTCATTACAACGGCATTATTAGAGTTATTGTGTTAAGCTTCCCTCCTCTTCTTCTGCCGATTTAGCTGAAAATCAATAGGTATCGTCCGTAGAGGGCTCTAGGAACTCATACATCCATTCTATCAGGAGTTATCGTGTTGACAGACACGCACACAGACAGAAATACTTTTTTACTTTTATTTTCGTGGAATCGGAAAATGGGAAATTCCGTTGAAAACTCCGCATCGAATTTATGACCGATTATATGCCTTCCTCTGTACTTCGTACAACTGGGGGAAATAACATTTAAGGACCTCGGCTAGGTTTTTAATTACTGAGTAGAATAAAGTGATGATAATGAACCTTTCAATTGTATTTTATAGGCTTCAATGTTCGACTTGTTGGTGAAACACGGTGGTCAGAATGCTAGAGTGAAGGGGGCTCGTCCCAACTGTGACGACTTCTGTGTGGCCCTCCTGGAGACGAGAGAAGGAGACCCAGACCCGGACAAGGGCATACCTCCAGCACTCTTCAACTTCAGGGCCGTCGTACAGGGCATGAAACTACCTACCGTAAGCACATTTTTTTTTTAGTTAATAACAATAATTCCATGAATTCTAATTTAGTTAGTTTGTTATTATGACTCATGCCCGGGCTTTAACTATGAGGTCATATCGCCTATTATTGAGAGCGCTCTTTTGTCGCTCTTGTGAACATGAGCCCGACTCTACTCTGGGAATTAGACATTTTGGCTACCCTGGTTTATTCACTTAGGGTAGGGAACTTTAACGAGTACCTGATATCGTACAGACTCGGGAACATCGCTTAACGTGCCATCCAAAGGAGGGCGGGCTCAAGGTTTTTTCACATCCCAGATAAGGAATCTATGGCCTTCGACCGTGTTTCGAACTCGCCAACCCACGCCACCAAGTTTCCCTGATCTCCCTAGATTTAATTCAACAGTATTTTGTATTTTATAAAGTACAAGCACTTCTTACAATTTTCCTTTGCTATCTTGTGCTGAATGAGATTCGAAACCTTGAAACAATCGAATTTTCATTAGTCAAGGCTGGCGTAGTCAACAACTATATTTTAGAACATTATATTTTGTAAATGTGATTAATTAATAATCAAGCGGTTCGCCTACGGTACCTTTCTGTGTGTTACTTTTTACACTTTCGTGTAATGTTTTAAAATAAATATCAGACTTATGGTAACAGTACTTTTTGTATTCACTTTATATTATTTTTTTATATAAATGATAATATGTGTTTGGTTGTTTGACTGTAGGTAGAAGTGGAAACGGGACGACCCGTCAAACTAACTCTCAAGATGTCCAGTATTGAGTTCCTTACTTCTCTCAGAGAACTCATCCTCACAACCACTGAAATCACATTTAAATCTTCAACTGTCAGTCTCAGCTATAGAAGTTCTAATGTCAGGTAAAATAGAGAACATTTATAATAAAACTGTATTCTTTCGTTGCAGCTTCTTTTTTCTTCCATTTTTTTTAAAGAACTTATTTCTGTATAAATCTTTAAGTCTGAAAGCCCATCCTCCGTATCTGCGTTTTGGTCGCCTATTTCTTATATTTATGTAAAGTTTTTTCTCGTCTCACATTTCCATAGCTTTTTAAAAATACCTACCTTATTTTTTAACTTCCTATATAGGGAAGTTATTGTAATGGGTCCGAAAATTGAAATAAAATTTTTCATCATATTTTTATGTTTCAAGGTCATGGCGAATGGTGCCAATCGAAGCGTATCAACGTAAACATGATCTGAAAGAAATTTTATCAAATTCGGTCCATCCGTTTTTTTTGTTTGGACAAAAAGACTGCTAAAAAAGTGGATTTTAGGAATTATTGAAAATGATTTATCCGATCTAATTTGTTCTGGTGGCAATGTAGCATCCTTTAGAGCCAGATTGACAATTAGGCTATATGGCTGAAAATTTTGAACGGGAGGGTGGGTTATGAGAGGGGCTAGGCATAAAAATTGTTCTATTTTTTTTTTTTTTTTCAATTGATTGATATTGTATTCTTTGGTTTATTTCTTATGTTGTTATTCGTAGGGAACGCAGAATAATATATATAATATGCTAATGCTCTAATTTTTATAAAAAATAAAGAACACGGTATGTTTTTTTTTTAAAATATTGTCTATTTCACAAAATATATGTACGGTGGTTGAAGATGGTAGCAATAGCGAAAGTACTCTCATATATATAATATATTTTGTGAAATTGTCAGTATTTTTAAAAAATCTACTTTATTTTTATTTTTTATGAAGTATTCCACAATCTCTCTGTAGAAAATGTTAAGTATCTTTATTTTTTATGTTTTTTTTTGTAGTATCTTGAACTTGAAAAGCTCCAATGGCATAGAACGCTTCATGCGTCTTATATCTGGCTTTAACATTTCAACCAAACAGATAGCTGTTGAATGCCAGCCAGCTGATCCAAGTAAGTATACAATTTTTAATTTTTGGCACATGTTTGACTTGGAGTACTTGACAGCTTTATCTATTTGACACATAGACAACATTTTTGAGCCAAGGCAATACGATCGTCTAATCGACGAAAGCAAAAATTTTATATGGTATATAAAGTGATGGATAAAGTGGATCAGCGAATGTGTAGCCGTCAAGTAACTAAACAGATATACAACGATGGCTTGTGCCTAGAGACCTGCGTACCTATTGTTCTTGTTGGGATCGATTATTAATTTTATCATTATTGGGTTAGTATCAAAATGGTCCAAGTGACATTTTTGAAAATTTTTTGTTAAGTGCAATCGGATAAAAAAATGATAGTTCTGTTCAGGAAAAAAGTTGTACAAGTGAAATCCTAGCCAGTGCTGAGATCTAGTGGCAAATCACTTATACCATTTTGTTGACATGAACAAGTAACTTAAACATATCAATAGTGACCTTGAAATTAAGATTTTTATTAAATTTTATGGTTTGCTAACAGCAACTTTCACCATATAAGCAGAAGACAAAATATTTCCGGTTTCGATAAATTATAGATATTTTAAATCAGTTAAGAACTTAATGCACACTTTCCTTTTTTTAAATGTCACTTAGACCACTTTGATTTTAACCCCGTCATATATTATTATATAATATATTAATGTATTATTATTGTGTTAAATGAAACTAGAGTAAGTAAGAAATAATGTTTTGATGTATGAAACACCACAACTTTTAAATCATGTTTTTTTTTGTTTTTTTAACAATGAGAAACAAATTCCGTTTCCGAATTGAGGGTTTCCTCTAATATAAATATTCCTAGATGCAGTTTACATTTTTTTATTGTATCAGTTGAGTTCAAAAAGTGGGGAAGGGCATGAAAAAAATTAATTCCTTTATGAGTTATATTTTTTTCAAAAGGAGAGGATGTTTAGTTATTCGAGAATCTGCTTTTTTCCTGGTACCATAGTTGAATGTTTCAAGTATAAACAGTGCAGGCAAAGGCAGGATTTGAAGTGTTTTAAATATTTCTCTGAAATTTGTTTTTTGATTAATATTGTTTATTATTGTTGGTGCTATAGTGAGTGAGTGTTGTTATATATTTTCAGATGAGATGAGCGGTATGGTGAGTGTCAGCGAGCTGGCTGGTCACATCACGTTCCCCTCTTCAGCACAAGCAGCCGGAAGCCTCTCTGTCACCAGTCTGTCTCTGGCGATGGGAGGTCGACTTGTCCTCACACCCTGGTCCTTCACCACCACCATAAATCTATCTTCGGAGCTATGGTCTTCAGTGCCCATCGTCAAGTAAGCTCCCACTCATCATGTTCTACTTATTAATGATAAGAGGCTACTGTTGTATTCAGACTTGACTGAGGATTAGGACTGTAGTCGCTACATGCCTGACAGTTAGTGAAACCAAAATCCCGAGATTTTGTATTCTTTATTATTAAAAGACTTTTATTCAAGACAATTGCCTCGGTTTCGAAAAAATTCCCTTCTTCCAATGTCTGCGAAGATCTGTTCCGATCTTTGATAGAAATAAATTTAAATGTTCCATTTTCTTATATTATTTTTTCCAGATTCTACATAAAATATATTAAAAAATAAAAATTGGCCTTAATAAGAAAATAATGGTTTTGTAGGTCCATAATAGAACAGTAGAACATGTCTGAATAATAAGCCAATGATATCAAATAAATATTGACCCTTTCGAACAAAAATTCACCAATAAAACAATCTTAAATTGTATGTATATATAAATAATACGTAGATTGTTTTGTTTATCTTGTCGTTTTATTAATTGTTTTTTCGATAGGGTAGGATTCACCTCGGACATTTTGTCAGTGGAGATCCATCCTTCAAGAGTTAAGGCGATCAGGGGTCTAATCGAAGAGTACCAGGACTTGATAGCTAAAACAAATTCCGAAACGGATCCTATACAAAGAGGTATGTTTTGTCTGTATGTTTGTAAAATTTAAATTGTAAACTTTAATGTAAGGGGAGGAGGTATCTTGCTCACCTGCTGAACCCGGTCGCGTCCAGTAAAAAAAAAGTTGAGCACTTTCTCCTCCAAAATGGACTTTAAATGGTGTTAAGGCTATGCTGTGTTAGCTTCTCTGCAAAGATCCCTGTACTAATTAAACCTGGGTATATACAATTTAGGACTCCCACAGTATCGGGTAGTAGAGTAGTAGCTAGACAGTAGAGTAGTAGCTAGATAGTAGAGTAGTAGCTAGATAGTAGAGTAGTAGCTAGATAGTAGAGTAGTAGCTAGATAATAGAGTAGTAGCTGGATAGTAGAGTAGTAGCTAGATAGTAGAGTAGTAGCTAGATAGTAGAGTAGTAGCTAGATAGTAGAGTAGTAGCTAGATAGTTGAGTAGTAGCAGTAGCAGTATAGTCGGGCTCATTTCGGTCTGGCTCATATCTATGCGATATGACCACATAGTCCTATTTGATCGGCCATGAGTCACTAAATAAAACAAACAAAACCTTAGAATTATTTGTAATATATACGGATAACACGTTATATATTTTTAATATAATCAAGTTACGTTAGGTTAGGTTTTATGACTCCCAGGCTTTAACTACGTGGTCATATCTGCCTACTACCAGAGCGCTCTTTCGTCACTCTGGTGGACATGAGCCCGACTCTACTGTGGGAGTCCTAAATTTTGCCTACCCTAAATTTTTATTCACCTAGGGCAGGGGTCTTTAACGGGTACCTGACATCGTATAGGCTCGGGACTATCGCTTAACGTCCATCCGAAGGACGGCGTGCTTAAGTTTATTTTACCTCTTAAATAAAATAAACTAAGGGTCTCGGTCGGGTTTCGAACCCACGATCTTGAGCTCAGAAGGCAAGCACGCATACCACTGAGCTACCGGCGCCCTCTTTAATATAATAATTTTAAAAGAATATATATAAAAAACATGTTATTGTTCGAAAATTTAGAAAAGCCAGTCAGTTTTTGGTTATGGAAAAATATACGGAATCAATTATTGCGTTATGGCTTTATAATTTCGTTACAAATTTTCACAATATCACTTCTCCCATTTTTTGTTTACCTTTTTCAAAAAATAGCAATTAGAAACGTTTCGGGAAGTATTCTCATCATCTATTATTTATCAGTTCTTTATGTTAACTATTCCTTCTGTCAATCAGAATCTTCCGTTTATAGAACATATTTATTCAGTCGACTTCTATATTTAAACATCTAGTCAAAACCAAGTTTTGAGTGTAGAATGAATAGGATCCAAAAGTTACAAGGAATGGGATACAGAAGAAAAAAGGAGAATCAAGAACTTTAGAACCCAACATTTTTGAGCTAGTTGTTTTTCTCTTCATTCAAAGGAGTACCAAAGTAAATGTAATGTATTACTTCCGTGAAATGTACATTAATCCATATTTATTGAAATGGGATGTATAAAAAAAATAATACACACATTAAATTATTAATATAAAACATATTAATTATATTTATTTTCCTATAAAAAGAAATTTTCTTTCAAAACAAATGCATGTAAAAAACAAAACACAACCATCAGCTGTTTTTGTAGTGTGTGTAGAGAGAGTCCGAGGCCTGGGTTCTATGGCGGCGGTTTGAGTGAAAATATTGAGTGGTGTTTAGGCTTATGTTGAAATGAACTAAATAGAAGTGTATTGACGGTTAAATTGATCCAAAAAGAAGGTACTGTTGTTTGTTTATATATGCAGGATATATGCCCAGAAATATATAACTTAAAAAATACAAAACAAAAAAGATTGAATTAGTGTTAAGAATTTAGTTTTTAAGATTTTTCTTTTGGTTTTTGTTTGTTTAAATGTTTAGTTTTTTTATTTTATCATGTATATGATTTAAGAAAATAAACCCAATATTTGTTCTCGTAAATTCTGTTCTATTAATTTTCCCTGTTGGCCAAGTAAGATAATTTAAAAACCTTTGGATTAGATTTAATATTTTTTTAAATTATTAAAATGGCATCTCTTTAGAAATCCAAATGAAAAGTTGGTTAATTGCATCTTTTTTTAAATATACGTGTAGAAACTTTTTTAGGGCCTTTTTCGAAAAATTACTGTAGAAATCAAAATTTAGTAAAAGAAAAGAGATACAATTTCTACAGGAAATGTGATAATGTAAATTTTATTATTTATTGTTTATTTAATCATTATTATTTCATTATTATTAATTCAATTATTATTTATATTTTTAATTATTTATCATTTATTTAAGATTAACACTTAAACCTCTTCCTTTTTATTATCACAGTATAATTTAGTAGTTTTGGTATTTGAATACTATCCAATACATATGACAGCCCCCTTTTCCCCCCGTACCATTCAATTTAAAATAGTTGGAAAAAAATATATTTTAAAAGTCACATCAACAACAATTCCCCTTAAGTCCCCTTCAAAATTCCCCTTGAGATGCGTTCCAGCGCTTCTCCCATTCAGTATCAATGTCAGAAACAAAAATAGTCTTTAGCGCTAAGGATGAGGATTTGGTATGTTTTTGTTCAGGTAAGTCTGTGGCCCGAGACGAAGAGGAGGATGAGGTCTATCGAGAAGATCTGCAGACGGGGGCCTTTGTGTTCGCCTCAGCGAGCGCAGGTCTGGACGCACTTCCTCTGGCCTACCAGATCCTGTTCCCCACCCCGACCACCATGGCATGGGCCTATCCTCAGCCCAGAGCCGTGGTCGCTCTCTCACTGTTACCGGTGCCCTTTAGTATGAATCGGTCTGCTGGACAGGTAAGATAATTGCAGTTTTGGATCTGATATAATTCTTGGAAATTTTAAAGTTATTGAACAAGGCTGCAGCCCTCTTTTTATGAAACCATATTACCGTTTGACCACTTAAATAAAAGTTGAGGTGGGAGACTAAAAAAATTGAAGAACAATATTATTTGTTAACATTTGAGCTTAGACAGGAGCGAAATAGTGATACATAATGTATTCATCTTGTTCTTTTTAAATTTATGTATATATATTTTTAATAATATTTTATAAAAATAAGGAATACTGGTGTTAAATTCTGAAATATGTGTAATAAATTCAATTCAAGAAAATTTATTTTATTTGTTTCATAAGTAATAAATGAATCGCACTTCATGCTGAATTTATTAATTTAATTGTTTGTTTCATCCTTATAGAATTAATTCGTATCTTTGATGCCAAAAAGTGCATTTAAAATATAAATAATTTTAAAAACAAGAATAAACACATTCTGCAATTTATTCTTGCCCACTCCTGGAGTGCATACAGGAAACAGGGATGGAGCCAATCGGCTAAGGGTGGGGGAAGGCCGCTCTGAGGGGATAAGTGACCCCCAGTCCATATTCTTTTTATTTTAGTCAAAGCTATTTCCAGTGCTCTTTATTTCTAGTTTTATTTATTCCAGGTAATATTAATGGTGTGTTTGATGTTTAAGGATGGTTTGCGGTCAGATAGTGTGGAGGTGAGTCTGGAGTATCTGGAAGAGGCACCGTGCACCTGGACCGAGGTTGCTCAACTTAGACTCTCTGAGTCACTCACCTCCAAGTGGGTCTTGGACGGGTCGCCCAGTCGTGCTGCCACCGTCTGGAGAGTGGTCATGCTAACCAATCAGCCTCCTATACATGTCCAGGTATATACACACTTAATGATTAAGGGTTTCACTTAATGATTCAACGGAACTTTGAGCTCTTCATACCAAAAAAAGTTTGTTTTGAAAGGCTATGTTTGTGAATTACACTCGCATCCATCTAATTTCACATTTGTGTTATCCCAAATGCTGTAAATGTCTCTGCTAGAAAATCGTCAACAACTTATTTTGTTCTACCTCAGTTGAATTTTTTGTGCAAAATCATTCGTTGACAGCGGCCATGACATCTCCCGAAGAAAAATCGTTTAAAAATCTTCTTATAAGTTACCTATGAAATATTTATTTTGTCTTGAGATGCAGATAAAAATTTCTTTATATTAACCAACAATTCAGAGGATATCTTTAATATGCCATCCACTTAATGACTCCCATTAACAAAAAAACGTAAAACATTTGTTCAACTGTTCCTAAAATGGAAGAGGGCTTACTGGCTCGGCAGTGATATGAAATGAAAGAGAGGAAAATAATATTATTGAAGAAGGTTTGACAAAAAGAGATAATTTGTACAAACGTACCTTTGCTCTATTTCCCAGTTTCTCCGGGTCTGCTTCTTTCTCTAGAACCTCTTATCTTCGCAACAACCTATTCTCTCCCATTGCTAAGGACAGTTGAACATGTTTCAATACTTAATATGTATATTTCCTTTCACCCACGTCTGTATGTTTGTGTTGTGAGGCGCTGGGTGGATGTGTGAAGGTGAATTCTCTCTTCTCCCCACGACTGATCCCCCGTCTCATGGTGAAGGCGGGACTAAGCCGGCTCACCGCCCTCCTCTGGGCAGTGCCTCCCGCCAATCCAGCCTCTGTGGGTCGCTACACCCCGGTCAAGCTCCGACAACGGTCTTACCCGTTCTGTTGTGTGTCGCTGCAGGGAGTGAAGGTTACAATTCGTTCTTGGCATCCTGGTGAGTTGCATTTTTCAAACTTTATAAAAAAAAAGACTTGCTATCCACTAGCTCGAAGCATGAAACTGTTGAGTCCTTATAAATAATAATAATAATAATTTTTATTCCCGTTTAACCAATAATCCCATGTATTATATATATTTTATTTTGTGAAATATATTTTTAAAAGCACGTTTATCTTTACTTCTCTTTTTCCCCCTTATGTTCGTGAATTGAAGCTCTCCTTGGTTCAGTTTCAGATCAGATGGAGGCTGAGGCCCACTTCCGACCCCGGGTAAACCTCCTCAACCCCCGCACCCTCAAAGAGCAGACCATCATCCCTCCATTTCCGATGGAGGCACGGCTGAGACAGAGCCGAGGGGGTTCATTCCGGCGGCTGCTCCTCCAGACAGGCCCTGTCTCCATGTCTGTGGCACCCTCTCTCACCCATCTCCTCAGTGCTGCCCTCCACCAGGGTGTACTCCATCCCTATGTCATCTGCAACGATAGCGCTCTACCCATCAGGTCAGGGTCCCCAATCGAACAGTTTTTCATTTACGCGCGTTTTAAATTACCTGGCTTAATAGCCATGAAACTTCTGCGACAGAACTGCAGGAATCTTGACTTTACAGCAATCATAATTAATCCTTATCTACATTTATGTCAGCACGCATTTTAAGTGTCGTAGTTTGTGAGTATGTGCGTCAAAACAAAAAAACAAAAATAGTTATTAGTGGTCCTACCATTTTAAATAAGTCCGAAAATGCTCTTTTGCAACCCACATTTAAAAAAAAGGTTTCGCGTTGAACTTAACTTGCGTTAACTTTGTAACAGATCCTAACGTTTTGTTATTTCGCCAATTCATTACATGTTTATTTATTTTAGTAATAATTTTCTTTGCTGTTATAGATTCCGTCAGACTGGAACTGAAGAGGATTTACACATAGATCGGCTGCAGTGCTTCTTCTATTCATGGAAGGATACCTCTCGAAAACAGGAACTGTCTTTTTCAATAAGTAATTCCACTGGGTATGTTTCTTTTTTTTATTTTATTTTTTTATTAGGTATTGTGGCTCATGCCCTGGCTTTAACAATAGGTCATATCGCCTATCAGGTCGGACATGAGCCCGATATGGGAGTCTTAAATTTTGCCTATCCTAAATTTTTATTCACTTAGGATAGGGGTCATCGCTTAAGGATTAATCTAAAGGTGGACGTGCTCAAGGTTTTTTCATCTCCCAGATAAAATACCTAAGGGCCTCGACCGCGTTTCGAACTCGCGATCTTGAGCTAAGCAAGCACGCTACTTCTGAGCTACACGCACCCTCTTTTATATAAATATATACGTATATGATAGAGTTATAATTTTCAGACAACTATAAAGGGTCCATTTTGAGTTGACAGGTGAGGCATGCAGATCCGCGCACCTCCCTTCTTAAAGGGGTCTGTAGAACCACTGTAAAGTTGACACATGACATCTTCATTGAACTGATGGCATCACCTGCTTATTTGAAACCCACCAAATATTTGCGGTTCCAATATAATAATAACAAATAAATCTAACAGCAGTCAAGTATATTTGCTGTTTTTAGTAAATTGGTTTTATTTATTTTTAAAAATCTTCATGGCAACTAATTTTGGTTTATTTTACTTTGAGTCTAGAGCTGAGACGTGGAGTGAAGGTGTCTCTCTTGTTTCCCAAGGCAGTTTTTCTATTGAGGTCCCTGATGATGGAGAGAGACCTATGAACATCTTGATAACTATAAAAAAACTGTCTGCAACTGTCTTGCAGGTTGGTATCATAGTTTAAGAAGAATACAATTTATAATTGTTTACCTTCTTCATAATTATGTTCTGTTTATATTTTGGGAATACTTGACAAAAGGATCATTTTTGAATTAGTTAAGTATATTTCTGTGACTGTGGTCACGACTGATAATTGTGATAACACAATCACACAGTATGGGTTCTATGTTTTATACTTTGAGTGGAAATCACACATATAAGTACCCATAATAACGACTTAAGTCTTCATTAAATGATAGCTTCAATCCATTTGTGTTTTAATATCACTTTATCATGTTTTTTTTCATTCAATTTTTTTCATTATTTTATTTAAGATGAATAAAAAAATAAAAAGCTGAATTAGATTTAAAAAATATATTCACAAAATTAGAACAAACAACATTATTAGACCACGGTAGGATCTCGATTTCCTTTAACACTCATAAAGATACTGTTGCTTCTATTAATGTTCCGCCTAGTGTACACTCCACTGTAAAGAGACGTGTTCTACCTTAGAAAAAAGTTTTTTTTTTTTTGTTTTCTGTCAAAATTCACCTCCCAAACTCTTCATTGAGTGATCTGATCACACTTGTCTAAAATATTTTTAATCATTGAGAGTTTTTATTTATTTATTTTTAAATGAATTGACGAATTATAATGATTGTATGAATTTGTAGGTGGTGGTGAGCGGAGAGCTTGGAGTACGGAACCTGCTGGACCGTGAGATCCAGATCCGTGTGGTGGCGAGCACCATCTCAGAACGACAGCGAATGTTGAGTCTCAAGGGCGGTCAGATTGGTCCTAGCCTCATCCTGGGGAGTCAAGCCACCTACAGTGCTCGACTCAGCTTTGGGGCCGGCTGGTCGGGACTTATACCTTTAGCGGAGTGTGCCCCATGGCTCGTCAAAGGTAAGAATAAAGTATCTAAGAATAAATGTTTCGTGTGGGAGGGGGAGGAGTAGTTACAGAAGAGGATGGCTACCTGTAATAACGTAATCGTCGAGATCGTTCTACTGTATCTCTTCGTATTTCTTGAGTCGTGACATGGGTTGTGTTAAAGTTAATGACGAGCTGAGATAACCAGTTAAATTGATGACGAGCTGAGATCACCAGTTAAAGTGATGAGCTGAGCTCACCAGTTAAAGTGATGACGAGCTGAGATCACCAGTTGAAAATTCCTCTCACTCCATATACGAGTACTCCCACCGATTCCGATTCCTCACCCCACCTTGACACCCGCAACTTATTCAATAGCTTCGTTATTTATCTCTGTTATCAGATTTAAAGTTTTCCAATTTCATTATTATGATAATACATTATACTAATAAACATACACTATTATTACATTTTGTTCTCTTTTCCATCGCGAAAAATAATAAAAATGTCTAGACATTCAGGCCCTAATGATGGGGGCAGGTACAGCTGGTAACATAGAATAGTTCACACTTCAAACTAGTCTGCGTAACCTGTCGACCTATTTATTTTATTTTTTTGTGTGATTCGATTATAGATAAAACAAGCTTATTTTTTGAAATGTTGTCTATTCCACTAAAGATATTTATAAAAATACAACTACCGGTTTCGGCTTCACACCATCGTCAGGTCTAGTTATGAACTCTATGAACAGGTCTAGTTCATAACTAGACCTGACGATGGTGTGAAGCCGAAACCGGTAGTTGTATTTTTATAAATATCTTTAGTGGAATAGACAACATTTCAAAAAATAAGCTTGTTTCATTTATTTATTACAAATTCCACAATATGTCCGCGTTCCTCAACTTAGAAGTTGACTCGATTATATTAGGCTTTTTTACTTGAAAACGTTGAAAAATAACTTTGCACCACTGAAGAGAGTGATAAAAGTTATGAGTTTGAATGAAAAAATAAGAGTGTTGGAAAGGGAGCCTTACCCACCTTAATGGACTTGAAATTCCTTATGTTAATTCTTGATTGTTTGGACAAAAGGGCTTAAGTCAGAAAATCTGAATTTTAGGAGGGGAATTTCTGAAGGTTTGAAAAACCCCTGCAAATCAGGTAAAACACATTTTTGTTACTTGAAATATTATTTCAATAAAAGTATTAAATATAAACAAAGTAAAATATTGCAACATTGAGTTGCATTTGGTAAAAATATTTAAATGCAGTTGTCCTTTGGCTCACAAGACTTATTCTGACAAGCCCTTTTGCCCAAACACCAGAGAATTGACCTCATCAAGTCCCGCTTCTCATGGTATAGATTTAAAGAGAGATTTATATCACCATATTGCAAAATTATACTAAAAAACATTTAAAAAAAATTAAATATTGCATTAGATTGCATTACTAAGTTTTTTTTTAAATGGTATATTCCACTGCGATATCTATTTAAAACCTTATCCTAATTACTTTCTACTTTGTTTAAACTTTTAATTTATTTTTTATAAATAATTTTGAGTGCTTTTTTTTGTAAATTTTCTTTTATAGTCGCTATTTATTTATTGTTTTTCTTGAAGAACCTAACTCTTGTTTTCTCGTTGTATTATGGTATGAACATTATAGACGAGGGGTTACCCTCTCGAATGTTGAGGGATTTCTATATACATATAAAATGGTTCACCTCCTTTCCTAAGGTCTCTCCTCTCCATTCCCCCACTCTAACTTACCCTTATCATTGCCTGCCCACTAGTAGTAGAATTATTTAGAAGATTACACAGATATAGTGCCATAACATTCTGCAAATGCCATTTATGTTTTAGTTACTATTTTAATAATGTTTGATATTCAGAATATTATATTTGTTTCAGTTCCTCTGAAGGAAGCTGGGACATACCTGAGCACATGGTGTCAAGTGTTCAAGGAAGAGGTGGCTAACTACAGAAGAATGGTGGTATGTAAACAATCAATACAACTAATAATATTATAAGTCTCCATTTTTATAGTTAACTGTTTGTACATACACTCCCGTTCAAAGTTATAGGATCACTTTAATTTTTGCAATTTTAATTGATTTGTTGTGTTTATTTCTCTCACGAGTATGTTTGCTATAATCCTCTACCTTTCTTTAATGTTTATTTACTATTACGGATTAAAGAAATGGTATTTTTTTCTGCTCTACTGATCCATAGCAGTTCTTACAGCGCCTTTCGTTTCTCTAATTTTTTTTTTTTTTCGAAATCTGTTTATTTGAGAATAAGTGAAAGTAAATAACTATTTCGTGACCCAAAGAAGGGAGTTAAGTGAAGAGGAAGCAATGAGGGCGGTGGTTCTGATGAGGAGGGGTTCAGTCAGAGGAAGTATAAACCCCATAGAGCATGCCTGGAACATGCTTGCAAGACGCGTCAGAACACGACAGATACAAAATTTAAAGGGTTTGCGGAACTTCTTGTTTCAAGTGTGGGCAAACATACAGGAAGAAGTAATTCAAAATATAATAAGGGGAATTTGTTTAATTTTTTTATATTTCAAAAAAATAAAGAATTTCATTTTAATTTTTAATTTCCTTTATCAATGCCACAAATAATAATCTCTTCATGTCCTTTTCTGATATCAAAAACTTATTACAATTGCTAAAATTGATGTGATCCTTTAATTTTATCCGGGAGTGTATTATTGACGGTAGATTATTTAAGCTGAATCTCATTTTTGTATTTACATTAGATATGACCAGATACGACAGATGTTCATCTCACTTCGCACGATCAAAAAAAAAAGTGTCGGTGAATCACCTGCTATGTACTTCCTCAGCACGAAATAACTATTAATTTTTCGCTCTTCTCCAAGACCAGGCGACTGTTTGCGCTAATATTCAACAGTTGACTTACATAGGGACTCCTAAATTTTGTGTCGATACATTCATAACACCGGCAGTTATTAGGGTTTTTGAATTTAGCCCCACCTCTGAACCCCCCCTCCTCCCTTCAGTCTTTATAGCTGCAATTCGACGGGTTATGTCCTCATTGGCTTTTGACGAATATGAAATCTCATGCCGATACATTCATTCTATCGGGAGTTATTAGCGTTTTATGTTAGGCCTCCCCCTTCCCTTTGGTCAATTTGGCTGAAAAACAATAGTTGTCTACGTTACAGAGTTCTGGATTCACATATAAAGTTTCGCGCAATACATTCATTCTATCGGGAGTTATCGTGTATACACAGAAGGTTTTTTTCATATTTGTATTCTAGAGGTGGGTAAACATGAAATTCCGTTGAGAACTCGATTTTTAAACCGATTGTGTAACTTCTCCTATACACATATTGAGGGGGAAGTAAAATCTATACAAAATACCATGAAAATAAAAACGACAGAGTTCAAGTTGATTGTAGTGCGGTATGATGTTGTCTGACCTAGGTGGTGTTGAGCCCCATGTACCAGGTCCGGTCCCTGCTCCCCTGTGACGCCAACATCACCGTGGCTACAGACTCCTTCAGTTCCGTCAGCACCCTGAGGGTGGTCGGCAATGGAGCTCTCACACCCCTCTACACTCCAGGCACCACAGAGGATCGCCACTCACTCACCTTCCACATTGAGTTTGTTATTTCTTTTTTAATAATTAATAATTTGAAATTTTGATATTGATATTGTTGCTTGTGAAAACTAAATGAAAGGTGCTATCTAAAATTGAAATATGTTTGTGCACGCAGAAATTAGCAAATGTCTTTTGTAGGTATTCAGTTTTTTTTTTTCATCTCATGTCAAGTCATATTGTTTCGATATAAAGACGGAAAATACAGAACTCAGTATTTACTAGTTAAAAGAAGCCGTTCGTTTAATGATAAGGCGCTTCTATTCTGAACTATATATCTCGGTTTCTAATGGATTTGGTTATATAAGTCCGGTTTTATAACTAAAAAAGCATTCTATATAATCTGGTTTCATGTTTTTTTTTAATGTCTCCAGTTTGATTTTTCTGGTTAAAGAGTTTGATCCTTCTTTTTACAAAAAGTATTTGTGTGCAAAATTCGGAATAAGCGTTCAGGAATGATAGGCGTGAACTGACAAATATTCTGAACGCCATGTCTCGGAATATTTCTTGGCTTAAAGGAAAGAACATACTATGTATATATAATCTGTTTCTCATTAAAAATGGAGAGTTTTCGAAAAATCGCTTTCTCCCTCCATTTTCCTCTCTTCTGTTGGTCCGATGTTTTGTTGGTTGGTTTGTGAACTTTCTCTTTCTCTTTACCAGAGCGATTTTTGTGCGAATTATGAATAAATTGAAATCAGCGTTTAGGAGCTATCGCGCGCATGGCCATATAGCGTAAGAATAATATGAAGAACTCCCAAATCGTGATGAGGGGAGGATGTTTAGTGACAGTTTGGTGGTAATTTCTCAGTAGTTTCGCAGGTATACCATAAGCTGGTTTATATAGAAATTCGCTAAAGGTGTTGAAAAACGGAGTTGAAGTTCAACTGCTGGCTTCATTTTGCCAGATATTTATATTTCAATGGGATCTTTCAATGTGTACTTTGGGTAATTTGAATTTCTTTCAAAAAGTAGCCATCAACTACGTACATACATTCATAACGTGCAATATAGACATGGTATATTTGTAATAATCTCGATGATAATAATGAGATTAAATATACTGACTGAGTAGGGTGGCTCCTTGACAGACATTTATATTTTATAAGCCTTTTTTTTTAATAGAGTCTTTCAATATATGCTATAAGTATACAACTTTATATGATTTATTTTCGAAAAAAGTTCTTAATACCACATTATTGCTTACAATGTTCGATCGGATCATTTAGGACGAAAAAGTAATATTTTTTAAATTTCAGTGGGAATTTACCGTCCAGCTCGCCTCATATAACTCTGGCCTATGGTGAAGTGGTTCAGTCGTCGCCACCGCGGCCCTCTACAGAACCACAAGACATGGAGAACCTTCTGTCCGGCCCGGTAGGGCAATGGAAGGATTGGCCTCTACTGGGTCCTCCCTGGCACTGCATAGCCTGGAAGCCAGCTCCACAGCCTGATACTGTCACCAGGATCAAGGTAACCAACCATATAGAAGCGGGTTGGGAGAAACCTCCCCACAAAAACTGACATTGTTGCCACCAACCCGCCATAGCCTCACTTAAGCCCCACTCTGATACCTAGTTCTCTATGTTGCACACGTGCAAGATTCACCCAAAAAATCGAAGTATGAGAAGAATGACGTATGGATAAACTGAATTTAGTCAAGATTCTCAGAAACCTGGGGTCGCGGTGCGTTCACTTAAACATACACTTGCAACTAGTTATAAAACTCATGTATTTATAAAGTTGTAAGCTGTTTTCTGTGTGGAATTTTCCTGGGAAGAGGATTTACCCCACCTATCCCATCATTCGATTTGTCTTCACACAAGACGGGATTTCCCGCCTGCATAAGCAAACCCAGCCGAAACGTTTTCCGAAAACCCAGTTTTTTAGGCGTTTTTGAATGCTGCCTCTTTCATTTTTTCCCGCGAAGACGGTTAACCGCATATGCATGCATAGGATTATTATTATTTTTTTTTTAGAAAGGAAGGGCTTAGAAGTAAAAGAGAAACCCAAGAAAAAGAAATTTAAAACGTCTTTCTGGGCTTATCATGCGAAGACGGTTGACACATGTAAAAGGTCGTAATGGGGTCACTTTTTCTATTTTCCGTAAATACTTCCGAGTAAATAAGGAAAAACCTGTCTTCTAAATCTTCGTCATTTACTGAACGGATTTTTATGAAACTTGGATGTTATATAAGTTTAGCTATTGTAGATGGTTCCCATTCAAAATGCTGGATAATGGACTAATAATTAAGAGGCAATGAATTTCGAAAAACTCATTCATTGTCGAAAAGATAAATTTTATCACAAAATTGTTAATGTAATTGTTATTAAAGCTAGGTTACATGCGAGCTAGCTTAGTGCAATTAGCAAACGTTTCGAAAATATTATTTAACTAATTATTTTAAAAATAGTTTTCATATTATTAATTAATTTAAATGCGAATATTCAAATCCTGAATCTTAAGTGATCAGTGAATGTCGAGTATTGAATTATTGAGTATAAATGGATTACTGGAGTTGATCAGCTAGTTCTTGTACGATGTGTGATAGGTTAGATTCTGTGGAGAGAAGCTGAAAGTGACCAACACCATCTTGATCGAGCTGGAGCCCTGGTGTCTGGTGGTCAACACCATCGGTACTCATCTTACTCTCCAGTCTATCGACAGAGTTCTCTGCAGTGTGCCTCATCTCTCCATTGTGGCACCTCCACTTCTTGAGGTACAGTCCCCGCCCTCAAACTAAGCGCATGCCCGAGGTGGTCAGTCATTTTATTATACATCTCAAAGCACTCTTTTATTATGTCTGCCATTTCACACTATTGATTGTTTGGGTGGTTAGTAATTATTATTGTAAGTGCTTTTTGTATATCTGTTTGCGCCAGTAAATAATTTTCTTCTATTTAGTATATTGTTTTGTTTTTTATATTTTGTAAACTCTAGTTGAATATTTTTATTTACAAAAAATGCCCCACCCCCTGGAAGCCCCTCTATAAGCATAGGAGAGGCTTACCTTTGATAAGTCTAGAGAAGGACAGTATTGCGTCTTCTCCTGGCCAGTAAGGTCCGTTGGGCTCATGTCCACCAGAGCAACGAAAGAACTCCCTGGTAGTAGGCGATATGACCTCGTAGTTAAAGCCCAAGCATGAGTCTTAATAACTAATTAACTAAAAAAGTGGTATTTATAATATAACAATCAGATTTGTGAGGTGCAAAAAGTCAAACATTTGGATGATGAGGATTTTGTCAATATTCACTGCAAAATTGGAAATCTCTCTTTGGTGACTTTGTAATGTAATCGGCATGTGTCTGATGGACGGACAGTTCCAGGACGCAGGACTGACGTAGGAGAGAAGGCTCACGAGCTGTCATGTGTCCGTGGGTCAGCCTGGTATGACCTATATGTAGCCGGGTCAAACTTTCCAATAAAACCACCATGTTTCGTTTTATTTGAAAGGAATTTTAAAGTCATGGCCTGGCAACTTAAAACTTTTATTGTAGTTTCTCTGTGTATTTGTTGTTATTATTTTCATAATTGTTTTGTTCTTCAGAGTACATTCAACATAGTGGTGGAACTATCAGATGGATATCATAGGTCCAACCAACTCCAACTATCTGATAACCAGTCCTTCTACAAACCTCACATTGCCGGACTTATACCGCAAATTGCCAGCGTCAACTTCACTATAGAAGGAGTCAACTCGGTAAATATTAATATTTATAATTTTTAAAAGTATTCGGTTATGCGCTTTTTCAAAATTTGTATGATACCTCCTCCTTTTGGAGGGTGATTTTATATACGTAGGGGTATGGGTAACACAATAGAGAGATACTAGAATAAACATCCAGGACCCAAGGAATTTTATAGCCCGCTCCTGCTCCATGGTGATGGAGGGATGCAGTATCGCACTCTAGACGAATACTGTTGCAACTCAAAAATACAAAATTTGCACGAGGAATTTAGCCGTAGAGTTATTACAATAGTCATATTCGTTAATGAGTTATGTCGTTGTTCAAACAGAAAGACTAGAAACTCCCGGTAGCAATTTTCATGCAGCATTGTGATCAGATACATAGGAGGCAACAAAACTGTGTTACAAGAACAATGACACTTCTGTCCTCGAGCCGCCAATTTTGCAAATAGACCACGCCATTCTATCGCGCGGATATGACTCAACTCAAAATGGGCATTTTTTGAGATTTGATAGTATTCTTTTAGAAGTGCGATATGTCGTTGTGTGGGAAGAAAAAAAAAGTGGGGTCCTGGCTGTATTGAAACACTCAACATTCACCTGCTTAGCTCTGTACCCCACCAATAAGCTGAACCATCCTATAAATAATGATATAATAATAAAAATACTGATAGGAGGAGTAATATAAAATCTGAGTAAAAAAAAGTTACCGCGTACTCTCTATATTAAGAGAAACTTACAAGATTTTAAAAGGAATTTTGTGAAATAAATGACTATACGCAGTAACTTTCATGGTAGCGTTATATTAGTTGTTGTACAATGTATACATCAAGACTGATTATAAATTATATACATAAACAATTATTAAATCTTAGGGTTGGACATACATATGATTAGTAATATCATTACTATAAATAGAATGTAATGATTAAATAAATACTAGAAAATAAATTAGTACAAGAATAATGATAGTAATAAATACAGTAGATACATTTTTTAAAATTTGGTTTAACATATGATAAATATTTTTTACAATTCTTCCAGAAGTGTCTTTTTCATGAAGATATTCCTGCACGTTCTTATGTCCCTTCCTCAGGTCACAATGCGCGAAACATAGAAAAGAAAGGAAACAAATATGTAAAAAATATAATACATTAAAAAGATAAATACATAATAACATAATTTAGAATGTAAGTAATAATAAATCATGGTATTTGTAACGAAAATATTAAACAAAAAGTAGATTGGACAGACCTTGAAGTAAGATATCTGCAGAGGAACCTTGCCAAAAAAATGAAAGCTATGTACACAGCGGGGGCTTGATCAGATGTGTTAATTTTCGGAGGAGAATGCAGTGTTATTTATTTTTGATCAGCATATCGAACCTTAAAACCAATATATTTATTTTTCTTTCAACAATACACAATGTAGTCCATATTCTCTCTTTATTTCAAGAGAAAAGTTTTCCGTACCATATTTTTTTCAATGTCCGATAATTCAATTGAGAAGAAACTTCATTTGAGAAGACTTTCTTTCGTTAATTTTTCCTGCACAATTATTATTATTATTATTTTGTCATTTAGGTTGTCTTTGGAGCTCTACATTCGAAAATGGTCAATGGGATTCGTTTGCTTCACATAACATCGGCCTACATCATCTCAAATTTAAGTTCCTACGAGTTGCATCTCACGCCTGTGGCTGTGCGAATCACCCCAGGAAGGAAACTAACTTTGCCCGGTGAGCTGTCATCTCATCCCATTCAGCTGCCACCTAAATCAGCAAATAAGTACGAAATATTTTATTATTTACGTTTTTGTCAAAAGACAATGATGCAAATAATTTTTTTTATTTAATTTTTTTTATTGGCTTTATGTTAGATGCATATTAGCCATGTCTCTATAACGGTGTTATTTAGTTATTACAAGACCCTTGGCCCCGGAACGGACCCGCAACCATGGTGAGACCATGCGACCAAAGCCCTACGCTCTAGCCCACACGGCTACAATGGCCCCCATTTGAAATTTACAAATTACCCTAATTTTCTATTATTTTTCAAAAATGTCAGTTACATAACTAGTAGGCCTCATATAAGTATTATAGTAAAGTATTATTTGAAGGGACCTGTAAAATAATGGTTGAATGCCTTGACTGAGTTAGTGTGACTCATATCCGGACTTTTAACTACGATGTTATATCGCCTTCTATCAGAGCGCTTTTTCTTAAAAAAAGTAAAGATTTTCCAATTTTAGCAAATTTTTATATATAATATCTTTAGTTACCCAATCAAGTATACTCTCCTGAACACGATTTGGGGTGTCGTTAGAATTCAAGTGCCTGTTTGCGCTATAACTTCTAAACTTTTATTTTGATGTTTTTTCAAACTTCTCGCAAGAATCATTTTTATAAAAATGAAGATCATGTTCGATGACCAGACAAAACCGACCAGTGTAGGTGGGTCATATTTTTTAAAAATTTGTAATTTCACGCTAAACTTTTGAATCCGCCATAGTAGCCTTTTGAGTTCATTTTTTAAATAACTGTGTGAAATTATATATATATATATATATATATATATAAATTTAATTTCACTCACGTATTTAAAAAATGGGCTTTCATGGAAAAGGCAAAAAAAATAAGAATATATTTTTTGCATGTTGAGATATAGGTTATGTATTGTTATTGTTGTTTCAGAGGTGTCCCGGTTCCGGAGTGGTTCGAACGGAGCACGGATCGGTATGGGGATCGTAAGCTCTACCTACTGTCTAGAAGCGGTACTAACCCGGTTCGACTTCCTTCCTGGGAGACTGAAGGAATCAGAGCTAGAGAAACGCTACTTCTGCCTCTGGACACTCCTCAAGGATGGTTCAACGCACCATTATCTGTCGTCTTCCAGGTTCATACACACACACACACTTATGGTATATATAAGCAATTCAACACAGTACATTAATAATTATCTTTTTACTCTATTTTCTAGGAAAAAGGTTGTACAACGTACATAACTATAGATGATGACCCGAGTCCTCAGCTGGTGGTACACAACCACACCAGACACTACCTGGCAATAGCAGCTTCTGGGTCTCCGCAAGGTAAGGTACATAACATGATCATGTTTATATTGATTACTAGGGGCTCCCATCTCTGGACTCCTCGGCTCCTTTCGCGCCTTTTAGAAGATGTATACAAAAATATACAGATATATTATGCTAACACTGAGAGAACTGAGTAACTTCACGTTTTCACTTTTGTAATACTACAATTATATAAGAAATTTAAATTTACTAGGATGATGGGAATTCTGGACCCAAGTTTCCGCCCTTGATGCCGCCAATTTCTGAAATTTCAAAAACTATTCATGTTGTGGGCTGCAGCTTCCATTCAATACCCCATTTGTATTTTTATAAAAACTCCCAGGTTCGAATGCTCAAAATGGGAATCTAACATTTTTTGGAATTTTCTTCTTGATTTAAGATTTTCTCCGTTGTTATGATTAAAACAAGAAAACATGTCTATCACTATTGGAAGTTCTGAAATGTATCGTTGTAATGTTGAGATACAATCTCTGTAAGCCATTTTACTGCTCCGACATAACGTATGGACGTGAGGTCAAGCCAATAATGGATAGATGCGCGCGCATATATCCACTCCATCCACCACCAAATTTAACATGCTCATTTTATATTATATAGGGTAGATAATGGATTTCTTTTGTTCTCTGTAAGGCGCATCGACATCATAGACCATTCATTAGTGCCAGCACATTTATCATAGTGACATATTGCGGCTAGGGCTATCTCCCTGGGTGGCTCCAACATAAATAAATCTTTAATTTTTTGGGGTTCTTATTAAATTGATGGTGACAATTGAAAGAAAGTTTTTTAAATAATGAATTTTTCTAAAATTATGATATAAAAAACTTTATATTTACTTGTCCCTTGGTCTGGTCTGCCTCCTTCCGTCCAAATCGGCTGAACCGACGACTGAACGGGGGCAGACTTTTGAATAAATGGGAGGGGGGAAGATCGACTTCCTGGACAGACAGACATGCACACTCGGGGACAGACTGACGTGAACTGACTCCCACAGTAGAGTCGGGCTCATGTTCACCAGAGTGACGAAAGAGCGCTCTGGTAGTGGGCGATATGACCTCGTAGTTAAAGCCCGGGCATGAGTCATAAAACCTAACCTAACCTCAAATAATAATTTCCTATATTAAAATTTTTTTTTTATTTAGCATTTTCTAGGCACCCCCAAATACTGACCGTTACAATATATATTATTTTATAAATGAATATATTATTATGTATTAAAAAGGATATAGATTAACATTTAACTGATTTCTTTAATTTGGCCTAATTTTTTTTTTGTTTCAGGAGGCAGAGCTTTGGAGGAGTGCGAAGACTGGGAGTGGAGACTCGTGCTTCCTGGAGGCAGATGTGGTCACTACAGAATAGCCGCAGGGCCTGGAGAACCACTGCCTCCCGTCGTAGTCGCAAAACCAGGCAACTTTTGTACGTTTGTATTTGTATTGTAATTTCCTATGTTTGTTTGAGTTCACATTTGTGAAAATGGCCATTTGAAAATAAATTGAAATTAACAATTACGATCACTGAATCTGATGAGATAGTAGAAACAGGAATTGTGAACATACATATTTTTATTGGCTTGAGAAACTGTTTCTTAAAATTAATAAAGATTATGAAGTCCAAAACTATTTGCCCACCTTTATTTTCTTTAAAAATACATAGGTATTTTGAGAGTTAGAACAACATTTTTTGAACCAAAAAATAAATATTTATAATAATAAGATGTTGATATAGTATAATTTTAACAGAAATAAAAAATAAAAAAACAATTTAAAACTTAAACAGGTTATTTGTTGATATAGCAGCTATTACAGCTCTACATATTCTAGGCATTCTTTTAATATGTTTCTTCCATTTTTCTGCAGACATTTTCTTCTATTCTGTAAAATTCTTCAAAGATCCTGTTTGTTAGTTGGGGCAAACCTTCTCACATTCCTATCTAACTCATCCCATAAAAGCTCGATTGGGTTAAGGACGGGAGACTGTGGTGGCCAAATCATTATGTTTATTTTTTCCTTTTGAACCAGAGGCTCAAGAAAGCTCTTGCGTAGCTTAGAAGAATGTTTTGGATCATTGTCCTGCATGAACACGAATATTTCTCCAATTATTCTTTCACCAGTAGGAATTGCATTCTCCTCCAGGATTTTTTTATATTGTTTTTTTTTTTTCATTATTCCTTCAATTTTGACTAAGTCGCCAACTCCCAAACACCCCAAACCATTACAGAGTCACCATCCATCTTAATTGTAAGCACGATACAATAATTTTTGTGGGCAAATACTTTTGACTGGTAGTGTATGTCTTATAAATTAATAACGGTTCATCTACATATTTGTTGCCTATTAGCCAAATGGACATTACAATTTTGTTCAATTCAAATATAAAATATGCTTTAATGATCAAATGTTATTGCATTTTATAACTCCTTCAGACGAATGGTCGAGTGCCATCTCTCTGCGAGTGACCACCGGTGCACGACTGGTGAACCTGCCAGGTGGCCAGGACCTGGTGGCCACAGTCACCAAGTCAGGCTTCACAACACATCTCTACCTAGCAGTGGCTCATCAATCGCTCATCTCAGCTGGCGATGTTAGGAGTCGGCTCAGTCTACAGGTGGACCAAGGTGAATCCATTATATGTAAATACGGAACAGACACTAGCCATGCGGAGGAAAGTATATTTGAGTATATTCAAGAAGTTTTTGGAAATCTGAGGGAGGAGGAAGAAACAAACCTCAGGAAGGTGTTCAGTTTTGCGAGGGTACAAATCCCTTCCCAAGAGAAACCCCACAGAGGTGGGAAGATTTGGGGTTTAACATTAAGTTCAAGAAATAATTGCAAAAACAAAAATTGTAATATAATCTAACTTTCAATTTCTATGGGGCCCCCCTCGGGGACGGGGTCACAATCTCATGTAATATCAGAATTGTATAAATATAATCAACCAAGCAAACTTAGAACGTTTCTGTTGATCTTTGTGCTGACGATGACGTAAGCCGAAACCGGTACCCTGTATTGGTATATACCAATTGTACAAAATACTATAAGGTATATTGTACAAATATATAAGAAATAGTTAACAACTATGTAGGCATAAGATACAACTATATAACATATTTAACTGCTTATCTCCTATACTTTTCTCTAATGGGTTCCTACACAATATAACAACTTTATTTGGTCCAAAAACACAATGTTCTTTTAACAATGTGGAATATTACAGGAAATCTTGCTATAATCTTGCCTTGAGCCTAGAGTGGAGAGTAGCCTACCCTATGTTACAGTCTGCTGTGCTTGTTATCCATTAAGGTTCTCAAATAGACTGCCACAAGAGGATATCCAAATTTGTCAAGGATTTGCCTGTTCCTGACAAACATGGTGCATTCAGAGACGCAGGAAAAAAACTTATTTTTGTTTTGAAATGATTTTAGGCAGTTTTACTAAAATGTTAACATCTGTATTTGTTTTCTTTCTTTTTCATGAAGCCTCGCCTCATCCTGTCACAGAAGAAAGACAGCCGGAAAATGTAACAATAAAACACGATTCAAAAATTGAAGAAACTGTTTCCTGTGATGAAATGTGTCGAGTGCAGCCATCAGGTAAAAATATTAAGTTGTTTTTCAATATTTTAGGAAACAATCCACGCAATATAGACATGTAGAGGGCGCTTGTAGCTCAGAGCTATTCATGCTTGCTTACTGAGCTCAAGACCGGGGATTCGAAACCCGGCCAAGGCCCTTAGTTTATTTTATCTGGGAGGTAAAATAAACTTAAGCACGCTGTCCTTCGGATGGGACGTTAACCGATAATGCCGAGCCTATACGATGTCAGATACTCGTTAAAGACCCTGGTTGAATAAAAATTTAGAACTTGTATATAAAGTACTAATGTTGTTGTTGCAGTTCTGTCGCAGCTGGAGGTACGATGCGCCATCCGTAGCATTTCTCTAAGTCTCTGTTCTGAGGATCCTGGTACCTGTCTCTGGAAGGAGGTGGCCAACCTCTCTCTGGATACAGTCAGCATATCTCTTGAGCAGGATCGTAAGGTAAAATTATGGAAGAAAATTGTATTAAACATGTTATTAATGAAAATTCGCTCTTAAGTCGACTAATAAAATTCTCTCATCAACTCGGATTTACTGAAAAATTGGCAATTCGATATATATAGAAAGACCTAATCTTAGATCCTTTTTATATTATGGGATTTCAGTATTGAAAATTCAATTTTCAGTTTTTAACATCAATCATCTATCTCGGTTTATTTAGGTCCTATAAATGTTTGGTTTGTTTCTGCTGATGCGTCTGAACGGAGGCCTCTTGAAATAAGACCCATTAAGTTATGACGAAAAACCAGATCGTTAATTTATATATGTAATTGAAAAAAAAAAAAACACTAAATAATTATATTTTTTTTGGTTTAGAATTCAAGAGGAAAGTTCTCTTTGCACCTATCATTTTTCTATTAAATCTGTTGAAAAAAAACTAAATAACAACAACATTTATTTGAACCAGAAAGATACAAGATGCTATACACAAATATATAATAAAATAATGGGTTTAAAATAGTAACCTGGTACAGTCTTTGTTTGAGTCGCCTCCCAGGAGTAGGCGCACCAAGATTGTAGTGTACGGCCCCGGAACAATTCATAAGGCCTTCGTGGTGATTCTCAATGCTTCTCAATGTGAGCTGCAAAAAGAGGAACACCCAATTCTTCGTGGATTTTGTGATTCCTGACAAACCCCAGGCTGCGTTTGTTGCTATTCGGAGTTCTTTATTTTGAAATGTTTGTAGTCGTTTCATGTTAATGGTGGTGGTACCGATTCAGACTGGACATGCATATTTTAGAAGTGGAAGTAGGAGTGTCTTGTATCAGAGAATAGTACACGTGTGTTTAAATGGCGTGTTTCTGTTTATGAGAGGGTAGAGGGTGTTAAGTCGTGAATATGCTAGCTGTAGTTTTCTGTTAATGTGTAGTTTCCATGTGAGTCGTGTATCCAAAAGTACTCCAAGATAGCGCACACCCTGGTCCTTAGGATTCCAGAGAATGAGGAGGTCATCAATTTGCAGCTGACGTTGTTCTTCTGTGGAGAATCTCCTGAGAGCGAAGATTTTAGCTTCAGTCTTCCCTATGTTCAGTTTTAGGCTCCATTTTGAGAACCAAATTAAATAAAATGAAAATAACTATTACGGCAACCTATTCGTGCCACCTGCTAATATTTTCTAATTCTCTGACTTCATTCTGGACCTTTTCTAACTTAATATTATCTTTTCTAAGTTCATACTAACTTCTCCTACTTTCCTCTTCTAGAGTGAAGAGTCTGCGATGGAGTCCCACCTCAAGCTGACGGTCTGGTCTGTCCAACTTGACAATCAGGAGCATCTCACTGGGGACTATGACTTCAGTGTGGTACTGATCGCCTCTGGAAGCGGCTGTGGTGATCCCCAGCCGCCTCAGAACGTCTCACTTCCCCCCTCCTCCGCTGGCCCCGTCCTAGGCATCAATGTGGGCCTTGGAGTCTCCTCATCTTCTAGTCCTGGTAATAATTCTCAAAATAATTCACTATTATTACTATTTTTTTTTAATGTTATTTATTTATTTTTCTGCTAAATATATAATGAGATAGTACATACCCAACAATGAATTCAGAAACTTATTTGGATGGGCAAAATAAGAAAAAAAAAAGTTTCATAAACAAGGGATTAGAAACGCTTCCATAAAAAATTACAGCACAAAAAAAAAGTATCCAAAATGAATTACCTATGTTTGAAATGGGAGGGATTATGAAAAAAATGGTCGTTTTGTGCAGTTTTTTAATTGAGGTATTACTCGTGTAATGTCCGTAAAGGTATTGGAAATACGAGGACTTTCAGAATCGAGACTGAGCAAAACAATGAAAAAAAGGCATCAGTGAATCACCGGCTATGTACTTCCCCAGCAGAAATTATGTGTAGTCAACTAAGTTTTCACTCTCCCTTAAAATTATTGTTTTCTTTAAAATCAATAGTTGTCTTACTCATTATCTTCTACTTTTCAACTATATTTTACTATTATTATTATATTTATTATTATTCTTCATTAATTTCAGTGATCCAAAGTGTGGAGGTGAAGCTGTCTCCAGTGGAGCTGTTTCTTGAAGATTCCTACCTTCTCAGATTGAAAGACTGCCTCCTTGACCTGAATCCTCTCCTTCTGGGCGCCTCTTCGGATGAGGCCGCCTTGCCGCTTCCGGAGGCTGCAGAACCGACGGAGGACGACTCTGTTAACGGTCTGGAGAGCAAGGAATCCCCGGCCCACTTCTCCCCCCCGCTTTCTGCCGGTCCATCCTCTGCAGAAGAATTTGAGCCTGAGGTACAGTATAGCTAAGAAAAGAAATCGCGGGGGATATTGTGAGGGGAAGTTTGCGCAGTAGCTGAAGCTACTGGCACCATTTTACTCTCCTCTCGCAGCCACAATCGCGGCCTCCCTCCTTTTCTCCTCATTTCAAAGCTCTCAGGCTCAAGAACTCTAGAAAAATAGTGGACTTTGTGAAAGTCAGGAAAAGTTACAGAGCTTTTGTAAAGTTCATATCTTGAAATTGGAAGTTATTGACAAAAATACCTTATAATACTTTCTATTTTATTGCAGATTGAAGAGTGCTGGAGCGGTACTGCCACGGACCCTACCGACCCTGGCTGGGGCCTCCCCGTCTCCTCTGAGATCACACAAAGTACCCTGGACCTCTCCAAGCCTCTTAGGCTCAAGCTGTTCCTTATAGAACCAGTGGAAGTCAGAGTCTCTCTTCATACCTCAACCAAGTATTATGCATTTAAAAAAAATTATTTTAACAATTTTCATCTACAATAAGCCTCTCTCTTAAACTAAAACGCTACCTTGCACTAAATTGGGATAAAAGGTTGACATGGAACCCTCATAGATGAATCATACTTAACTAACGATTCTTAATACTTAACGGTCTTCTGAGCAAACAATCGAAGTTGGACATAACTGAACATGGATACTGCTACATCTATTTGCTCATACCATTCTGGACAAATGGATCATGTTTTACTTCCCCAGCTTCCAGCTATACGAAGTATAATAGAAGTTATGTAATCGGTCAACAATTCAATGCGGACTTTTCAACGGAATTTCATGTCTTTCCGACCGACCTCTAGATTCCAATAACGAAAAAAAAAAAAAGTATGTCTGTGAACACCATAACTCTCGATAGAAAGAATGTATCGACATGAAATTTTATATGTGTATCCAGAAGCCTCGACGATACCTTTTTTTTCAGCCAAATCGACCAAAGGGAAGAGGGGGATTAGGAGAGGCTTAAATACAAAACTAACTGCCGTTATAGGGAATATATTGACACAAAATTTCATATATATATTCAAAACATGGACGACACTTATTAATTTTCAGTGGAATCGACCGAAGGGAAGGGGGGATCAAAGGGGGCTCAACTCTCAAACCCCTTTAACTGCCGATAGAAATGTATCGGCATCAGATTTAGTATGAGGATTTAGGAACCCCTTTGTGAGTCAATTGTTAAATATTATCAAGGAAACGTCTAAAAATATGTGTTTCAAAACTACATTTCAAGATGGCTATCGGCCTGTATCTCGAAAACCGCATAAATTATGTTATGACCTTTAGAAAATCATATTTCGTATAAATTATGTATTCTTGTATTCTCTACAACTATTACTCGAAAAGATTTTTGATTGGGTCACAAACATAAGCTGTATCTAATGTGGTTAGGTCCCGGGGGAAAGTTGTCTCAATTTTCGTTTGATTTCGGACAAAGTCTAATCAATAGTCTAATCCCTTCATTCCAAATTTCAAGTTCATAGCTACAATCGTTTTTGCGGTAGAGAGCTCACAACTTTTCAATCACATGCACACACACAGACATACTCACGCACAGACAGACATCGCGAAAATGGACAAAACGTATTCAGAGGACCTTAAAACGTGAAAATCAGATGAAACCTCGATCTCGGATTTTCGCACGATTACAAAACTTATTAGGTATAAGAAAGTAAAAATACAACAAATGGAACTCAATTGTAACATTTTAATTTATTTCGGATACATGATATGAACAACTGCCCCGATTAATCACACTAATCGTCACATATACAAATCATGTTATGTATCCGAAAGAATAAAACGTTGACTCTCTTGTCGGTCCTGTTAGTTAAGAAGCAATGTTCTTACATTACGACAAAGAAAATGGACGAATAGTAGGTAGAAGGCTTATAATGCAATTTATGGATTTTGATATACGGGCGATATGCGGGTAGTATCTAAATATGTATATAAAAATATCCAATTTGTCATTATTTAATACAGATCTCTTGAGTGTGGTTGGGTCTATTCTCTATTCTGTAATAATTTAAATAAATAAACATGTAATAATGTTTATATAAAGTTATGATCATTTTCTTGCAGATTCTACATCGCTGTAGACCAGAGCCCTGTCTCCTTCGCCGAGTTCCGGCGTACAGACATGGTCACCACTCCCTTCAGACTCGGCCATGCCCTCACACTCCACTACTTCTTAGGCGCCATCTATGGAACAGGTACCTTCTATAGAAAGTCCGCTTAGGCCCTTACCCTGCTGAGAAGAAAGACCTCCCGATATGAAATTTAACATAGTCCTTGATTTTTAAGAATTTTAATAAACAATTTGTTCAAAATAGCTGAGATGTTTTTTTTTTTGTTTGTTTTTAAATTGATAAAAACCAATCAAAATGACTTGATCAAAGGAGTGACACAAGAATTTTATGAACGTGAGAATCCTATACACTTTCAAAATGCCATTTTATATTTGACTGAAATGTTCAATGAACCTTTTTTATTTAATTTTTTGTTTAAATGTTTGATCGCAATTAATGGAGTGATATCTGCAAAATGTTAGGTTGGGCGTTGGGATCGCTCCAGTTGCTCGGTGCTCCAGCCGGTCTAGCGAGGAGTCTTGGTGCCGGCCTTTCATCCTTCATCTCTCTCCCGTGTCGGGGGCTCGTCGGACAGGGGCCTACCGGCTTCTTGTTGGGCGTCATCTACGGTTCAGCCGCTCTCCTTCGTCATGTCACTGCAGGTTTGTTCCTTATTTTACAATTTTAATTCACTACAATTTCTCAAAAGGTATCCTGTATACTTGACAAATTTCTGAGATACAACTTTTCGTTCTTTTTTGGGATTTTTCTAACTCTTTACTCGTGATGACTAGAGATCCTGTGTCTACGTTTGAAGATAACCCATTTAAAACCCTGATGATGCCCGAATGGGCAAAATATAAATGATACATTAAACATCGGATAAATATGGAGATCGAACCTGTTCTTAATTTCCTGGAAGTTTCAAAACCTATCTATTTACTTTAGTATTTTCTGAGGTCACTATACCTTATTTTAAATGTTTTTTATTCATTTTACTTCGCAATATATTCTGCTAGGTAATTTAACATCCAAGTATTTGAGATCTCTACTGCGAAATCGTCATATTTTTAATAACGTGGAAGCAGGTGCTTGCAAGTTTTTTATTTCTTATTTTGAAGAAACTTGGTATACTGTTACAAGAAACCGAATTTATATCAATTTATATATTTTTTCATAGAGTAAGTTATGGTGACTCTGGGTAGTCAGTTTAACTACGAGCCCGACTCTGGGGGTGTCCTAAATTTTGCCTATACAGGTTTGGTGACCTAAGGGTAAGGGTCTTTGACGAGTACCCGACATTATACAGGCTCAACGCCTCATCCGAAGGACAGCATGCTCAAGTTTTTTTTTTTCACCTTTAGATAAATTACCTCACATTCATATATAAAATATCTACTCAAATAATTTAATTATTTTTGTTTTTGTTTGAAGATGAGTTGAAATCACGTTAGAAATATGGATGCACAGGTTCCATGTATGCAACACGAATGTAATTTCTCTGATGTGTACCGTTATTCCGCATAGATTCCAAATAATCATATACGAATATACAATCCACAATATTCATATTTTAGTGTGAATAACGAATAATTATGTACGACGACGCAAGTATGGACTAGGTGTCATATTGTTATTCTTAGGAGACTCTCTGCCACAGACTTTTGTATATATTTACGATGAGGACTGAATTGTTGCTCCAGGCACCCTAAGCAGTCTGACCAAGCTGGCTGGCAGCTGGTCCCGGACCCTCGACAGACTCACCCTCACTGAAGAGGACCTCAGGTATGTCGAAGAAATGAGGAGGCTCCGACCCACCTCTCTAGGCGAGGGGCTCAAACTGGGATTCACTGAATTTGGTAAATAGCTCAATTTTGTTTTATGTTTGTTTATAAAAAAAATTTAAAGGGGGGGATTGTTTGTACGTTGAATATTTCAAAAACTATTTGGGTGTTCTCTTTATCAAGTTAAACAAACATACAAGTAGTTTTTGGCATTCATATCTGTGAGTTTGTTGGATCATTACCGGAAACATCCTTCAACCAATTTTCATACTATAATCTGCCTATTCGGGAATAAGATACATATTATTTTGAAATCACTGAATAGAGAGCGGTCTAAGTAGACTTGGCCAAGGAAAAAGTTATTTCAAGTTTTCTCAATCACTATCAATCGGTGAAAAATGTTACAAAACCAATAATATGAAAGACATTATTTTAAACATTTTTTTTATCTCTACATTTTTTCGCTGAAGTTAGAAATAACGGAGATATATAACATTTTCGAGCAGCGGAGAAGTCGAGGGAGGAAAGAGAATAAGCTTTTTGTTCTTTGTTTGGATATCGCAAGTAATCAGCTTCAGGTAAAGTAATATAATGCTAAGCTACTTCCAGAAAACCTTCTAGTCTTAAATAACAACAATTCTTCTACACTGGAACATCGATTTTTAATTATATCATCATTAGCAGTGAAGTTGACTTGTGTGATTTAAATCTAAATCATTTTTGACCTTTGTGTCATACAATATTGTTTGCCACTGTAGCTATGGGTCTCTATTTGTTAAAGTGCATATTATACACTAAATTATGTTCATAATAGATGAAATTATTATTGACCGACCTGTAAAAAGTTCGTATTTTTTATAATAGAAACGCTATTTAGGGTTTATCTCTTTTATGTTTTTTTCGTTTCCTCGGCTTTGATATTCTATCTTTAAATATCCTTCATACCCTTATAATTGTTTCTCATCTGTTTTACTTCTCAGGTGTGAGTCTGCTCGGAGGTCTGGGAGGCCTTGCACAACGCCCCCTGGAGTACGCTCTGGTGAGCAGCGCTGCGATCGGTAGCGGTGGAGGGGCCCGTACTGCTACTCGCCACTCTTCTTCCTTCGCTGGCTGTGTGGGCCGGGGCCTGGTTGGCGCTGTCGCCCGGCCTCTCTCCGGGGCTGCTGGCTTCCTTGCAGTCACCAGTCAAGGCATCCTTGCTGGAGCAGGCTGGACTGACGTCTGTCGGGTGAGTTCTATGAAGGGATAAGATTGTTTAGCTCCCTTGTCGCAAGCTATCCCATGTTCTTGTGTACAGCCACTCGGATCAGAACTAATGAGCCCTCTACAGGCTGCTTTCATTTTCTAGCTCTGAAATTATTTCTACATCAACGGACGTATTTTCTTCATTTGTTTTAGTTGTTTTGAAATTAAACATAAACAAATAATAATCGGAAGTAGATTCGGGAACATTAACATGAGTAATAGTCCATCCTAGAAGACATATGTAGAAAATTAAGTATAATATGAGATTTTCTTTTTATTTATTTATTGTTTCCAATATTTCTTTAAAGTGTTGTAGATAATAATTATTCATTTATTTTGAATCTATATTAATTAAAATAAGAGAGAAAATTTGAAGCTAAAACTGATATTGTGTTTATTAGACGCAATATGGGGAGGTTGGATTATCTTCCCGCCAGTGTGCTAGGTAACGAGTGTGTCTCTCAGGCAGTGTCATCTGCTACAAATAATTCGGAATATGTGATACTAGTTCTATCTGGCGCATTCTATTGAAAATTATTTTAACTAAAAACAATCATTCCAGTACCAGTCTTATATCAGTCTATGGGCCATTCTCATTCCACGAACGATAATTTAGTCAGTCTTATCAATAATAAGGTGTAGATGTTCTCTTATTTCACAGCAACTACTGTCTGTTTGCAATCATTACTGAAGGTAGTAAGTGTCGACTTCAATTATTTATGAAAAGTAAAGAAATAACTACAAAAGTGAAGTAAATATCTACTCTTGCGCAGACTTTAGCTTAGCTAGTTGTAACAAGTAGGAATATCTGGAAGGTGAAAAAACTCTGAGCACGCCGTCCTTCGGATGGGACGTTAAGCGATGATTCCGAGCCTGTACGATATCAGGTACTCGTTAAAGTCCCCTACCCTAGGTGAATAAAAATTTAGGGTCGGCAAAATTTAGGACTTCCATAGTAGAGTCGGTCTCGTGTCTACCAGAGTGACGAAAGAGCGCTCTGGTAGTAGGCGATATGACCTTGTATTAAAGCCCGGGCATAAGTCGTAATAACTATTTCCTATATGTATTAGTTGGTACTTGTGTTTTAAGGCCATTTAATTAATTGGTACGCCAAATAAAACCTTTGAGAACCGCTTCATCTTATGCATAAATCGTGACTGGCAACAACATCTCGAATTCCAGTGGATTTTGAAAATTCAAAAAGTAATATTTTCTTTCCTGTTTGCAGGCACGGAGTGGGCCGAACCCTCCCGAAGAAGGACACGACTCGCTGTTGAGCCAGGGGCCAGGGACTCTCCTTATGGTTGAGGCGACCTCTTCAAGTCTGGAGCCTGTCGACCTGGTTCTGGCTCTGTCCAACCTCTCTCTGGTCTCCAGGACGGGATCTAGACAACTCTCACTAAGGCAGCTCTCTGCACTCCCGGACCGAGCTGATCCCACTCTTGTCCTTCTCTACCTCACCACTCCTGACCATCTTACTGTAAGTCACTCTTGTCTCACAGCCTGTCACACATCTAAGCCGAATGTGAGTTGACCCTGACTAATAGGCTTTTCCCCCAGATTCTTAAACTTTTACAAATAAATACGGTCCCTTCCTATTGTTTGTTGTGGAGACAGTAGGTTAGGAGCCTGGCCTACATCAGAAGGTAGTGTACCGTCCCACCGTACCGCCTCATATCATATCTGGATCGCAATGCAGGGCTTATTTTTGGAGATTTTTGGACTTTTTTAAAATGTAATCGCAGTGGTTTTTCAAGACGAATTTGATGGTGTACTTACTTTAATTGTTTCTAAGTGACAGTCGGCCCTTCAGTTTTTTTTATCTGGGAGGTGAAAAAACGTTCATTACGCCGTTTTTCGGATGGGTCGTTAAGCGATGGTCTCGAGCCAGTACGATGTCAGGTACTCTCCTACCCTAGATGAATAAATAAATCATGTCCAGCAGAACGACTAAAGAGCGCTCTGATAGTAGGCGATATGAGCTCGTAGTTAAAGCCCGGGCATGAGTAATAATAAATATTTCCTAAGTAATCCTTGGCAGGCCAACAAGATGGCAGGTTTCTGTCAGATATACTGTCAGTAGATCTATGGATAAAATAACAATAACTGATCTAACTCAGATTCTCCTGAAACATTTTGTGTTTTTATCAACTTAATGTTTATTTTCAGTAATTTCAAGACTTTAATGGATCAATTGATGAATTCAATCAAATTTTGCATTTTGTTTTGTTTAAACAAAACACAATACTAATATGTTTCCTTTCAGTTCATGAATTTTCGATGCAGGAGCAATATTTCTTCAAAAACCTTGATCATGCCGTCCTTCGGATGGGTCGTTAATCCTGCCAAGGATTACTTAGGAAATAGTTATTGTGACTCAAGACCGGGCTTTAACTATGAGGTCATATCTATCGCCTACTACCAGAGCGCTCTTTCGTCGCTCTGCTGGACATGAGCCAGACTCTACTAATTGGCCTACCCTCAATTTTTATTTATCTAGGGTAGGGGGGGGAGTACCTGACATCGTACTGCCTCGAGACCATCGCTCAACGACCCATCCGAAGGACAGCGTGATCAAGGTTTTTTCACCTTCCAGATGATGTCATCACCTTCCAGATAAAAAAACTTAAGGACCGATTGGATTATGTAATTTAGAAGCCAATTAAAGTACACCATCAAATTTTTCTTGATAAACCATTGCGATTACATTTTTAAAAAAGTCCAAAAATAAGCATGTTATAGAGATATCACTTTATTTTTCAAAAATTAATTTTTGCGTTGGGGTTCAATTTAGTAATGTGAGTATGTAAGTATTTAATACATTCTTTTGATTATTGTTTTTCAATAAAAGTATATAATGTAAATAATAATAAATCTCTTATATTTTTTTTATTTTTTGCGTTTTATTATCATTTCATTTGTACTTATTTTTACTTTTTATATTTTTTTCATACGTATGTTATTATTAAACTACCTAAGTAAAAGTAATGTAACCAGTCCACTGTTCTAATAACGATAATAACCAGCTATTGTTGAGTGTAGCTCATTCATCGACATAAACAACGTTATTTTTTATCTGTTACAGGCTGAGAGTTACTCGCAGCGACGGGTGGTTGAGTTCGTCCGGGAGTCACAGCGAGCTCTTGGCTCTGCGCTGCCTCCAAGTCCACCTCCATTGCCGCCTCCGTCCCACGACACAGAGCCGCTCCTCTTCTACCTGGCCCCCGAACTGAGGGACTACTTTGTCGCATTCCTCAGTCTGGTTGCTCGACACTCTACCCTCCGCGGGTTCCCCCTTATCACTGACCAAGGCAATGTCTAGTGATCCAGGTAGACAATCCGGCTCTGTTACCGACAGTAATGTGTCTTGTTTTTGCGGTCTTTTTTTTTCTTGTGAACTTTTCGTTTTGGATTGTGTCCGATTGGAGGAAGAATGTTGCCTGCACTTTGCCTCTTTCATAAATGAAGAAAAAAAGGAATGAACCTTCTTTTTTCTTTACCTACAACGAATAATTAAAACTTATTCAGAATTCAGGATATCGATGTAACATATGTATCTTTGTGTGTATTGATGATTTTTTAAAAATATATGTATAATAATAATTTTGTTATGAATGTATAAAAGTTATATCATTATGTAAAAGTTCATTATATACATAAACATTCACAGATCGGTAGTGGGCATGGATTTCTCAATAGAATCAAATATCGGTCCTTTGAAATTCAAAAGAGAGAAATAATATAGTGTAACACCGATAATCCGTAGCCACGCATCTGAATACTATTTTCTTGTATTAAATATCAGATTTCTGTCTATTACTTACAGATTTTTTATGTATCGGATGTTAAAAAGAAAAACGGACGAAGTTCTAAAGATTATCACATCCAAAGAACAAAGCATATTAAGAGAAAAAGTTTAAAAAACCTTTTGATAATGGAGTCTGTTCTGTTTAGCTGATTCCTTCAAGACAGCTCATGTTTCTATAATTTTATTTATTTATAATTTTTTTCATTTGTTTAGCTTTTGATTGCACTATAAGTCAAATCGAATTTGTCTATAAAATACACGAAACAAATTAATTGAATTTGAAAAACCAGTCTGAGATGAGTTTGTCACCCCGGGAAAGTAGAAGAGTTACAGTTAACTCTGATTCTCTTACAATTATATTTTTTTGGTTTCCATGGGAACCCTACTGCTCTCGCCTGCGTGTCCATCCGTCGCCACCTTTCAATGTATAAATAAAATGTGCACTGGTTATGTAAACAATGCCCAAAAACAATGCCGTTGTTATTTTGAAAAAAAATAAATAAAAAATAATTTAATGGTGACTCCAGTAAATGCAAGTTGGAGAAAAATTTTTTTTTTTCGTATATAGACGTGTGAAGAAGTATCGTTAGAAAGAACTTTTTAGTTCATATTTTTTTCTTTTTCCAATTTGAAATCTGCACTCGTGTAGGGGAAAATGTGTGAAATTTAGCTGTAAGTTAGTATACTTTCAATCAATCTCGAATATGCGAAACTCTCGAATAACTATTTCGCGAAAGTTACGATATTTGATTAACCGTGTGTCTTGGCACAATCTTAATCGGTTTAACTATTGCATAAATTCTTAGTTATGGAGCTTCAGTTGGAACTAAACGGGAGAGAGAAAACTTATATAATTTGTATTAGTATTGTTAGCGAGTTATATTTCGAATAATAGAATCACATTGAAGTTGATTTCAGGTTTTGAATACAATCCACATTTTCGGATGGGAAACTTTACGAGAATTGCTTTTTTCACCTTCAGAGTTGCCGAGATTCAACTCTACTAAGACAGCTAAAAATAATGTCTTATTTCACTGCACTAACAAAACGCACATTATCTCCAAATGTTAGTATGTTTATTTGCACTTGATTATTTTAAGAGTTTTCATATAAACAAGATAATTTATCATGTTTATTACATTTTGTGTCGAGTGGAGAAATCCGATAGTGAAAGGTGTTAAATTTTTTCTTATTTTGTTTATAAAAATTGTATAGTAATAATAGCGCTCTTAATGAAATGTATAAAATACTTGTACTAAAAAAATAAAGTTAAATATTAAAATGGTTTTAATATTTACTGATTTGAAGAATAAAGAAAAATATATGTTTTTTAAAATATTGTCTGTTTCTCAAAATAAACATATAAGAAATATGGGAGTACTTTCGGTTTTGCTACCATCTGCAGCCATGCTGAACAAGTACTGTATTGTCATGGTTAAAGATGGTAGCAATACCGAAAGTATTCCCATATTTCATTTATAATTTGTGAAATAGACAATAGTTTTTCTTTATTTCTTATTTAGTGTTTCCGAATATCTCTGTAAAAATGTTAAGTATCATTTACTGATTTGCCAAAACAAAGTCTACTTATTTCCAGTGTTTTCATTCAGAAAGGAGCAGACCTTTCTATTTGTACTATTTTTGTATAATAAAGTCAATTCTTATAATACTGTGTAATTATTTATTGGTGTAACGAGGGCGCGAGTAGCTCAGAGGTAGCGTGCTAGCCTACTGAGTTCAAGATCGCGGGTTCGAAACACGGTCTAGGCCTTTTTAAAAAAAAAAAAAAAACTTGAGCACTCCCTCCTTCAAATTGGACATTAAGTAATGATCCCGATCCTGTGCGCTGTCAGGTACTCGTTAAAGACATTAGGGGAATAAACCTAGATAGGCAAAATTTAGGACGAAAGAGCGCTCTGGTACAAGGCGATTATGACCTTAAGCCCAAGAATGAGTCTTTCTCTACGTTTTATTTTCTTTGTTGCTTCATCGCCAGATATATTTCGTCGCTCTGGTGGACATGAGCCTGACTCTACAGTGGCAGTACTAAATTTTGTTCACCCAGTTGTTATTAAGATATAGAGTTTTTTTAACGAGTAATCGACATCGCATCGGCTCCAGACCGCCATTTCTGGACACATTTAAGTTACGTATACAAAGAGACTGAAGGATTATATTATTGGCGATAAAAGGTGTGAATATTTGAGATCGTTCATACAATTTCCTTATCTGTTAATTTCTTTATTTTTTATTAAGTCCTTCACAATATCTTTGCAGAAAATGTCAAGTATCAATTATGAAGATGTTTTACGATGCTCTGTTTTTTCTTCGTTCTTCTAAATTTTGATTTTTAGTTTAAATTATAAAAAGATGATAGGGAAGAAAAATAAAATATTCATTTTGTTTGCGTGCAAAGTCTTGTATTTTGACTAATTCTTATAAATTAAAAATAAATTAATACATATTTATATATATTTACATTAGTTTTACAATTCCATTCTTTGATCCATAAGATGTTCCTAGTCATTCACTTTCCGAGTTGCTTGTACATTTTTGGGTATTGTTGTCCACGAACCAATTCGTAACTTTTTATTTATTACAAATATCTAAAGTTGTTTTATTTTGTCGGTAGTAGTCAATATTTTTTTCGAATATTTTCTCCATTTTCGTTTCGTGGTCCTTTTACTTTGGTATCATCCGTCTTCTTGGTGTCTTCCTCGCAAAACTGAAACATGCAACATCAAAATTTGTAAGTTATTCTGTAGTGCAAAATTCCCCAAACTATGGTTTGCAAAAGATTTAATGCTCCTCACAAATATTAGTAGATGATTATTTAAAAGATTTATCAAACTAACTGTTTTTAAATCAAAGTGTTCCTAAGTGTAATAGACAAATCTACAAAGGGACCTTCTCATTAATTAATGCTTCAACAGATAAATATTTTATTCATATTTACATATTATTACGGTGCATGTTGTATATAAGGTTCTTTATTGAAAAGTTTTTGAAAATACAGAGACTTTTATTTTAATTCTGTACTTCGAGGTAAAAATATATAAATGTTTGATTATTAGATTCTTCACATAGATGGAGAGTTTCTTTGTTTGGTTAAGGTCCTTACGTACCCCAACTGGGGCCGAAAGAACGAGCTTTATACAGACGTTGTCCTTTCCCTTCTCTAGATCTAAAATTGATTTTACTGCAACCAAGTGTTGCTACATAGTCATTATCATGCTAATCGCTCACCCCCGAGGTGATATTGCTAGAGGATATTAGTGTGGGCGCCTCCTCTATAGCATTATTTAGCAGGCAATTCTTGATGCCATATATTTTTTAAGTTAGAATATTCTAGAAATAAGATGAAATTTTCAATTATTTTAGGCTATATAAGTGGTGTGTCACTTATCCGGCCGCGTTGGTATAAATAAAAATGTTCTATATTTGAATGATATGTGTGTCACATACCCATATGTTAGATAATACTTGAAAAACCCCCCTCGGCTAAAAAAAATGTCGAGATGCATAGAAATTGTTAATGATTTTGGTTTATAATCAATTCCACCAGACTTCAAGGAAGTCAATTTGACAGAATATTGTAGTTTTATAGCCACAATTACGAAACATACGTACAAGTATTAAAAAAAAATCCTGCATTGAAAATATAGGCAATTTGCAGTACACTTGACACAAAAAACAGTTTTTTTTCAATTATACCAGTGCGCTTCGGTTTTTCGAAATGTTCAAAATGTCAACCGCCAATGTTGGCAATTTGATCTTGGCTTGTCATTTCTATAAATTTTCTGAAAACATCCAACTTGAAGCTACTAACTTGTTTCCGCTCTCTCATTTAAACTCTCCTCATCATTGGCAGTAAAACGTAAACAGAGTCAACAAAGCATCTTCCCTCGCTATTTCGCACAAAAAAAACATACCACTTTCTTCCAGCCAATGATTCAATTGTTATTTCTTTAAATAATGAATTGATTAACCATTTATTTATATTCCTAATTATTTAGAAGAAAAATTTTAACATACCTGTCTACGCCTTGTATTTGGCATTGGGCTGAGTGGTATAGGCGGAGTAGGCAAGCTGCTGGGCCGTATCATAGACCCTGGAATAGGGCCCTGAAGCAGGCTCCCAGCCCCCACTGGAGGGGGGCTCATAGCTGGAGGCTGTGGAGGGAGGACCATAGACAGAAGGGGGTGGCGTGGGCTCGAGGGGGCCCCCTGAAGTCATCCCCATCCCCGGGCTCATCGACATCTTGGCCATTCCCAGCTTCTGGCACACCTGCAACAACAGAAGCAGAATTTTCTATAAGAAATATTTAGTTTGGAGTTAGATATAGTCAAATTTTGAAAATAATCCTCTTCAGAAGTGCTCTCTGTTAGCATCTAACTCGCACTTTTAAATTACTTCAAGGGAATTAATCAGTTAGGTCTAATCTCTAAGAATAAAATCACTTTCGCAATTGTTGCCGGTAACACATGTTTGCGTACTGCTCGAGATCTACCTGGAAGGTAGAAAAACCTTGAGCAAGTTGTCCTTCGGAGGGGACGTTAAATGGCGGTCCCGAGCCTGTGCGACGTTACTCGTTAAATGGCGGTCCCGAGCCTGTGCGACGTTACTCGTTAAATGGCGGTCCCGAGCCTGTGCGACGTTACTCGTTAAATGGCGGTCCCGAGCCTGTGCGACGTTACTCGTTAAATATCTCTACCCCAAATAAACCTGGGTATGTTTAATTTAGGACTCCCACAGTCCTTTAAATCGGCTCCTCAATCTCCTCCTTCTCTTTGAAGGGAGTGCGGAACTCCAACCTTATTGAAATTGGGTCACCCGGAATATCTTCAGAAATACTTTTCCGATTAATATAATTTTTATGTAATTTCTCTATTCAAAAAATGGTTGTAGAATTTGAATAAAAAAACATGGCATGGGAAAAAAATGGAGAAAAAAAAAGCTCTTAAAGTCAGGATACGCTGATGTTTGATTCAAGTTTTGAACTGCAAACTCTATGACTCGATATATCTTTAAGACAAGACTTCATTCTGTATTATAGCTAATCTCTTGAGTCATTGAAGTATTTAGTTACCTGCAGATACAATGACAGTTAAACTCGGTTTTACAATCAACGTGCATTCCAGTATATCAATATCTCCGATCTTTCCATATTGCCACCTACCTGAACAATAAGAAATCCAACGACAAGGATAATGGCGATCTTGGAGAGTATGAGTGCTTTCATTGCCTTGAGACCAACCAGAGCTAGCATGATGGGAGTGAGAGCCTTCAGTTTCAGTTTGACCAGCATGAGAAGAGGGAAGAGCATCTTCTGCTTCATCATCTCTCGGCCTACAACATCACAGATCGATGTGAAATTAAATGGAAAATAATCTTTATTCTGGGACATACGTCCCCTAAGAATAATAACCTAAGAAATAAACAAAAAGAATATAAGTATCAACGAATATAAGCATTAATGAAACAGAATAAAGAAAAAAAGAAAAGAGACCTCTAGGAGTTAACGAAAAAAAAATTAAATGCTTATGATTAAAACAATGAAAATAAACAAAAAAATAAAATAAAAATAGGAAAGAACTAAGTAAGATCTAAATAACAGACGCTGAACAGAAAAGAGAAGACTGATAATTGTTCGACTAAATTGAATGAAAAATAATAATAAGAAAAATATTCGAGAAAGTAACACTTGAAACACTACCAAACTGAGAAATTAAATGAAACCTGAGTTGAGATACAATCAATGCTAAGGGAAATCTCATTAGGGAGACGCCCATCGAAAAATAATTCAAAATTTAAATTTCCTGATATATTGCCCTCCACATCTATAGTTCCCAAATTAAGGCCATAACCTCAGGTAAATTTTAATATAACAAAAAAAAAACTAATGTCCGTTTATATATACTTATTAATGAACCATCGAAAGAAAATAAACGTTTCAACATTTTTTATAACTTCTTTATTTTTTGAAAAATATGTCAAATAAACAAAATGGTTCTGTTTGAAGAAATTCTTGCGCGAAAAGAAAAATAGATTATTCTATTTTGTTTTTAAAATTAAATTAGCATATTTTTGTAGTTCACTGTGTCATTTCTTTAGGTAGTTGTTTGCCTTTTATCAGTGCTAAACTTTTAAGCACTTTCCTGATTGTGTATTGTTTATTTTTTGTGTATTTTCAAAGCTTGGTTTTTCATGCACTAATATATTTGTAAGTAAACTAAAATATCAATGAAAAAACAAATAACTTGCTTTACCTTCATCTCTAGGAACGATATCATTCTCATCGGGAAACTCCAAACCAAAGTCTAGTCCTCGGCCAGGCTTGAAGACAAGGGTGGCACTATGAAGGGCCTGAGGCAACTGAAGCCGGACCTCATGGGACCCGAGCAGTTGAAGGGCTCTCTCGAGAAGACCTTGGTCCGTCCGGGGAGCTCCCAGATAGGTAGCGAGTCGGCCCTTGAGACAGTCCTCCGTCCCACCCTCCGCTCCCAGGCACCTGTCCAGGCTGGAGGCGAGCCAGCTCTGAAGAGAGGCACTGGTCAGAGTGACCAGGAAGAGAAGAAGGGGGAGTCCGGTTCTAACCAGGAACATGGCGGGTCTGCTGCCGTCCACTCCGTCTCTAGGTCGTATATATCGCCTTATCCCCACTCTCTCACTCCCGCCCACAACCCCGCAGGGTCTAACTTGAAAGGAAATCTGGTCGGCATTTTTGATGAATCAACTGGTTGTATACATAGCTATGCGTGGATCACTCGCAATATACCTCTACAGCTCGTATCATTGGAAATAAATTAAGTGATGCATCTTCCTTTAAAGGATGCTACGGAAAACAGGAAATTCCTCCTCAAATTCAACATAGCTGTTTTGACAGATTACATAACTTCCACTATATAAAAGCGATGCGGATCCTTTAAACATTAACTTAAAACTTCAGATTGCATTTTTTTTATATAATGTGCTGTAAAGAGCCAAATTCATAGATGACAAAGCACAACAAAACATTTCTGCAGAGGTATTCTGATATGCTTACTAAAGATGAAAACACCAATGTTTAAAAAAAAAAACTGATTCTCTAAAAACTATAAGATGGAAAATGAGTCAATTCGGCTGTTCTTGTGTGTATCTCGAGTACATCATTTTCAATGTTATCTATGGGCGATATAAGTAACACATAATCATAAGTGATATATGATTGGAGATAGAAGTTCCTTCAACAACACTATATACAACATATTTCAAGTCTTCGCCATATTATGCATATTTCTTATTTCTAAAACTATTTATTTGATTCTTTTTCGGGTTTACAAACTTTTGGGCTCGTTATGAGGAGTCAAATAATCAAATGAAGAAACTCACAAAGATATAAACTTCAGTTATAACAAAAATTAGCACTAATTGACAATAATGCAGAAAATTATCAACAAACATATAGGAACAACCATTTATAAATATTAGTTCCTTTTTTGAATGCAAGTTGGGAGTATGAATACTAACCTGTAGTACACTCCTGTGGATAGAGAAACTAGTCTTTAGAAGGAGTTTTTGGGTTGTGAGTTTACATTGCTACTTAGAGAGAAAGGCTCGTATTCTCTTCAAAAATATTGAATTATTTTCTTTTTTAAATAACAGATTAACGAGTTTGTTGTGTTTAAGGATATTTCTAACAATACTGTATTCTTTAGTCGCAGCTCCTTTTCTCCGGCTGTATTAATATCTTATGTTTTCCGTATAGACTAAAGAACATATATATAAATATACATCATTATTACATATATAACTTTATTAGATATCTCCTTATACATTTTAAACTTGATTATCAAGATGGACGGCAGCAAGATCCAGAACGAAAAATTTTATTATAATAGTTTTAAAAATATATTAACAAGTTTCGTTAAGAAGTGGAGAAAATAATGGAAGTGACGAGAAAACATTATAATTAGTTCGTTATTATAATTCATGCTCGGGCTTATAACTACGAGGTCATATCGCCTACTACCAAGGCGCACTTTTGTCACTCTGGTGGACATGAGCCCGACTGAATGTCGGAGGAGTCCTACATTTTGCCTACATAGGTTTATTCACCTAGGGCAGGTGTCTTTAACGGGTACTTGACATCGCACGGGCTCGGGACCATCGCTTAACGTCCTATCCGAAGGACGGCGTGCTTAATTTTTTCACCTCTCATATAAGGAAAAAAAAAAAGGCGCTAGCTCTGGGCTACCGGCACGGATGGGTACTAGGCGGTAAGGTGGGACGGAACATCACCTCCTGATGTAGGGCTGCTTCTAACCTACTGTCTCCACAATGAATAATAAGAAGGAACTGTACTTATTTTTAGAAGCTTAAGGTTTTAGGGAAAAATCTTTTAGGCAGGCCCAACCTTAATCTTAGATGTGTAATAGTGTACTTCCTACCTACTACCTGTACTCAGCTACCAGCTCCTGAAAACTTTACAAAAAATAAGTGATATACGATGGAAACACAGATATGAGGTTGGGCTTGCGAAAATCTAAGTAGAAAACATATGTTTAAAATAAAGGGCGCCGGTAGCTTAGTGGTATGATTGTTTACTGAGCTCAAGATCGAGGGTTCGAAACCCGCCCGAGATCCTTAGGTTTTTATCCAGGAGGTGAAAAAACCTTGAGCTATTAGCTTCAAATAGGACGTTAACCTATGGTCCAGAGCCTGTGCGATGTCAGGTACTAGTTAAATATCCATATCGTAGGTGTTTAATAAACCTAGGTAGACAGCATTTAGAACTGCCGGAGTAATGTCGGGCTCATGTTCACCAGAGTGACGAAAGAGCGCTCTAGTAGTAGGCGATATGACCTCGTAGTTAAAGCCCGGGCATGAGTCATAAAACCTAACCTTATCTAAATACTACTTTATACCGAGTTAAACTTTACGCAGATTGCTTCCGAGATTAATATCAATTCAGATAGAGTAATAAGTGTGAGCGAATGGATAAGATAATAATTGAAGAATAATAATATTGCAGAGGAAGAAGAGTGTAAATAAAATAAATGTATAATGGCTATTAGAATCTCTATTCAAGTGATGAATATAATTAAGTAGGTAGATATATGAAATGGAAGAAGAAAGGAGACATTATTAATCAACAATGAATGCTCCAAGTTTCAAGGAGCTGGTTATATAACAGAAAGTATTGACTATCTCATGTTTATAGGGGGGCAGAAGTAATGTAAAGAAGTTAGATCTATGAGGCTGTGACTTCTAATGGGAGAGTACGCATCTTCCCATTACTTTTTATTACAAACTGTAAAGTAAGGGTGTAAGCATTGTTTTTTAAAGTAATTTTACCATTTCCGGGTCCAATATGTTTAATTACTTTTTTTGTCTATTTGACATAGTTGAAATTCCGTTCAACCGAAAGATTTTTACAAAAATTACATCGCTGAAGCTTATATTTTATGTTCATTGAATGAGTCATCAGGTGTTTTATTCATTTAGATAATATATTTAATTATTGATTGTTCTTAAAACAAATAATGGGGCCATTAGGCTCCCGGAGTAGGTTTCTCCTCTAGGAAAGGAAGTTGGGCGCCAGGATCGTTAGTAAGAGTGTCTCTATTGTCATGGGGGGGTTGGGGACAGATCATGGTTACTGAATAGTAACCAAGGGTTCACTTTTCAGAACTGATTGAGTCCTCTGGACAGTTAGGGGGATTCTCCTCCGGGCTTCCTGTGGCTTCTGAGTCAGTCCAAGGATTACTGTGAATTATAATGAAGTTCCGGTGCTCTGAACTTTAGATTTAAGGGCCTTCTGAAGAGACCAAGGTAGTAGACAGATAGTTTTTAAAAACATATTGGATATGTATCTGGTATTTAGTGCAAACGTTATTCTTCGATCAATGGTTGAAGATCAAGCAACGAAAAAATAAACTTTATTGACCATTGTTATTCAAAGAATAATTTAAACCCACCGCAGATTGAACTTTCTCTTGTAAGATCGTTCTATTAATTTGTCTACATAGCCACTTACTAGAGGTGATGCAACAAGTAACTTAGAGAAAAAAATAAAGTATATTCTAAATTCCATAACAATGCAGCCATTACTTCATGCAGGGACTTTGAGACGAACAAATCAGCTTCAATAAGAATTACAGTTTTTAAGTAAATCTCATGGATGACAAAATGTTGGCATTTCAAGAAAATGTCCAAGCAGAAGCAGCAAGGATTGATACTTACTTGAGAAATCTCGTTTCTCAAAATAATATTACATTTGATCTTTGATCGGTATAAATTGTAGATTTACTTTTTAATTAAAAAGCTTAGAAATATTTGTCTTTTTGTTTTCTTATTCCTGTCATTAGAGACAACTATAGCCAGCTTCTCAGTCCAGAATTGAATATGCAGCTAAATCTTATACACAAATCGTACACACTGAAAGAACGTAATCAGTCCATTGATATTTATAAAATTGTATCTATTTCACTCCTATGCACTAGTAAAGATGCACAAAATGTGCATAATATCAATGAACTAGAGAGAGAAAATATCGGATTTCTATGTATGTGTATTATTTTAATGCAATCATCTTTTCTCTCTTTTAGTCATTCTAAGACATTCATACATTTTTTTACATTATACAATTATACACTATATTCTACGCAGGGTTAAAGCACTGGAATGCTGGGTGGGAGTCGATATGTTCAGATATTGATATATTGGTGTTCTTATATTGATATAAAAACGTCATAAATTGCTAAATACATGTCATCCTATATCAATATTTTAGAAATATCTATATATCTTGTGCATTTTCACAGAAGCCCTTCTTCTTGCTCGAGTTATATTTCTCATTTCAAATTATGTTTTACATTACCCACGCTTCAGGTGGTAAAATGTTGAATGGTTTAGCTTATATTTGCTTAATATCGGGGCAACTTGCACTGGACTTCAGACAGTAGCTTCTGGAATGTGTTCTCCCCCTCTTCGGTTAAAACAGGGGCGCCCCTAAACAGTGGGGTGTGAAAGTAGAAATCCATCAGACAGAAACAATCGGGAGAGTGTTGAGAGGTGGGGTGCGAAGGATATGTCTGTATGGAAGTCAGCTAAAGATCCGTTGGACTCCCTCCAAAGGAAGAAAGTGACACTTAGCATTGGCATTGAAGTGTCCCCTTCTCGCTTCCTCCAACCAATATTAAACAGATTAACTGGACACTCCTACCCACGTGGAAGTATTCACTGATCTCTTTGGATCTAATTCTCCCATTGTTATTATATTTGATTACTGTACATAAAAACCGTGAGCATTCTTAACGTCTCACCGAAATAAGGCAATGCAACAATGGCTGTGGTAACCAGATAAGTAAGCATACCAACCTACTAAGATCTCTCTGGCAAGTTTCAACTCTGTATACAGCACAAAAGTAATTGCCAAATAATAAAATCTCAATGTAACACAACGGCCTTTTAATACATAATATGACATATCCTTTGAAAGGTCTTGAAAGGACAGTTCAAAAATAATATTTTTGAATTGAAAAACTACCTATGGAAGGGACATTTTGTTACCATTTCGAATATTATGGCAACGAAAATAGAATTACGATTAAAGTAATGAAATTGAATGTTCTAGAGGAGGATGGATTACAGTAAACTATTCATATTTATTGCTTACAATTAGTGGACATAGGACACTTTGACCTAGATCAACCTAATTTGATGTGTAGTCACTAGGCTGCAATTACATATCTTAAAACGTCGGCTACTAGCTGCAGTACTTGGTACTCGAAAAAAAACACAGAATTAATAATCCAGCTTGATAAGGATAGGACAAACTATCAACAAAGTACGGTACTCTCTCAATCCCTCTTTGTTTTTTAGTATTCTGTTCTACAAGTGCAAAATACTATATTCCCTATTGAACAGACATTCAAAACTACCCTTAACACAACTGCTACACATTCCTAATCAAATCACTCTGGACATATGGTTAGGAAAACAACATTTAATCTAAAACATATTCAGGTTTTCCTGAAAGGCACAAAAACCCATCAGGAAAATTCCTACAGAAACAACAGAACACGAATCAATACATACGCTCATTACACTTTTCATCAGATTTGCCACACGATCCCAGGAGGCTGAAGAGAAGATGGAACCATGATTTAATATAATCCCAAATTGCAATCCTTCACTTTTTGTAATTACGAGTATGTAAACATTCCCAGGTAAAGCACAAGCATCATTTTTAAATTAGATCCTGGGGACCTATCGTTGCGTGGTCATCGTTTCTCAAGCCAATTATACACCACACTCTACTGGCAGTTGGATATTGCTAGAAGCAACAAATGCGAATTATTTTTAAAAGTAAAAAAAAAAAGTTAAACGTGAAATTACTGCTTGGAGGTCTGTTTAGGCTGCTGGTTTTAAATACATCTCGCTATCAATGAAAATGTATTATTTCGGAAAAAGGTGCAAGACATCCTGTTTCAGGACACTACAGGGCCAAGCTAGTCTTATCAATGTAGGTATTCATTAACCCTTGCATGGTCACATCCCACTCAGCTCATGTTTACCTGTTATAAAATTTAATAAATAAAATATGAAGCAGTCTGATTGACATTTTCTGCATTAAAATTTGTATGTTCTAATGCACTTTTTTTCTTATCGATCTTCCTTTTTATCAGCTTACACTGCAATGTTCTCTTTAATAAGCCCAGACTATCCTTTGTATTTGAACTGCCAGCCCCATCCTTACATATTTCAACAGTAATTCCATGTGTTTACACAGAACTGAATTTAATTTTTCATTTTTTATTAGAGGTGTAGCTTGTACAGCTAATATTTGAAATTCCGTTCAGATTTCTAATAATTTTTTTATTGTCTCCAAATAATCTACACCTTTATTTTATCTTGTGTTTCCCATATTTTTTCTAATATCTTTTCCCACTCTATGTAGGATAGAATATGAAAGAAATTAATAGCTTCCATTTTGTTGCAACAGTTCGCATTGTTTTGTTTCAAATTATATCTTATTACCCATGAGGCCGATAGCTCAGTGGTATGCGTGCTTGTTTCCTGAGCTCAAAATTGCGGGTTCGAAACCCGGCCGAGACAAGGGCTAAGGAGTTCAATTTATCTGGGAGGTTGAAAAAAAAAACTTAAGCACATCATCCTTCGGATGGGACGTTAAGCAATGGCCCCGAGCTTGTACGATGTAAAGTACTCGTTGAAGACCCCTCGACCCTAGGTGAATAAAAATTTAGGATTCCCATTATAGAGTCAGGCGACGAAAGTGCGCTCTGGTAGTAGGCGATATGACCTCGTAATTAAAAGCTCGAGCATGAATCACAATAACTATTTGGGAAGACGTAAATATAAAACTTAGCAAATGCCAACTAGTCAGTTATGAAATTAAATTTCTTGTATGCAAATAATTTCAATAAAGCCGTCATCTTTATTTTATCTTTATAAGCTTATTATTATTTATTTTCTGTAAAGATGTCTCAACTTTTTCACACCTATTAAATAAATAATTCCATGTTGAAAAAACGCTCCGCTCCATTTTCGCCCTCAAACAAGCCTTGTTGAGCGAGCGCGGTCAACTGTTACAGCCACTTTAAGTCACAGAGGAATGTACAACTCATGAACAGAAATATAGTCAAAACCACTTCTTGCATTAAAGTAGCCATATTTTTAACTTCAATACTTGAAACTAAAAAAAAAAAAATTATTAGGTATTAATAGACGGGGTTAAAATCAAAATGGTCCAAGTGACATTTTTGAAAATTCGTTAAGTGCATAATCGGGTACATAAATGATAGTTCTGTTCAGGAAAAAAGTTGTACAGGTGAAATCCTATTCAGTGCTGAGATCTAGTGACAAATCACTTAGTATACCATTTTGGTGACATGAACAAGAACTTAAACATATCAATAGTGACCTTGAAATTAAAACTTATTAAATTTTATGGTTTGCTAACAGCAACTAAAATCAGAAGACAAAATATTTCAGGTTTCGATAAATTATAGATTTTTTAAATCAGTTAAGAACTTAATGCACAGTTTCTTCAAAGTTTTAAAAATGTCACTTAGACCACTTTGTTTCTAACCCCGTCAATTAATCCATAAAAAAAATTAACTAAATTTTATTTTTTGTGGGTTGCAAGTTGCAAGGAACCTAGAACAGAAACTAGAATTAAAAAAAGTATGTAATTTTACGAAAAGGAATAAAGGATGTAACGATGAAAAAAAAAAAAAAATCAAAGAAAAATATTTGACCTAACTGCTGAGATGCAAATCGCAATATCTCAAAATGACCTCTGAGTCAGGCAGAATCTCTTCGTCGCAAAGAGATTTATTGTAGGAAAAGGAAATGTTTGGATATAAAGAAATTTATTTTGGAGCAATCCAATGAGCGTTTATTTACAGAGCTTAAATATATATTACAACTTTATCACTTAGTCAAATATAAATAATAAATTAAGTTTTTTTTTGTCGTCGACTGGCTTATCTGAAACAAAAAATAAATAGTATATAGTTAGTTGTATGATAAATATTTATTAATAATATTAATACTAGGGGTAAACTAAGAAAGATAATAACCATTATAATAACTTTTGTTGCCTCCATTTTGGTTGACTTTAACGCTGTCCTGTGGAGAAGCAGCAAAATAAGAGACAAACCCGTACTATTTCCGGACGTGTCTTCAAGACATTTTTCGTCCGAACCTTCCCGTTTTAAAAGAAGATATTTAAGTATTTTAAAATATATAGTAATTTTGTATGTAAATCAGTATACTAAGGCATTATTAGTCATTGTGACTCCGGGCTTTAATTACGAGGTCATTTTGCCCACTACCAGAGGGCTCTTTCGACACTCTGGTGGACATGAGCCCGACTCACCTGTGGGAGTCCTAAATGTTGTCTATTCTAAATATTCACCTAGGGATAGGGATCTTTAACGAGTATCTGACATCGTACAGGCTTGGGAGCATCGCATAATGTCCCATCTGCAGGACTGCTCAGATAATTAATTCAGATATTAATTATTCATCAAGAACATGAAAGGACTATGACAAAATATTAAAAAAAGACGGAAATTAACGATAAAAAAAAAAAAAAAAGTAATTAATAGTTACATAATAATATATACATATTATTTATACATAGATATTAATGTATGTATTGTTTTACTTTTTTCCATACTGTACCTACATATTACGTACATAATAAAAGAATGTATGAAAATAATTTTTTTCATTTTTTACTACCCCTCCTGAGCGGACACCCCTATATAATGGACAAAAATACATCCTCCTTCCGTGTCTGTTGTAGAGAGGTTTCGTTGTATATACAAAATTAAAGTCCTAAATAATAATGATATTTTTATGTTTAATGAAGAAAATGGATGTTTGTCCTGTTTGGCCTCCGACCACTCATCCCATCAGTGTTATACTCATAATTTATTATTTTGTATTTTTGTTGTTACCTTTGGTTGATGTTTGAGTTAGGACATTTGTGGTTGATAGGCGCTGTATGCGAGATCTTGGGTTCCCTGAGTTGACTCAGCTCCGGGAACGATCAAATTCCTAGCCGCATAATGATAGGAAGGCTCAGCGAATGTGTGCGCTACAGGTAGTGCACCGTCCGCAGCCACCTGAACACAGAGAAATCATAGAAAATTTGTATAGAACACTAGTTGAATCTCTACGTTGAAAACACAAGTTCAATTAACATTCTTTAATGTGTTCAATTAAAAAAAATCTACTAACTATTTTACACGCTCTGTCACTAAGGACCCTACGTCGTAGTTTGCGGCACATTTGCTATTGCGCCCCTTTCATTTTTTTTCAATTTACAATTTTAAAGCTTAAACCGAAAGTAATGTTTTACTTTGTATCTTTCGAACGCTACTGCATCGAAGGGTTAAGTAGCAGAGGGTTGAAAATTGTTTTGTTATATATGGGACTATAGCTTATAGCTAATGGTATATTATTACTTTACAATTATTAGTTTCCAAGATATACGAGTTCAAATGCGACATGTTTTGGTTGCTCCCGATGTTATTTCCAACCCACCGCGGGAAAAGACACAGTTTTATAAGCCAAAAATTAATTGATTAAATGAAAGAAACACTGTCGTTGCAGTAGAGTCAATTTTTGAACTAAGAAATGACAGCAACCTGTACAATACTTGTTTTTTCTGCCCGAATAATGAGTACACATAAGTGTACTAATTCGAAATTTAATCAAACAAACAAAGAATATTGTCTTTTCCACAAGACATTTCTTTTGTTATAGACATTTATTTTAAATTATGATTGGATCAGCTATTTCCTCCTGCTACCCCATATTGGCCGACGAGCTTCAGGACTCGACAGAGAACATCACAACCATCAAATACAACATTTCTACATCAAAACTTTTCCATACAACAATCCAAAAGTTCGCAAAATTTTAAATCCAAATTTACTCGCACAAACCCTCGAGAAAGGTTAAAGAGAGTTTGGCACGGAGATCTCCATGTTTATAAATGTCAGAACAGCCGCTGGTTGTGCATTCTTCGTATAGTTGCGGCTTATAATAAACGAATATATGACAGAATCTACGATGGATCGTGAATTTGCAAATTGTAGCAATGATCGAAATAAGTACCTTTAAGCAAATTATTACCTCTTACAGAAAGAAAATCCAGAAAACACTGACAAAAATCGATAGAGTATATCCTAGTCCTTAAGCGATCCGAGCGCTAGAGCTTTGCCTAATACTAAAGCCCATGGCTTTTCTGTTTTGTACCAGACCCACCCATTAACTATAATAATTATCTATTAACTATATTAATAATAATGGGAGCAACTCCACTTTCACCAACTTTTGGAAATTAACTGAAAACTATGACAAAAAATAATTTTTGGACTATTGCTAAAAACGTTTTAGATTGGTTAAAGTACCCACATATTAATGGACATGTTTGAATCTGTATATTTCTTGCACCAATTTATTCAGCGAATTTGTTTACATTCAATGCTATAACTAAATTTTGACCAAAATTGGAGTTCCTCCCTTCTTGTAGTCTTCACTGTCGGAAGGCATCAAACAATGTATACTATGTGTATATTACAATGTTAGTCTTCACACTTACGTAATCAGCTGTAGCCAATTTTTACTTACCTTTTTACAAAGATTGAAGATGGCCAGTGCGAGGGAGGTAACAAAACTGAAGAAGCTGAGCTGAAGAGCGTTCCATGCCTTGAGACCCAGGACACCGAGGGCGAGTGGGATCAGGGTTAGGGCCTTGAGAAGGAGGAACACGAACAGGGGGATCAGCAACTTCCGTAGCTTCGTCTTACGTCCTGAGGACACACAGCAGAAGGGCAATTCAGAACAAAACACAGAATTCGGAAATATAATCTCTCATTGCGTAACGCATAAAAATATATATGCTTAAGATCGCGGAGACAAAACCTGGTTGAGGTCTTTAGGTTCTCTAGGTCTCAGAGGTAAAAAAATCATTGAGCATGCTGTCCTTCGGATAGGACGTTAAGCGTTAGACCCGAGTCTGTGCGAGGTCAGATTCTCTTTAAGGACCCCTACCCTAACTAAACCTGAGTAGTATTTAGGACTCGTGCAGTAGTCTGGTTCATATCCATTAGAGCGACGAAAGAGCTGTTTGGTAGTAGGCGACCTAGTACTTGTCACCTGGAAGTAAACCTTCTAATGAGTCCACCTAATGAAGGCTTTAGTTTCAATTGTTCTTATACTATTCAGGAATTACAGATTTAGTTCCTCGGCTATCGGAAAACAATTGGACCGAATTTCATAATAAAGAAAAGTAACGAACCCTAAAAAAAAAAAAAAAATAGAAATGGAGGATATCGCAACGAATGGAACAAGAGGTTGACTGTGTGTACACCAGCCCGGTATTGAACTGCGCTCATTTGAAAATAGGTTGAAAAACATTGAACTCCGCCAAAACACATTTTAACACTGCCTACCTACATATTATACACTACCTTACAAAGTTTGTACAAATTACAAGAATGTGTTAGGTATCACTAAAAAATTGTGCCATAGAAACCACTTACTCTTTGTAAATCCAGTTGATGTATCCAAAGAAATAACATTTAAAAAATAAAATAAAAAGTCGATCTTTTTAGTGAAACAGTCCAGGTTCTCGTGATATAGAGAAACATATAATTCATAAAAAAATCTATTTTTCAATATAAACGATATAATATGTCAATTATATTTCCATTTGCTTTAGTTCGATATCGCACATTTTTATAATATATCACAGGACTTCGACTATCGGACTAATAGAGAATATAAACACAGTCAGAACGAAAAAACTGAATTTTGCGAGTTGGCGGAATTCAATATGAGTTAGAAAGGATGTTTGGCGCAGTTCAATAGTTTTAAATATCATAAACAAGGGTAACTTAAAATAACAGGTATCCCATTGGCACATTTCGATTTCGCCCGTCCACCAACTGGACGTGTCATATACCACTGAAGCATCTTTCTATCGTTTAAGGAATTATGCAATTCTTTTTATAGAAAAAAAAAAAAAAAAAAACTAATCCAATTCTGTGTTCCGGAATGACTTGTAAATTCAACTTGGATATCTGCATTTTTACGACTAGTGTAGGTGATCCCTGCAGGCTGTCCGCAGTCCACAGTCGCAATATACTCGATCGACTCGAGGCTGAATCGGTACATATCGATGCTCCAGTTCAAGAGGGAAACAACCTGGGAATTGAGGGTTATGAGTACTAGGTAGATAAACTAGTAGAGAATCATTTCTCGAGATCATTAAGTGATAGTTTTCGAAATTTACGGCATATATCAGATGTACATTCGCTAATATGTGTAAAATTTTTATTTTTAATGCGCAAATAAAATATTATGTTTTGATAATCTCAGAACCAAAATTTTGACGTAATTTCTCTCGAACTGGGGCTAGTTACTACGTTTTGCTATGTATCTCTTAATGGTTAATTTACTTGTACGTTTTTAGCAACCGGTCCGCACTTTAAAGACTACTAGTTCCTCTCTACATGCTATCACTTACGTTTGCCCTCGACCTGTCCTTCAGCGGCTCCCATCTTGAGGCTGACAGACTCATCAGCTCCGGAGGCTGTCAACTTTGCACCACCTCCCAGTTCAACTTCTAGATCGTGGCTCACTGCCAGCTCTTCCAGACCTTCTACCAGCCCTGAAGCTTTCTCAGCCTCTCGTCTTTTCACGAGTCGCACTCCGTCCATCACCTGTGCAATTTCTCAAAGTTAATATTTTTGGAAAACATGGCATTTACGTATAAGCAACATTGTTTTAATAATCTATTCAAATAACGACATTTAATTTTTATGTGGTTTAAAAAATAAAGTTTCATCATGTATACTCATTGTTATTATCTAACCTTCTGAATATAAAGTTCAATTTCCAACAAGTAAATGAATTACACAATTTCCGAACATTTTTGACGCCCCTCCACTTCACCAGTAATGTAACACTCTCTGACTTCGAAAATTCCCATACATTTTCATGAATACATCAATTTATTAGTGGAAAACTATACTTTCAGGTACCCACTGATGAAGTATACATAATTTATTTTATAATGTTCACTCAGAAATCATGAGTTTATTGGAGCTGTTTGCACTTAATGAAAAAATGTGTCATTTGAGAACATTCGAACCAGAGATATGAAAGTAACGAAAATAAATTTCAAATGAAATTAACTAAAAAAAACAATAATAATAATAGTAAAAAAATCATCCGTGAATCATAGGCCGTACTTCCCCAGCGTGAATTACTGAATGACAAAAAATAATCTATCAGAAATCTACTAATAATTTCCGATAAGGAGTGCACTATTACTCAAACCAAAAATGTAAAGCATTTGTTTGAATTATTAGTAGCAATAAACAATAAACGTCGAGGTATGTGTGCGTGCTTACTGAGCTCAAGGTCACGGGTTCGAAACCCGGCCGAGGCCTTAGTTTATTTTATCTGGGAGGAAAAATAAATTTAAGCACGCCATCCTTCGGATGGGACATAAAACGATGGCTCTGAACCTGTACGATGATAGGGTAGGCAAAATTTGGAACTCCCACAGTAGAGTTGGGCTCATATCCACCAGTGACGTAAGAGCGTTCTGGTAGTAGGCGAAATGACCTAGTAGTTAAAGCCCGGGCATGAGTCATAATAACTGACTTTTATTATAAATCAAATTTAATTATTTATATAAAAATCGTATGTAATAAATCAAATTAATTTTATATGAAGCTGAGAATTTTTCTAAGCCCAATTTCAAAAAGGAAAAACGTTAAATATTTTTTTCATAATATAAATACAGTGGCGTTCAAAAGTATTTGCACAAGCAATATTTTACTCATAATCATAGTAAGGGACAACTAAAAAAATCATATAACTAGGTACACAAAAACGTTATTTATTTAAGCATATATTTACGTAAAAACCGTTAATGCGAAATAAGAATACATATTTTTACAACATTTTTTCTTGAAAAAGCTCCGTTCAAAAGTATTTGCACATAATATAAAACTTGAAATAAAAATTATTATAAAATCAATAAAACAACCTATAATATATTTAATATTTGGTATAAAGTCCATTGGCGTCTATCACAGCCTGAAGCCTCCTTGGCATGGAATTAACTAAATTTTGTATGAAGTTAACGTCAACATCATTCTACTCTTCCAATAAAATTCCTTTTGAATTATTTTTTCCCTTAATTTTATGTTTTCGAATGTTAAGGTCTAAATAGTTCCAAACATGTTCTATAATATTTAAATCTGGAGATTGTGGAGGGGTTTGTAGCATCCTGGGCGCATTATAAAGAAGCCATTCTCTGGTTTTATTGGCCTTGTGTTTTGGATCATTGTCCTGTTGGAATATAAAAATATTTTCCATATTCAATTTGATGGCACTAGCTCGGAGATTATGGCGCAAAATGATGACGTAGGTATCAGCAGTCATGACAGATTCAATTGGGACAAGATTGCCTACCCCATTATAAGCCACACACCCCCAGACCATCACATGACCTCCACCATGTTTTATCGTAGGTGTGACATTAAGGCGTTTAAGCTCTTTATTTGGTTTTCGCCAGATATATTTTTTCCCGTCACTTCCAAAAACGTTAAATTTGCTCTCATCACTAAAGAGGACGCTTTGCCAAAATTCCATTGGCTTGCTGAGATGGGTTTTTGCAAATTCCAACCTTTTTTTCCTGTTGACCTCAGATATGAAGGGTTTTTTCCTTGGAACTCTTCCATGAAAATCAGCTTTATAGAGCGCTCTTTTTACTGTTGATTCACTCACACGTTTTTCACAAGTCAATTCGACCTTATTGACTAATTGCCAACCACTTGTGGATGGGTGTGCCTTTACTTCCCGTACGATATCCCTGCACTCCCGTTGTGTCAGAGCCCTTGGTCGTCCTGTTCGTTGCTTATTTAACGTATTTCCTGTCTCCTCGAACCTTTTTATGACATAACGGACTGTAGAAAAATTTAAATTTAAAATATTCCCAATTTCACGGTAGGTTTTGCCTTGGTTTCTCAATAAAATAATATTTCCCCTTACTGCCTGGGATAACTCCCGTTTCTTCGGTGCCATGTTGACTGAGACTGGATTAAAATAGTAGACTATTCTGAAAAATGTTAATCCCTAATTGAGTGAGAAAGGAAATGTAAACAAAAAGAGTAAACACACTCAGGTATAGAATTACTGTACTAATTAAAATAACCAGTATAATTTGTGCAAATACTTTTGAACGGAGCTTTTTCAAGAAAAATTGTTGTAAAAATATGTATTCTTATTTCGCATTAACGGTTTTTACGCAAATATATGCATAAATAAATAACGTTTTTGTATTTCTAGTTATATGATTTTTTTAGTTATCCCTTACTATGATTATGAGTAAAATATTGCTTGTGCAAATACTTTTGAACGCCACAGTACAATCAGTAACAAAAATTTTCGGACAATTTATAATTTTGTTTTTCTTTTGCAATTACACATAGTCATATGGCAAAATATTTAATTCAAGCAAAGTTTTAAATTTCGAGATCATCAATCATTTCAAAACTCCGTAAAACAATTAATTAAACATTTACAGCTAATAGGAACTTTTGCATTAATAATTGAAGACAAGAAATTCACGTAACAAAATTTTCTGGACATCTGTTGTTTGTTTTGTAAACAAATGCGACTCTGATCATGATCTTTAATCCCTTCTCAACTAACCGCTAATACCGAACAAATGAAATGTGTTTATATCCTTCTATTACTGCATTCAGTAGTTATTTGTATTTCCTGCTGTCAAGATGGGTCGAACATCTTTTGAAGTTCAACAGATAATAATTTTTAATTATGAAAAAGGATTAAGTGTCCGCAAAATCGGTGGTATGGTAGGCCGAAGTAAAAGCACCGTAGCCGATGTAATTCGAAGGTATAAGCACGAGGATCGGATAGATTTGAAATCTTCCTCTGGCCGTCCAAGAGTATTAAACGACCGAGAAAGGTGTAGCGTTGTCCGGAAAATTAAAAACAAGCCCTCGAGGAGTGCACCTCAGATCGTCGCCGAGGTATACAGAGAAACGGGAAAGAAAGTTCACCCACAAAATGTTCGAAGAATTCTAAAAGAAGCAGGATATAATGGGAGAGTACCAAAAACCGTTTGTGAGTGAAAAAAATATAAAAAAAAGATTGAGCTTCGCAAAAGAGTTCCAGAATCATTCAGAAATTTTTTGGAGTAATGTCATTAATCTGCGAGGTAAAATAGACTTAAGCACTCCGTCCTTCGGATGGGATGTTAAGCGATGGTCATGAGCCTGTACGATGTCAGGTCAAAGCGTTTGAGCTCTCACATAAACACACGCATGCAATTGATCTCTGATGTTCACACGATTACAAAATTTTTAGTACATATTATTATGTATACATATATTATATGTATAGGGAAGTAAACAAAAGTAAAGTAATAGTATATGTATACATATATTACATGGAAGTAAACGGACATGATCTGGAAACATTTATTTGTCGAAATATCGGAGAAAAAACGTTTAAATTAGAAAAATTGGGTACTTAGTTTCTTTAGAGGGAAGGTGGAGGGGATAGAGTAGGGGGAAGGGACGGTTTTGTGCCGAGGGTCAGCGCTGCTGTCGCTCTCTTCCAACGTCATATCACAAAAATCTAGTTTTCTGACATTACATGACCTGAGATTTCTTTTTATGTTGTGAAGAGTTACAAGATACAAGAATATTTTATTATTGCGGTTTGTTCTATTGCAAGCAAATATTTTTGAATGTAAGTTTAATATATTTAGTCCCGACAGTCGCGGCATTACTTGTTATTAAATTTATTAAATTAAAATATTTATTTGTTCTAATCAAAGCTGTTTTTCCTTTATCCTAACCCACTTTTGAATTCTTATTCTTGATTGAAAAATGGCTTTAATTATTTTTTTAAATTATTTTTTATTACTTGTGCATTTAATTATTATAATTTTTTATTGAAAAATCAAACCGTCCGAACATTTTTGTTACTGGCTGTATATATTTTTAAAGCTAGATTCTCATTTTTTAGGCTTATTTATTTATGACAATTGGCTTATGATAATAATAAAAAAGGTAATATTTTTTTTTACTAATTTAGGTGACGTTGAAAACATAAAAAAACAGATTCTGCTCAAAATAATAATATTATTGTATATTACACATTGAGAAGTAATTTAATGCAGCTGTGGGTATATAGTTTTTTTTTGTATTTGTTCCAAAGATAAGTTTTGTTTGATTCCAATGAGATTTTTAAGGAAATAATATAGCCATTTGTAATTCTAGGAAGTTGAAAAGGGAATAATTAAAAATATTTAAGGGAGTGATTAAATAAAAGTTTAGGCTTACCTCAACGGAAGGTTTAGTGATGACCTCATCGAGCATATCCATGGCCTTGTACTTGATACAGGCAAGGGGATCCTTGCCATCCTTGCATTTCTGTCTTAGGTCCGAGGTGGAGGCAGCTGCAGTAGCGGAGAGTACGACAAGACAAGCGGACAGACCTAGGACTAAGTGGTTCATGTTGGGATGGGTCCTTCCTGCAGAGTTCCACGACTGAATGGGGCTTCCAACCTCGCTACTTACATTATATACCGGGAAGAGGAGGTGGGGGCAGTAAGGTGGCGGGAGACGCCCCGACTACCCCTCACTAATTAGCCACCTCTTCGTGTGTCTTCTGAACGTTTAGGGTCTTTGCGCGGAACAGTCCAAGCAATGCTTATGAACGACTTGTCTAGCTAAACACTTTTCTAAACAAAACCTTTCAAAATATAAACAAGAAAAAAAATAATGATAAATTTTTTTTGCTGCCATACTTATATCTTCCAATTTATTTCAAATACACTTAAACCATAATAACGTTAAACGTTTCAGGAGACATCTCCCATCCTCATTATTGGACTCATCAAAACGACAAAAGTCACAAAAAATGTGTATTTTTCATAAATTTTCGGATATAAATATGAATTTTTGATTATTTCAATACTGAGGATGGATGGTGTCTCCCGAAACCGTTATCATTATTATAAGTTAAGTCTATGACATGAAATAAACTGGGAGATATATAACTGCATAAAAAATTACAATTACTACATTACCTGAAAATCTTCTCGAACAACTCAAATCGATAAAAAAAATATTGAGATACGTTCATACCTGTCCGATACACTCTGAACACTTTCTTTTTGATCCATTTGAAATCTTATTAATGATCTTCGTTCGCTGGTTTGTGCGCGGAGTACGAATTCACATACTGAGCACTGAGCACTTTAATAAAACATAAATCTGGGCATAAAAACTCTAGCGACTAGTAGTAAGATATCTCATTTTACCATATTGTTACCGGGAATGTCAGGTTACAAACATGTAAAATAACACTATTATCCTGTTATTATAAAATTAACTGAAAAAGGAATATGTTGTTCATTATTTTTATCTGATAATGACTTTAATTACCCTAATATAACATAAATAATCAAAATAAAAATTCGACTTGGATAATATTTATCGAAAAGGAACATTAACAAAAAAAAACAACATAATTTGGTTCTTCATCATTCTTGTCTTATCACTCTGTTGCAAAATCAAAATTCGTTCAATAATAATTAGATAACATCTGTACATATTATGAACGATGAACCAAAATTAAGCTTTTTTTTTTTTTTTTAAATGTTGTTCTTTTTGGATAGGTGTTGGTAACTAACTAACATCTATCCAAAAAGTATAACATTTACAAAAAAAAATAAAAAAATAAGGCTTAATTTTGGTTCACCATTCTTGCCCAATCACTGTTATAAAATAAAAATAAAACTGAAAATTCTATCAATAATAATTAGATAACATCTACATATATTTTTTTAAAAATTGACTTGTTGGACATTTTAGTGAAGCAGGTTCTAAAATAATTACTAACAGCAAAAAACAGAAACTATAACCTAACGACTCACCAATATCCAGGAGTAACCTTCCTATTCACGATTCGTAACAACTGGAGTGAGGCAGTTAACTATCATTGGAACTATCATTGTCGCTATGGTTTTTGTTTTTTACAATGAATATTCTAAGAGAGGATAGAAAATTGATTTTTGTTTTGCAATTTAAAAAATGTAATTTCCCAGCTTATTAGTCAAGTAAGTTTTCTCTCTTCCTCCAAAACTAGTCGACCGTCTCTTTGCTAAAAATCAATAGTTGACTTCCATAGGGGCTTGTGAATGATCATATTAAATATTGTATCGATACATTCATTACATAGGCACTTATTCGGTTCTAGAGTCGGGCCCCCCTCCTCTGATCACCCTTCCCTTCGCTTGATTTCGCGGAAAATTTAATCTACCTATGAAATTTCGTGTACATTCATTACAACGGCACATTATAATAGTTTGTGTGTTAAGCACACCGTCTCAGGCCATGATTCTAAAATTCCAAAATTACAGTTTTTACCTACCAGATAAAAACTCTAACGGCGGGTTTCCAACCCACTATCTTGAGCTCAGTAGACACCATAGGCGTAGACAGGATTTTGAGCAGAGGGGGGCAAAGTTAGACTACGAGGGTGGGGGTAGAGACTCCCGGGGGCACAGCCCGCAGTTTCCGTGGTTAGCGCTGCAGACTTTTTGTTATTAATTTGGGAGACTCGGACCTCTAGAAGCTCCCCCTGAGGTAACCACTGACTGTAATACTTAAGTTGACTTTACATGAGCAGCAAAAATGCAAAGCGCAGCAGCAGCAAATGCACGCTGTGGTTTCTGTGCTTTTAGAATTAAATGACTCACATCCAATAACGTGCATTTGCTGCTGCGCTTTGCATTTTTATATAAAGTATAACATAAATGAAGATTTTGAGAGAGGAAATGAAATGATCGAATTCATATATATTTAAATAAATGTAATATGACTTGTTTTGTACATGTACACTTATGTAATTGCTGATTTAGAAATCAGACGTACGGGAAATTTGAAGATCCTATTGGTAACTAGCAAGCAATCCATTTTTAATAAAAACTATTTTTTTAGTTTATTTAATTTTTATCTTGGTTTTTTGCTCTGGCCAGAGGGGGCGCGTGCCCCCTCCCCCCCCCCTGGTAGACACCATAAGTAAAGAGAGAATAAATATTCTGGTAGGTTACCTATACGATGGAAGTCAGCCATAAGTAAAGATAAAAATATTTTCTGTTTGATTCTAACTAAAATAATCGAAAAAGAAATAAAGAATATAGGTGGACTTTGTGACTCTGATTTATATATTTTCTCAAAAACTCATTAAGATAGCAATGTCGGTAGATAGGCATTAACCAGATACGATGATATTCAACCATAGATAGACATACTGGGAGCGCTATTCTGTGCATTTAGTGACCTAAGCATTCAATGCTGTGATCCCTCATCCCTTCCCTGTTAGATTTACTGCAGGAGACCAAAAATTTGCCTACGCATGTTAAGTTACCTCGGGTAGGGGTCTTTAACGAGTACCTGACATTCGAATAGATTCAGGATCATCGCTTAAAGATTAATCCGAAGGACGGCGTGCTCAAAGTTTTTATCTATTAGATAACAAAAAGTAAGGACATCGGCGGGGTTTCAAACTGATTGTTGAAAGCAAACATGCTATCACCGAGCTACCGGCGCCCTCTTTAAAAAGTAATATACAGTGTAAACTCCATTTAACGTCACTCAATTTAACGACAAACTCCCTAAAACATCTAAATTACTTGAATCTGGTTAGTTTGCCTTGTTGTCCATACAATGATACACTCTATGTAGCATGACACCCACTCTAAATAACGACAACAATACGTCATTACTAAGCAATTAACAGTACTTTCAAGTTGCCCAAATTAATAAGAACTAAAGCTGTGTACGGTCTTTCGTTTGTTATTTTGTTGCTTTATTGTCTAGCACGTATTTACCTCAACTGTCGGCATCGTACGTACCGAAGATTCTAAGAAATTCGTTCTTTGTCTGTTGTGATTACCTTGCTCGGCATGTTGATCCCACAGTATCTCAAGTTATGAATAAAATACATAAGAAAATACAATTAAAATACTGGAGCAGCAAAAAACGTCAGACGAAGATAACAGACTATACGCAATAATTGTTATTTGTATCAATATTAATGTTTGTTGTTTGTAAATTTTATACTTTATTAGTAAATACATATTATAATAGTAAAGAGGGCGCCGGTAGCTCAGTGGTATGCGTGCTTGACTTCTGAGCTCAAGGTTGTGGGTTCGTAACCCGACCGAGGCCCTTAGTTTATTTTATCTGGGAGGTAAAATAAACTTAAGCACGCCGTCCTTCGGATGGGACGTTAAGCGATGGTCCCGAGCCTGTACGATGTCAGGTACTCGTTAAAGACACCTGCCCTAGGTGAATAAAAATTTAGGGTAGGCAAAATTTAGGACTCCTACAGTAGAGTCGGGCTCATGTCCACCAGAGTGACGAAAGAGCGCTCTGGTAGTAGGCGATATGACCTCGTTGTTAAAGCCCGGGCATGAGTCATAAAACCTAACCTAACCTAACCTATAATAGTAAAATACTATTAAATGTAATTTAATATGTATTGATTTTTCTTCTCTTCATTTAACGACAACTCTCAATAACGCCATAAAATGCGCAGTAACCCCATAAAGTGTCGCTATATAGAGTTTACACTGTATATATTTTCCTAATGAATAAGTATATTTTTTAAATAGAGTTTAATATAGATATAGAAATAACCACTTTTTAATATTGATTAGAGGTTCTAAATTTCCGGGAACGAGTCTTTATCTAGTTAACGAATAAAATTATATAAATGCTTATTTATAATTATGTTTTTGGTGGCTATATGTAAAAAAGACTTATGTTACACTTAGCTTAGAACTGCAGACGAGGAGAGCGCCGGTGCACCAGAGTTAGCCTGCTTGTCTACTGAGCTCAAGATTGCAGGTTCAAAACCAGGCCGAAGTCCTCAGGATTTTTAACTAGGAGATAAAAATTACGTTCTCAAATTCGAGAATTTCATTAGTTGAACATTTTATAAGGAACATTTAATTGGTAAGAACCATTTTTTAATAGGACTAACCATTTTTGAGTAAATAATTCAAACATTTGAAAAAAAATAATAGTTTCAATGCGACATTTTAAGCGACTGTTTTCGGTGTTTATCTCGGAAATTGGGCGGCTTTCGAAAAAAAAATCGTATTTCATATAGAATGTGCCATTCAGTTTTCTCTAAAACATTTATTTGATAAAATATTTGATTAGGTCGTAAATACAAGCGTTATCGTATAAGATGTACTTATTAGGTCCTCAAGTAAAGACTTAGTGTCCTTATGATCCGATTAAGTTAGCAAACATCAGGTTTTATGGTCGATAAAAAAAAACTTCTAGAATTTCCGCCAAGCTTTTCTGCACTGAGTGATTTTCTTCAGGGCTTATATTACATGTAGGTATGTGCATAGGTTAGGTTTAGGTTTTATGACTCATGCCCGGACTTCAACTACGAGGTCATATCGCCTACTAACAGAGCGCTCTTTCGTCACTCTGGTGGACATGAGCCCGACTCTACTGTGGGAGTCCTAAATTTTGCCTACCTTAAATTTTTATTCACCTAGGGTAGGGGTCTTTAACGAGTACCTGACATTGTACAGGCTCGGGACCATCACTTAACGTTCCATCCGAAGGACGGCGTGCTTAAGTTTATTTTACCTCCCAGATAAAATAAAATAAGAGCTTCAGTCGGGTTTCGAACCCACGATCTTGAGCTCAGAAGACAAGCACGCATATCACTGAGCTCAAGATGGTGGGTTTGAAACCGTTCGGATGGGACGTTAAGCGATGGTCCCCGACCTTGTACGATGTCAGGTACTCGTTAGAGACCCCTGCCCGGTGAATAAAAATTTAGGGTAAGCAAAATTTAGGACTCCCATAGTAGAGTCGGACTCATTTACATCAGAGTGACGAAAGAGCGCTCTGGTAGTAGGCCTCATAGTTAAAGCCATCTTACATCACCATGGTTTGCGGGTTCGAATCCCAAACGGGGGATATTTCGTAGATAGAACTCCCTGTCGGGGCCATAGATGTCGTAAATAATTAGATAACATAGTGACATGAATAATATGCATTGAACAAAGGCCAAAAAAAAAACAAAAAAAAAAAACTTACACCATAAGCGCATAAAACTTCAAACAAAACAAAATAAGATATCTAAACAAAAACTAAATATAACTAAACAAAAGCTACATCACAAGCAATTAATATTCAAAATATATCAATAATATGGTTACTAGGGACCATGGTGGCCGTTCGGGCTGGAGCGTAGGGCTTTGGTCACATGGTCTCACCAGGGTCGCGGGTAACCGGGTTCGAATCGCGTCCGGTAGTGAGTGTTATTTCGTAGTAGAACTCCCTCCCGGGGCCATGGTTGTTGTAAATAACTAGATAAAATCATTATAGAGATATGGCTAATATGCACAGTACACTGCCAATAAAAAAAAAAAAAAAAAATGGTAACTAAAATCCTAATATGGTTATTAAAATTGAATACTAATGTACATTTAGTTTTTAATGTGTTATTTACTTAATTGTAGCTTATATAAGGGTATTACTATTGTATAAATGTCAATACAAGCCCTGGATAAGGCACCCTTAGTGCCGAAATCTTGACAGGAATTCAACAAATTCTTTTTAATCATATATGTATATAAAGCTGAAAATGTCTGTGCGTTGTACCGCTATAACTCACGAACGGCTTGATGGATTTGGTTAATTTTTTTTTTAATTTCTTTTAATCGTCTGTGGAAGGTTATAGGCGTATTAGTACCTCAATATCTGGTCCATCCCAGCATCCACCCACGCAATCTTTGTAACTCAAAAACCACTGCAATGATTAATGAGGAATCTTTTTGAATAGATAAGTTTTATCTACCGGAAGGTTAAGGTCTATTTTTTAATCAACCCCTGGTCCATCCCAGCATCTACTCACGCAATCTTTGTAACTCAAAAACCATTGCAATGATTAATGAGGAATCTTTTTGAATAAATTAGTTTTAGCTCCAAAGCTAGCGTTACTTTTTTTTTTTTTTTTTTTTTTTTTTTTTTTTTTTTTTTTTGCGGGTGCTTTGGTTAATCACCCGGCTCGTTCGTCGGGGAAATAGCGTACATGAAATGCTTTTGTTTAAATTTATTCATTTATTTGTTGCAGTGGGTGACTGGGGGCGACAGCCTCTGGTCCCTTGCGAGACAGACTGGCGCTTCCAGACCCCCTTGTGTTGCGGCTGCCAGATGGCGCCGAGAGAGCTCAGGATCTTGGAGTGGGGGCTGCTACTACATCGCGGTCGCCGGGGGTGGACATCGGGCCGCGGCCCGTCAATCGCCCCCGGCGCCGGGTAAAGTGGGCTTTTTCTGTTCCCGCCAGGAGGTGACAAACCGGCCGAATTCCGGATAGTTCGACTCCGTCATCAACTCCGGCAGGCTCAATCCCAGATATGATCCTGTCGCGCGGATCAACTCCACCCTAAACCTGTCGTACAGCGGGCAATCGAGGACGACATGTTCTGCAGTCTCGATGCCGCCACACGAGCAGTTCGGGCTATTCTTCCTCTTGAAGAAGCTAGCGTTACTACAGTTGAAGGACTATAAGCCTTATTCCGTATGAATAATTGAAAATTATAACATCATGAATGTACTGTCGAGGAGCCTTATAGGAGATATTGGGAGAAAAGTCAAAGTTCCCCGGGCAACGCCGGGTATTACTGCTATCTATCATAAACCTGATCTTTCCGTCGAAATTAATGTTAACTATTTTCACTGTGAACACACAAAACAGTGAAATGTAACACATTTTTTAGTGAACAAGGTGTCACTATTTTAAAGAATCAAAGTGGCCATTTACATAAAATGATTCGTTAAAAAATAATATATATATATATATATATACGGTCATGGGGTCTCTTGAATAGTTTGAAGAGGCTTTTAGTTTGTGGCCTTTAACTATAGAAAGGGGTGTGTAAGGAGTGGGCGGGGTCTGGATCAGAGAAGGAGGAGGAATGGGAGGGGGGATGTAACAACAGAATAACTTAATATAAACAGAAGAGAAACTCAAGACTATAATCGTTGAAGCAGTTTGCAGCGCCCCTATTTACCAACCAGACCGACTAAACGGCCGGGATATGGCGGGAACCTGGCTAATTCAAATCTAGGATACCCATATTTTTAATAAACAGTAAATTTAAATTAAAAAAAAAACCGACACAAAACAAGTCCGGCCTTTGGTGTTCTAAATAAAAGTCAATAAATATATTTTTTTTGTTCTTTTTTTTTTTACTGAAACCTTGGTGGGGAAGACTTTTTTTTTTTTTTTTTTGGGGGGGGGGGGCTTGAAGGGCTTAGGGGGGAGACATGGCCTTATGAACATTTGAGCTCAAACTCCCTCGCTGAGATTCTTACGCAGGCTTTCATGAAAACTGAAGATCTTGGAAACGGCTTACCCGATTTTCACCAAACATGGCTTAGAAACATCTCACAAATACCAGCTTTTGAAACAAAAAAATCGCTTTGAAGCCGTCTTGCAGCTACGATGCCTCAGACCGACCCACACATACACAGAGAAAGGCTTCAAACTTAAACACCCCTCTTTTTGCGTCGGGGGTTAAAAATATACATTACTACTGACGGTGCCAGTAGCTCAGAGCAAGTGTGCTTGCTTACTGAGGACAAGATCGCGGGTTCAAAACCCGGCCAAGGCCCTTAGTATATTTTATTTCATTCTAAATTTCAAGTTCATAGCTACAATCGTTTTTGCGGTAGGCAGCTCATACGTTTCAATCACCTACACCGACATACTCACAGACAGACATCATCGCGAAAATGGTCAAATCGTATTCAGGGGACCTTGAAACATGAAAATCAGTTGAAACCTGGATCTCGGATGATTTTCGAACGATTACAATACTCCTTATACTATAAGTATAAGATAATAAAAACGGTACCAATAGAATTATTGTGAAAATAAGCAATACTTAGGGTGGGCGGGGAGCGCCAAATTTTGTCTTCGCGCAGGCTGATCAACATGACTGCTGTTGTGATGAGACGAAATTGGCATAGATTATTTTGGTAAAAGTTTGAAGGAGTTGATTTGGTTCATTGATGGCGAGTGGTGACAACAAATCGAAAGTCACAACCTACCTGCCACTAGCTATGCTGGGAGAGTCTGCAGCTGAAGGAATGTCAAGCCCCGCTATCAGAGTCTCTGTTTTGCATATTAATTTCTTGGGGACAGTTTCACCTTCATATCGACTTTGGACTCCGTTCATTGCCGTGTACCGAAATACAATCAATTTTTTAGGAGTGCCAAACATCAGTTCTGAGGCATCAGAGTTTTGCGCTTTGGTATCAAAGGCTTCTTATGAACTTGAAAGAAATAAAACTTGTTTATTTATGATATTGTCTATTTTCACCAACTATATTTACATGGGAGTACTTTCGGTATTTCTACCATCCTCAGCCAAAAGCATAAGATATAAGACTGTCTTATCTCTTATGCTTTTGGCTGAGGATGGTAGAAATACCGAAAATACTCCCATGTAAATATAGTTAGTGAAATTAGACAATATCATAAATAAACAAGTTTTATTTCTTTCAAGTCCATTTGAATTATTTCACAATATCTCTGCAATAATGTCAGTTTTCAAAGGCTTCTTAGTTTTATAGGCTTGAAAGGCAGTAATTGTGGACTGCTTAAATAAATAAAATCAATTATAGAAAAAAATTGATGTTTAATTGAGGGCTCCGGTAGCTCAGTGGTATGCCTGCTTGCTTACTGAGGACAACATCGCGGATACAAAACCCGGCCAAGGCCCTTAGTATATTTTATCTGGGAGGTAAAAAAAAAAAAGTTAAGTATGCCGTCTTTCGGATGGGACGTTAAGCAATGGTCCCGAGCCTGCATGATGTCAGGTACTCGTTAAAGACCCCTATCGTAGATGAATAAACATTTAGGATAGGCAAAATTTAGGACTCCCACAGTAGAGTCGGGCTTTTTTTCTTCTTTGGGTGCTCGTTGTTGTCGGACATGACCCTGTCTTGCGTCAAGAGAACTCGGGATCAAGGAAGATGAGGTTTCTGATAATCAATATGAGGCTGTGACGGTCTGGGGGCAGCCACCAGTCGACCAATCTGCAACGATGGGTGAATGTCGCCAGCCCGTCGATATGATCCGGTCTCACGAATCAACTCCACCTTGGACTGGTCGTATATCGGGCATTCAACAACTACAAGTTCAGCAGCCACAACAACAGTTTGGGTTGTTCTTCCTCTTAAAGAAGAAGAGCTTCAAGTTAATGGCCCACAAAATGTACAATTTTTATATAAATAAACATAAAATAAAAATAATAAAATTGTACAATCTTTTTGTATACTCTATTTCAACACTTTTACGATCAGAAATCAATAAGTTCTTAATTTCTGATCAAAATCATATCTGACTAAAATTAAACGGAACATAAACAAAAAACGTAACTTTTACGGAGATTTACACAATGTACAAAGTGTACAATATTTCTAGGGAAAACGTTTTTGCCTCTGGAAATTTTCCTTGTTTTTGAGGAAACGGTATATACGCAGAGGCATTTAGATAATATTGGGTACATTAGTTCTTGTATCTGGTAGGTTCTGGTAGTTCAGGTGTCGTCCTCATCCTCGGAGGGCTCTGTGTAGATAGGAGACCCCCCAAACTCCCCTTCCTCGCCCTCTCCCAGCACCATCGGGGGCAGCACCTTCGGCCGATGTGCCTCCCACCATTCCCGTTCCAGCTCTGGAGGCGGATCTTCTATCTCCATAATCTCAGGTCCCAACTCGTACTCCGCCCCATACGGAGGCAAGAGTTGTGGAGTAAACCCGGAGATCTGATGCTTCAGCCCCCATCCAAGATATACATTTTCAAATGTCCTCTCTTTGGCAAAGGCAAAAGCCCCCGGCCATAGATTTGACCGCACTCCAACCACCCCCGAGCCAGGAAGCAGCCGTGAGGTTCCCTTAATCGTCCATGGCTGTACCGACTCCATAGCTACGTCCTCAGATAAGGGTGTTAGCATTGGTGGTCCTACCTCTGGCTGTATCTCTTCTGGCTTTTCTTCATCTTTTTCATTAACCTCTTGTTCTTCCTCCATTTCTTCATGGCTCCCCTCCATCTTGGGGTCCCACCATACTGTTCTTCCTTGTGCAAGTATGTGAGCTGTGTGATGTACCCAGAACTCGGTGTCCAGCATGTCTTGGTAAGGTATTGGTTCAAAGTCGATATTTGGCAGGATAGAGTTTTCATCCCCTTCCTCTTCGTAGGTCTCCGCAGCTTCTCCTCCACCAAACTGATAGAACCCCAGAGGCGAGATCTGGGTACCTGTACATATAAGAAAGTTAATAGTGTGCAGTAAAAGAAGAGAAAAAGCGCATACCGACATTTTTTTACCTGCAGATATCCTGGCAATTTGGGCTCTCAGATATTCACGTTCCTTCCCTGGGAAGGGTGGATATGAGTCGAGATCCTGAAGAAGATATCCATGGAAGTACTTCTTGATTTGTCTGGCTATGACGATCTGTTCTGGAGTGACCATTGGAAGCTCCTGCCACTCCTCCCCAGGCTCATTGCACACAAAGTAGAACTTCTTGTTGGCGCCCTCGCCAGGACTCTCTTTCTTCGTTTTGACGGGTGGAGTGTAGTCAGCTGTGGGAATGGGCGGAGGCTGATAGGAGTACAGTTTGGGGTACCTGAAAAAAATGGAAAGTTGGCGGTGAATCACCGGCAATGTACTTCCCCAGCACGAATTAATAAATTACGTTTTTGCCCTCCCTTCAAAACCAATCGATCGTTCAAATTTTGTATCGATACATTCATTATATCGACAGTAATTAGGGTTTTTGAGTCGACCCCCCTCCTCTGTTCCCCTGGTTATCGTGTCACAGCCTTATATATATATATATTTATAAGAACGGCAGATGGACAGAGAATTGAGAGACCTCTACGGGAAGTCCGACCTGGTGATTGTGATCAAGCAGGCGAGATTGCGTTGGTTGGATCAGGTATAGACAATGAGCGGAGGACTCCCTAAACAAGCCCTCTACGGTAGGCCAGATGACGACCTCGAGGCGGACCTCCGAGTGTTGGGCATCAGAGGATAGAGGGAGAAGGTTTTAGATCGAGACGAATGGAGGAGGATTGTGACGAAGGCCCGGGTTCTTTCAGGATCGTAGCACCGCCGAAAGAAGAAGAACTCCATAATTACTTCACCGTGTTTTACAACTCAAATGCTTATCGGAAGTAAAATTGGTAGACATGCCTTTTGGGGTGAAAGGTCAAATCTAAAAAAAGAAAAAGTCCTTTAAATACACAATTTCATGCCTATACGGTGATGTATAAAAAAAATACACACATTAAATTATTAATAATAAAAAAAATAATTATATTTATTTTTATATAAAAAGCAAATTTCTTTTAAAACAAATGAGTAAGAAAACAAAACACGTCCATCAGCTGTTTTTTGTGTGTGTGTAGAGACGGGTCGAGGCCTGGTTTGAGAATGGCGACGGTCTGAGTGAAGATATATCTTCACTCAGACCGTCGCCATTCTCCATATATATAGAGAGTGGTATTTAGGCTTAAGTTGTAATGAACTAAATAGAAGTGAATTGACGGTGAATTGAACCGCAAAAAAGGTACTGTCGTTTGTTTATATGTACAGGATACATGCCCAGAAATATATTACTTTAATTTAAAGAATGGCCAAAAATATAAAACAAAAAAAAAATTGAAATAGTTTTTAAGTTTTTTCTTTTGATTTTCGTATGTATAAGTGTTCAGTTTTTTTTATTTTATAATGTAGATGATTTAAAAAATAATAATAAAACCAATGTATTTGTTCTGGTAAATTCTATTCTATTCATTTTCCCTGTTGGCCCAGTAAGATAATTTGAAAACCTTTGGATTAGATTTAATATTTTTGCAAAATTTAGAAGACAACATGGCATCTCTGTAGAAATCAAAATGAAAAGTTTGTTCATTGAATTTTTAAAAAAAAATTACGTGCACTTTGATATTTTTTTAGGGCCCTTTTCGGAAATTACTATAGAAATCAAAATTTAGTAAAAGAAAATAGATAAAATTTTTACAGGAAATGTAGGTAATTCATTGTTTATTTAATTATTCTTTTTGTTTTAGTTATTATTATTTTGTTTATTTTATTATTATTAATTATTATTTTTTTATATTTAGTTTTATTTAAAAATATAAATTTTAATTATCACAATACATTCATTGTATCGGCAGTTATTGAGATAATTCAGTCGAGCCTCCCCCCACCTCTGAACACCCCCTTTCCTTGGGTCAATTTCGCGGAAAACTGATAAATGTCCTCCCTATAGGTATTTGAATTTATATAAGAATAGGACTAAATACGATTATAAAAAAAGAGCTGCAAGTAAATAATATGACTTTACGACTTATTAGAAATCACCTTAAACACGACAAACTGGAACAAGAAAGATGTTGAAATAGGTTTATATGACAAATAATGTAAGTCTCTCTCTCATCGGCTGCAGAGTGCAGCGTCGGAACATAGTATGTCACGTATCGTACAATTAATTACCTGATTCGCTTGGCGTCCTCCTCCCAGGGTAGCTGTACGCCTTCATCGAGCATCTCGTCCTCTCCCAGGATGGGGATCGGCTGCACAGTGCCGCGTCGGAACATAGTCGGCATCTGTAATATATCGTACAATTAGAACATTTTATGAAACATAAAGATAGGTTTATGAATGAATGAAAAGAAATGTTATCCTAGGAGATAGGTCCTTTAAGAATAAATACATACAGAGTCAAAAATAAAAGAAAACAATGAAATAAAGTACTTTGTATGGCATACAAAGAAATAAATACAAAAGTAAATAAATTAATGCTACAGTGGAGAAAAAATAGATCAGCCGATATCGCTGAAATTTGACTGGTTATGTTCAGAGTGGATTTTAATTTTAAATACAAAATTTGATGTTGATACATTCATTAAATCGGCAGTTATTGGGATTTTTGAAAAGGGCCCCCTCCCCGGAACTCCCTCCTCCACTCAACCGATATCGCTGAAATTTGACTGGTGATGTTCTCAATCGATTATAATTTTAAATACGAAATTTGATTTTGATACATTGATTACATCGGCAGTTATTGGGATTTTTGAAAAGGGCCCCCGCCCCGGAACTCCCCCCTCCCCTCAGCCGATATCTCTGAAATTTGACTGGTTATGTCCTCATTGGATTTTAATTTTAAATACGAAATTTGATGTTGATACATTCATTAATTCGACAGTTATTGGGATTTTTGAATTGAGCCCCCTCCCCAGAACTACCCCCTCCCCTCAGCCGATATCGCTGAAATTTGACTGGTTATGTCCTCAGTGGATGTTAATTTTAAATACGAAATTTGATGTTGATACATTCATTACATCGGCAGTTATTGGGATTTTTGAATTGGGGGGCTCTTATCTACCGGTCTTCGACCGACTTGCATAATCTATATTAGTAAAGCTGAAACGGGGTTTGTGTGTCCCAACATCACGCCCAAACGGCTGGACGGATTTCCATAAAACTTCACATGTAGCATCCTTTAGACCCCCATTGAATAATAGACGATTTGGCGTCTCAAAATTTCGAACGGGAGGGGGGGTTGTAAATGGGGCCTAGGCATAAAAATTGTTCTAGCTCATCAATGGATGGTCGGATTATCATGAAATTTCACATGTAGTATTCTTAAAAGCTTAGTTAAATAATGGGCTATGTGGCGTCCCTAAATTTTGGACGGGAGGGGGGGGGGGGGGTTGTGGGGCTAGGCCTAAATATGAAGATAGTGATTGGTTATTAGCAGATGATCGAATTGTCATGGAATTTCACAAGTAGTATTTTTAAAGGAGAAATAGAAAAATACACTATGTGACATCTCAAAAATTTGAACGGGTCGGGGGAGGGGGGGGGGGGGCTAAGCATAAAAATAATACTGACTCATTAAAGGTTATGTTAGGTTTTATGACTCATGCCCGGGCTTTAACTAAAAGGTCACATCGCCTACTACCAGAGCGCTCTTTTGTCACACTGGTGGATATGAGCCCGACTCTACTATGGGAGTCCTGAATTTTGCCTACCCTAAATTTTTTATTCACCAAAGGCAGGGGTCTTTAACGAGTACCTGCCGACTAACAAGTTTGTCACAATCACTTAAAGTCCGGTCCGAAGGACGACATGCTCAAGGCACATTGAGAGTCCCGTTTCGCGATCCTGAGCTCATTAGACACCCACATGTAAAGATAAAAAGTTTCCATTTGGTTAGAACTAAAATTATTAAAAAAGAAATATAGAATATAGATTGGCTTTGCGGTACCGTTTTCACATATTTTCTAAAAAACACATTAAGACAGCAATGTTGGTAGATAGGCAGCAACCAGAAACGATGATAGGTAACCATAAATTAGATACTTAATTATTGTGAGCATTTTACAAGCCCGGGCTTCAACTACGAGGGACAGCGTGCTCAATGCTTTTTAAGAAATAAAAGAAAAAAGAATTATCTATATAAATAGGGGAATATATGCAATAACAAATCGATATTTGCGCTAATATTCAACAGGGTCTCCTAAATCCTCATACTAAATTTTGTGACGATAAATTCATTATATCTATATTCACTTATTAAGGTTTTTGAATTGAGCCCCTACCCCATTTATTTAAAAATAAATTGAATTTATTTAAATTATAGAATAAATGTTTTGCGTCATTATTCAGAATGGAATGGTAACATGACATAACTTTTGTTTTATCCCCGACAAAACATATTAGATGGCAACTCTAATATTCGGATGACAATAACTAGCAAAGGCTTTCCGCTACTTTCTTTTATTCAAAAATAATAAACTTTGCTATTTTTTATGCACTTATAGTTTTTTTTTCCCCTATGTTCCTTAGATTATTCTCAATAAACGATTTATAAATTAACTAAACGAATTTATGACAGGAAAATGTTCACTGCAGAGACAACAGAAATAAGCCTTGAATCAAGAAATGTAATATTACTTACATGGCGGGATCACATTTTTTTATAAACATACCCACTTTTAATTTATATATTTCTGCAACGTAGGCCTAAAACAAGTTCTTCGAGTCATTAGTTTGCCGTATTAGGAACAATCCCATACATTTATAATTTACTAGGCTCAGTAAATGAACAGATTTTCATTGCACGGAGGTTGAATCCAATCAGTGTTGCCACCTTCCCCAATGACACACATTCATTTTTCCGTTTGTATTTTGACCCTTTGGGTCCTAATTTTTAATGTAAATAATTATTTTAAATGTTATTAAACCTTTTTTTTTGTTCATATCAAAGTACACACAATTTTAAATATGATATTCTCATAACGCATTATGTAATTGGTCTGATTAAGTAAGTCTGAACATTAGCCCAATTTTTGATAAGAATTAATAAATTTTGCGCTTTATGTCTGCTATTAAGGTTAACCAGACGATTCAGTTGCCATAATAATCCCTAGTATATTGTTTAGTGGTAATTTAGTAGACATTTTCCAAAGTAAGAAATTGTGTTTTTTTTTCTTCAAAATTCCGATATCTGGGGACGATAGATCTTATGTAACTTATGTGTGACACAAATCAAAATGTTTTGGTAAAGAAAATAGGGAAAACTCAGGGAGGGAAACACAAAAATATCCGTTCACGATTTTAAATTATAATCTCTGTTTTTGAATGTTTATTCATTTATTTTCTAATCATTTCAGTTACTTTGTATTTGTTTTTTTTTCTTTTTCTTTAAAAGTTTTTTAAAATTTACTCTTAATCAGTGGCATTTCTTAAAATTTAACTGATTATTTTTGATTTGTAGTTAGTGTATAAGGGTAATGGTTAAGGAACCTTATTGTATAATTATACCTCTGTAAATGCGACTGTTATAATAAACTCTTCTTCTAGATCTTATGTAAGAAAAGTTGCCCCCCCCCCCCCCCCCCCCTCCCCCTCCAGTAAACATTTTCTGACCCCCTCTCTGTTAAGGTATAATTACCTAATTTACGGATGGTATCTTACCATGATAGGGGACGGCTTCCCCAGTAGTTCTTTTTCCTCGCGATGCTCCCCTTCATGGTCGGCCCAGTCCGCCAGAGCTTGCAGTCTCCTCAAAGCCAGCTCATCATACGTTATTTCACATTCAGCCACGATGTAGTTCCTTTCCAGACCGAAAATTTTACCCCAAAATCTAATTTTTCGGATAAAGTATTTTTGGGCCAATTTTCGAAGGGCTATAGAAATTTGAAATGCCTCATCTTTGGGCAGACCCACTCCCATATCCTCAAAAAGATCAACAAACTCTACAATATCCAAGATCGACTTGAGACCTGGCAATCTGCTGTCTCCCATCTCTTCACCCATCATTCGTTCTTCTTCCATTTCTTCTCCTAGCATTCCTGGATCTGTGAAATTAAATTTATAAAAATGTGTATGTAAATAATAATTTATTGTGGGACTGGACCCCTAAGAATTATTATATCTGTCTCTTCCCAGAATAAGGTTTTCATTATTTTGAAAAATTACAACACTCTTTCATATTATAACAAAACATTAAAACCTAATAGTTAGTTATTATGATTCATGCCCGGGCTTTTATCAACGAGATCATATCGCCTACTACCAGACCGCTCTTTCGTCACTCTGGTGGACATGAGCCAGACTCTACTATGGGAGTCTTAAATTTTGCCTATCTTAAATTTTTATTCACCTAAGGCAAGGGGTATTTAACGAGTACCTGACATCGTAAAGGCTCGGAATCATCGCTTAACGTCCCATCCGAAGGATGGTGTGCTTAAGTTTATTTTATCTGGGAGGTAAAATAAACTGAGGGCCTCGGACGTGTTTCGAACCCACAATCTTGAGCTCAGAAGGCAAGTACGCATACCAATCAGCTACCCTGCGCCCTCTTAAAACCTAATAATATTATACAGTTCTATGGGCGGAAATCAGACATTATATAATGACCTCAGTCCAATAGTTACCGGAAGATGAAATATAATGAAATAAGAACAATAAAGAATTCGTCGATGAATCATCGGTATGTACTTCCCCAGCACAAAACAATAAATCAAGTTTTTACTCTTCTTCTAGAAATAAATAATTAAAATACACAATTTCTTTGTCAAACTTCACTATATTCTCAAATACTCAACTAGTTTCGCCGTGTTAAGGCATTATCAAGAGTCACTTATAAACTGACAGAATTGGTTGACAGGGTAGAAAATACTGTTATGGAGGGGGTTTTTAGGTAGTGACTGGGAATCCCTTGTTTTTGTTACTCTATACGTTTCAATAAACAGATATTTGCAAGATAATAATAAATATAAATTAAAAAGAAAAAAAATATATATATATATAATCTAATAAAGTGAAGCTAACAGTAAAGTGTTAAAAGTGTATTTATATAGGTAGAACCCGACCGAGGCCCTTAGTTTATTTTATCTAGGAGGTAAAATAAACTTAAGCACGCCGTCCTTCGGATGGGACGTTAAGCGATGATCCCGAGTCTGTACGATGTCAGGTACTCGTTTAAGACCCCTGCCCTAGATGAATAAAAATTTAGGGTAGACAAAATTTAGGACTCCCACAGTAGAGTCGGGCTCATGTCCACCAGAGTGACGAAAGACCGCTCTGGTAGTAGACGATATGACCTCGTAGTTAAAGCCCGGGCATGAGTCATAAAACCTAAACCTATAGGTAGAACTTTTGAATTATATAAATGTAAAATAGAATTTAAAGTGAATAAAAACAAATGCATAGAATTAAAGGCAAATTAAAACATCAAATGAAAATTATAGTATTCTCCAAATGTGAGTCGGCAAAACATTCTTAGCTACTTGATATTTAAATTAAGGAGAGGGGAATGGTTCAGTTCTACTTCTAGAACCGATCGACCGTTTAGTCTAAAAATCAATAGTTCACCGACAGAGAGGCTTCTGAATGCTCAAACTAACTTTTGAGTCCATACATTAAGTGCAAAGTGCATCGGCAGAGTTATTAAGGTTTTTGAGTCGAGCCTCTCTTCTCTGGGCCCCGTCTTCCCTTTGGTCAATTTTGCGGAAAATTAATAGGTATCTTCCTTATGGGTGTTTGATTTTACATAAGAAATTTTGTGTTGTTATATTCATTATTAAGGCGATTTTTTAGGGGGAGATTCAGGGGAGGGGGCTCAAGTCAAAAACCCTAATAACTGCCGATGTAATGAATCTATCGACACAAAATTTAGTATGAGGATTTAGGAGGCCGTTTGTAAGTCAACTGTTGAATATTAGCGCAAACAATACGAAAAACTATTTAGTTAATTCGTTGTGGGGAAGTACATTGCTCGTTTTTTGACCAATTACTATAACTTCCGCTTTACCTTGTATAGCTGGGAAGTGAAAATAATAATAATAATAATAATAATAATAATAATAATAATAATAATAATAATAATGATAATAATAATAATAAAAACCTTTTGAGGGTGTCATAACTGCGTAGAAAAGTGACGTCAACCTGATGGCAGGCTCTATAACATTCATGGCGCCATCTTCATCAACTCTGCTCCTTCTTCGTACATAACTGTACTGATCAAAGTAATCAATGAGATTATCTGGCCTTGAGGAGACAATCTCTTCGAGAAGAAGCATGAGATGAGTGTACAGAGACCTGTCTCCGGAGACGAACTGTGACAAGATTTGTTTACTAGACAGTGGTCCACCAAACAGTTTTACTTTTGGCGTTGCATCGCACATGAACACTTCAGCTTTGTCTATATCTTCGTCTTTTGTCACATTTTGCAATCTAGGATCTTCATAATGCATATTACCTCTCATTTTTTCCGCTTCAATTTTTCCTTCAACTTTACCACTGTCTCCTGTTTTACTTCTTTCTTCAACTTTACCACTTTCTCCGGCTTTACTTCTTTCTTCAACTTTACCACTTTCTGCTGCTTTACTTCTTTCTTCAACTTTACCACTTTCTCCTGTTTTACTTCTTTCTTCTACTTTACCACTTTCTCCTGTTTTACTTTTTTCTTCTACTTTACCACTTTCTCCTGCTTTACTTCTTACTTCCTCTTCTTTTTCACCAATTTCTTCTTCTCTCATCTTCCTTGTGGTTTCTATTCTACTTTTATTTCTGCTTTTTCAATAAGCTAGTTAATAATTTTATATCTATGTTATAGAGGTTGCTAGGAGGTATAAATAACAGATGATTACATCATATATCATATAATTATAATTATATATTTATGACAGCTAAATTATTCTTCCATTTATTCAGAGGAAGAGTCCAAAAAGAACTGAAACGTTTCATACATACATTACTTTTGTCTTTGTCATTCTTTATTTTTATTATATTTCTTTTATCTTATTTCCTAAATTATTCGATCATAATCAATATTATTCCTTTTTTATTTTTTTTAATTTATTTTTTTTTTATTTTTTTTTTATTTATTTATTTTTATTTAATTTTTATTTTTATTTTTTTATTTTATTATTTTTTTTTTTTGGCTTTATGTTCGATGCATATTAGCCATGTCACTCTGTGTTATCTAAATATTTACGACATCCATGGCCCCAGGAGGGAGTTCTATCTACGAAATAAAACTCACTCCCGGGCGGGATTCGAACCCGCAAACCATGGTGAGACCATACGACCCCCCCTTTTTTATTCATTTTACACATTTATATATTTTTATCATTTATTTATTTTTTATCTTATTTTGTTTTGACTATTTTTATTTTTCTTCGTCCTCCTCACACTTCTCTATCTAGCCCCTACTGTCTAAAATTAATTTTATTTCAAACCTTGTCTGGGCATCCTCCTTTAATTTATTTTATCTGGGAGGAGGTAAAACAAACTTAAGCACGCCGTCCTTCGGATGGGACGTTTAGCGATGATCCCGAGCCTGTACGATGTCGGGTACTCGTTAAAGACCCCATACCCTAGGTGAATAAAAATTTAGAGTAGGCAAAATTTAGAACTCCCACAGTAGAGTCGGGCTCACGCCCACTAAAGTGACGAAAGAGAGCTCTGGTAGTAGGCGATATGACCTCGTAGTTAAAGCCCGGGCATGAGTCATAATAACTAACTAAAAAACGTTATATCGAGGAAAACGTTATATCAAATCAAAATGGGAGGGTCAGTAGAGAAAGCTACCAAATGCAATAACAAGTAATTTATTGTCACTATTTATATACATGTATGTACATAGTCCTCTGTATCTACAAATTTGTACATACATATATAGAAATAAATGTATAAATTTTGTTGAATGTAATAAAATAGATTTAAGATTACTATTACATACATAAACAACAGAACACTTCATAACGATCTTATGATACACACAGTACCCGACACAATACAAACTACTTACATACGTCTTTTTAGAAAACTTTACACACATACAAACCCAGAAATACGTACTTTATCTTCACGACACTTACCACAAAACTCACCACGAAGGTTGAAGGGAAGTTGGAGCCGCGACTTACTGCCACCATGAATCATATTCGTTCTTAAATTATTATTTTATTTTTCATCATTTTCCTTTACTTTTATCATCTCTCTTACCCATCCATCAAAACTCAATTCCTTATTATTCATTTTTTTTAATTTTTTTTTTTCTGTTCTTGTCCTAATAATGAAGATACATTTTCGTCCCGAGGACCTACCACTGGGTGGCCTTCCTCTCACATGCCATTCACGCCAACATGACAATATCTTCATAGATGCTGTTTGTTGCATCCTAGCAACAGTTGTATCTTTATAAATAAAATACAAGAAAAAAAATATATATATTAAATTTAATTAAATAATTAAAATGTGTAATCATTAAAAACGAGAAAGACTAGATGAATGACAAGACGTACCTACGTAATTGGAGAAGTAAACAACATGAACGAAAACTATTTTTATAAAACCATTTGATTAAAACGTCTTCCAAATCAGAAATTTGTCCTTTGTTGTTTATTTTTTTTTTATTTAACGAACTGCAACAGCAACGGAAGTGTAGTTTCTAATTACTATTTTGTTTTTTAATATTCTTTAAAGAGTTGTCACTAGAATTTTCAGTGTTTTACCAATTTCGACTTTGGTTCTTGTTGGATTCTTCTCCACTTAATCACGAATCTTTATAATTTCCTCTATAGATAAACATTTTCTTTTTGAAGTCATTTTTAATTTAAAAATAATTGACTTTAACAGATATAAGTTTGAAGCAATACTGACAAACATTCCATCCAATGATGGGGTCGAGTATCTTTTGTTTTGTAAACAAACACTTGGGAGCATTTCCAGGTATCCAATTACATTAGGGATTATCTGTACTTGTTAATAAATTAGGGAAGTAAAAAATGTTGTATCGAGTGTAAGAATTTGTTTACACTCCAGAAAATTCGACGTTATATAGGATACTAGCAGTAATACCCGGCGTTGCCCGGGGAACTTTGACATTTCTCCCAATATCTCCTATAAGGCTATTCAGTTCCTCGACAGTACATTCATGATGTTATAATTTTCAATTATTCATACGAAATAAGGCTTATAGTCCTTCAACTGTAGTAACGCTAACTTTGGAGCTAAAACTAATTTATTCAAAAAGATTTCTCATTAATCGTTGCAATGGTTTTCGAGTTACAAAGATTGCGTGGGTGGATGCTGGGATGGACCAGATATTGAGGTACTAATACGCCTATAACCTTCCACAGACGATGACGAACAAATTAAAAAAAAATTAATCAAATCCATCAAGCCGTTCGTGAGTTATAGCGGTACAAGGCACAGACATTTTCAGCTTTATATATATGACAAATTTTATATCGGATACCTATGCCTTATTTAGATGGGACCTAAAACACTTAATATCGAGAAAAACGTTGTATCAAGGAAGGTTATATGGAGGTTTTACTGCAGGTACGAGAGTTAAGTGTTGATTATAAATAAAAGGTTTTTTAAAAAGCAAAGTTTATTTTACCTTATTCTAAAATACAAAACTAGTCTATGATACTAACTCTATAAGTCCTATCTGACTACTGAAGATGATTCTGTAGAGTCGGTGGGGGTATATATAGGAAGCTGCTGACTTGGTGGATAGATAACAATAGATCCAGACATAACTCCTCCTTTCGTAAATTTAGACGTGTCCTCACGTCGTGGTGTGTAGGGGAAGAGCTGGGTAGACTGAAGATTCATGAGGGGCCTCATCTTGTTGTTGTTCGATTGCTGACTTTGCGGCCTTGATGAGGATCCACCTGCAAACCTTTTTTCTGAGTTTAATTAATATGAGTGTGAATAAGATGAAGAACAATAGGCTTATTAGTGCATATATATATAAGGTGTGGTCTATGTGGTCTTCTTCATCGAGGATCTCAAGTGGTTTCATCTGAAGATTAAGCATGTGAAGTTCTTCAAAGGTTAAATTCAATGAGAGTACTTGGGTATCAAGTGGGAGAATTTGAAGAGGTTCTGTTTCAGTGTAGCGGTACATTGGCGAATAGTTACCGAGTTTTTCGTTGGAGTCTAACTTAAGGAGTACTGTGTCTTTAATATTAATATTGAATGTCATATTATTTTTATATATAGATAATATAGGTGTATTGAATATAAGATATTGATTTATAATATTAATATATTTTATAAATGGTTTAGGTTTAGAAATACTGTATGTTTTACAATGTTTGTTATTATTATCAACTAGGAGAGTGGTAATACAAGGATTGACAATTTCTGTTACATTTGTGCAATAATAATAGTCTAAAATGAATTTGCATGCACCTACGTATGTTACATTTGGTTTAAGAACCAAAGGAGGGTTGGATTGAATGGTGAGTATTTGGTTATCGTTCTTCTGATATGGATATGACAGGAGAAAGTAAGTTTCGGTAAGGGGAACTTGGAGAGGAAGTTTTAGGAAATAATGCAAATGTGTAGGAGTGATGGAACATTGAACTTTTCCTATCTGCCATAATATTTCTGGAGAGTCGGAAATTAATTTTATATCATTCTTAACAGTTAGAGATCTCAATTCGTTCTTTGATATAATACTATTATGGATGATATTCATCCTACAAAATTCTAACGATGTATCTAAATCACTAATCTTATTAGCTAAGAGGGCAATATTAAAATATAGAAGCATGTAATGCTGAGTTGTGATAAAAACTTGTTTGCTACCACATTTCCTGTAGAAATTTGATCTCTTTTGTTTATTTAAATTTTGATTTCTACAGTAGTTTGTCGAAAATTGCCCTAAAAAAAAAATATTATCAATAATTTAAGACGTGCAATTTTTAAGAAAGTACACGTATACAACGAAAAAAATTCAATTAAACAAACTTTACACTTGGATGCACAGAGATACCAATTTTTAATAATTTTAAATAATATTAATTTCTAATCCAAAGGTTTTTTAAATCATACTACTGGGACTACAGGGAAGATGAATAGGATAGAATTTGAAGAGGACAAATAATTGGGTTATTATCTATATTTACATATTTAAATTTAAAAAAAACTTATTTGAACAAACAAAACAAAAATTTACAATGGCATAAAAACATTAAATTAATACTTAAAAAAAACTATTTCTTTTTTTATTTGGGCATATTGAAAAATATATATTATTAATTGTACCTTCTCGACGCCACAAAAACCAGACCCCGTCAACTCTTCACTAATTGTTCAACTTCATTTTATTTAAAACATCTCAAACCACATGCACCGTTTTAGAGCTAGCTCACGACTCCATTACATTTAACACTATTTCACAGCTGTTTTTTTATATGTTTTCTTGTTTTGTTTCTCAAACACCTTGATATATATATAATATATATATATGATATTAGATTATAATAAAAAAAATTACCTCTTTTCATTAAAATATTCATTAAAAAAATGTTCCGTAGTGTACATCACATTTGCCTTTTCCTTCTTTTTAAAAAAAATGTTTGTTCACAAAATTTTTTTTTTTTTTTATATAAGTTCTTTCAGATTTAATTTCTTCCAATACACAGGTTGATTTAGCTTCTTCCTCGAATCCACATGATAAGCTTCCTCCTTCAATACACAGATGGATTAACGTCTTCCTCCAATACACAGGTAGATTAGCTTCCTCCTCAAACGCACATGTTGGCTGGCTCCTTGATGTCTTCAACTCATTGCTCAACGATGTATCGAAGTCTCTCTCTCACTTACACTCACTGATTTATTTTTATTTTTTATATGCCCAATTCGACGCTCTTTTTATACATATATGCCCATTTTTATTTTTTTTATAACTATTTACAATTATTAAACTTATATATATACGTACCTAATTTCTAATAAACAAAAACAAATATTAATCTAAAAATTTACAATTAATCCTTAACCTAAAGAAAATGTTAACTTAAATTTATAAAAATTTGAACTAATTGAACATAAAAAAAAATATAATACTAAATTTTTACATATTTACAGGATCAGTCATAGTCATGAATTCAAGTTTGGAAATAATCAAGTTGGATGCAGATTTAAGAAATTGCCAATTATTTTACTTTCCGCCTTTACCATCAATATACAATTGTATGTATTCAAAATAATTATATAAAAAGATTGTATATAAAAATATTTACTTGAAATAAAAATTAAATAAATCCTTCGGTTTTACTTCATCACACTTCCAAAATATTACTTAACAATCAAAATTAGGCCTCACGCCGGGTAATAAGGAATACAAATTTAATTTATTTAATATATATAGTACTTGTCTTTTGAGGTATTAAATTCTTTGAGACGTCCTTCATACTTCCTAACTAAAAAAAATGTATCTCACATATATTTTTACTTCAACTTCCTTCTCTACTAATAACTCCCTAATAATAATAACTTCATCGTTGACGTAGCAAAAATACGGTTCCTCCTATCTCAGGTAGGCAACCAACACTACATCATAAATCTCCTATATATATCGCTAGTTCTTTCTAGTCGACACAAAAAAAATCATCTCTCGCAGATCAAAAAAATATAAATCTCCAATTAATCACTAGCTCTTACTAGGATTAAAAAAAATAATTTCTCCCCAAACAAATCTATATAATCCCGACGTCTAAAAGAATGTCATCAGCAATTAATTCAAAACTTCTCTAATTAATATTACCCTTTGTTTGTTCCTATTCCTAAAGTTATATAATGTGCTCCTACAACTCTTCCCATTCTCATCTACTCTCTCTATTAAACAAATTTACGTAGAAAAAACATGTTACTCAAATAATAAATGAAATTGTCTAAATAATAGAATTTATAATAACAAAAATTTACTAACCTATGCATACATACAATTTATATAATATATTATCCTTCCAAGGCTTCTATACAGTTTCGTTCGTCTTTCTAATTTATAATATTATTATGATTTAGTCACGTCCGGTATCCTAGCTGAACAGTTCCGAAACAGAAAATCTATCCCCTTGACTCGGCTTCAGGAAGTTCGTCATGTCTCCAAAGAGATCTAGGCATCTCTCAGCCTGCTGATTTTATCTTTCTAACATTTGTAATAAAAAATATAATAAAAAAAATCTATCTTCTTCCATATTATGTTCGTTCAAAATCAGCTGTCTAGTTGAATAGTGGGCTCGTCTGTCCACTCTGCTATACCTTCAATACTTCAATTTGGTTCAGATCCCTAATGAACTATTCCCCCCCTTTTTCTTAAAATATGGCTTTATTAGTGTCGAATGAAATTTTCCTCTGTCTTTGTCCAAGTTGTCTGGGTCTGTAAGTAAGTATGTCGTGTCCCCATAACTAATTTTGATCCTGTACGGCCCTTCATATATATTTCGGAATTTTGTTGCTTGAGTAAGAGTTTGGTCCAATGTTCTCAACGATTTTACCAGTACTAAATCCCCCACCTGAAATTTATAAATTGTATGACTATTGTCAAATTCCCGCGCGTGTTTTTCCCCCGCGATTTTAATATTGTCAAACACCCTTTCCCTTAATCTTCGTAAATACCCCTCATTAAGGTGTGTGTCGTCTGTTAATATGTCACTGTCTTTGTCCACTGTTCGATGGTACAAGTTGGACCACGGCGTCCTATGTTGGGTCCCTAACATTACCTCACAAGGATAGGCTTTTGTTGTCATATGGAATGTGTTATTGATAATGAACTCTATGTCTTTTAAATGATTGGGCCAATTTGTGTGTCGGTCAGTCAATACTGTCCGTAAATAGTTCCCTAAGTCTCGGTTCGTCCGTTCACTGAGGTTACTTTGGGGATGTCTGATGGAGGCATACACATATTTGATGTCCAGTCTCTCTAATGTCTGTTGCCATAACTGGCTGGTGAACTGAGTTCCGTGGTCCATCAGCATTTTCGTCGGTTTTCCTACGTCCTTTATGTACTTGTCAACACACCTCAATGCAGCCCGCGTAGTCGCCTTTCCTATATCATAAAGCCTAACAAATTTTGAAAAATTGTCAATCATGACCACGATATATTTTACACCCCTTCTACCCCTTGGTAAAGGTCCCATAAAGTCAATGCTAACCAATTCCAGTGGTCCCTTGGTTTCTATCCAATGGTATTTTGAGTAGTAGGTCCTGTTCGGGATCTTATTTAGCTGGCAGCTGTGACAGGTCCGCAAGATGTTACTGATCTCATCCATGAGGTAGGCAATGTGGTAGTGTATGTTGATAAGCTGGAAAAGTTTCTGTATGCCAATATGATAATATGTGTTGTGTATTAATTCAATGAACTGTGATGTTAATTTGGTTGGTACAAGTATTCGAAAAGGTTTGCTTTGTTTTTGTGTTAAGATGACCCTGTTACTGTATTTATATTTTAGTGTTTTGTATTCAATGATAGTGTCAGGATGATCAATTAATTCTATGTGTAGCTGGTTGGGCACATCCTGTTCTGTGTATTCCCTGTGAAATGACTGTATTAATTTGTTTATTGGATGATGCTGTACGTTTTTAAATATATTGTTTATTTGTATTTCTTGATTCTTATGTAATTGATTACATTCGTTATCTGTACCAATTTGTCTAGAAAGTGTATCTGTTACCACATTTGCCTTTCCACTAATGTGAGTAATTTCAAAGTTATATTGTTGTAAGAGCAGACACCACCTCAGAAGTCGGCTGGTCGTGTTCTTACAACTTTTAATAAAAGTCAAGGCTTTATGGTCAGTTTCTATTATAAACTTCCTGCCCGCCAAATAAGTCTCGAACTTTTGGACACTCCATACCACAGCTAAAAGTTCCTGTTCAGTCGTGGTGTACGCTCTCTCTGCTGCTCTTAGGACCCTGCTAGCATACGCGACCACTCCCACTATGCCTGCATGGTCTCTTTGATACAGTTGAGCAGCAATGGCATATCCACTAGCGTCCGTCTGTAAGTAAAACAGTCTGGTAAAGTCTGGATGGTGTAGCATGACATTTTCTAAAAAAATTCCCTTAACGTCATTAAAAATGTCGGTTTCCTTTTCCCCCCATTGCCACTTTATTCCTTTTCTCAACAAATGAGACAACCTGCTAATCTGCTCACCGTATGCCTTCGTGAACCTTTGATAGTAGTTGGTGAGCCCAATAAAACCCTTCAACTCAGAAACATTCTTTGGAATTGGAAATTTTTTTATGCTTTCTATTTTTTCCGGTTGAGGTTTGATACCTTCCAGAGTTAATATAAAACCCACGTAATTTACTTCTTTTTTAAAAAAATTTGACTTCTTTATATTAATTGTTACACCATGCTTCCTTAGTGCCAGAAAAAGGGATTCTAATAAATTTAAATGTTCTTCTATGGATTCTGATAAGCATAAGAGGTCGTCGACATATAGATGTATTTTATTGTAAAATTGGCTTATAACGAACTGCATTGCTCTACTAAGAGCAGCTAAGGAGATTGACAGTCCAAATGGGACTCTACAAAATTGGTAAATCTTTCCTTGGTGCATGAAAGCAGTAAATATCCTTGATTCTGGGTGAAGTTCTACCTGCCAGAAACTTTTAGTAAGATCTATTGTACTTATGAAATTTTTGTTTCCACAACGTTGTAATATTGTGTCTATTGTTTGGGAAGTCTCGTAATCAGGGACTAGCCTAGAGTTTAGTTTTCTGGCGTCGAGACATATCCTAATTTGTCCATTGGACTTACTCACAACTACTATCGGGTTGACGTAAGGACTACGGCTATATTCTATAATACCATTTTGTCGCATTGCCTGTATCTCAGCATGGACAGCCTCCCTCTGATATTCCTTAATTTTATAAGGCTTAATGAAATAAGGCTCATGATTATTTACTATTAGTTGATATTGATAACCTCGGATCAATCCGGGGTTTTCTGAAAAAATATCTTTATATTTTATTACTAGATTTTTAAACTCATTTAACAGCTGGTCGGGCAGAAAATCATTATTCGCTCTAATGTCCTGTAATTTGTTGGCGATTGGGTCAACCCTGGATTCGAAGTTCGATTCTTCGTCCATACATATCAACTTCTGGGTTGTATTTTTCTTTTGGTCAGCCTCTCTCACAAAAGGAATTTCTATGATTTCTCCGGGAATTGAATTCAACTGCACACATTGATCTTTAAAATTTAAAATAACGGAATTACTATTCAAAAATTCACTTCCTATAATGACATCATAACTCAAGTCGGGGATGATCAAAAATCGAATATTCGCGGAATGATTACAAAAATCTACTTTAGCTATGATTTGGAACCTGATGGGTTTTGATTTTTTATTGGTGGCAGTGATGATAACTGTATTTGAAACTGGCAAGATTTCGAAGTTAAATTTATTCTTATTTATGTTAAAAAAAATTTCGTTTATACCGTTGACCATAGAACCGCAATCAATCAAAGCGTTACTAATAACTTGCCCGATTTTAATTTTGACTTCCGGACAGTAATTAAACTTCTCTTCCTGGTTCCATGGATCTTCATACAATAATAAATCCTGAAATTCCCTTCGTAAAGACACTAACCTATCTTCAATACCAGAGCGACCCTGATTCTCTGCCCCTCCGAGCTATTTCTTTTTATCTAGATTCTCTTTAAAATTTTTATTTTGGAATTCCTGAGTCCTTAATTGATCCGAGTTTTCCATTGTCGGCCGCCCAGGTGGTCGATCATAAGGTCGACTCATCTGTCGCCATTCCTGATTATATCTATTTGTCCTAAGTGGCTCATATTTTCTATTGTCTATAACTGGAGGGTAACCACACCCACGATTATTATTGTAGTATCCTATGTTATGAGGTTGATAATTTTGATTTACATTTGGAGGATATCTAGGAGTAGGTGGTTGATTGGCATTATTTTGGAATTGATTTGAGTTCCCATTATAATATCCCTTATGTCTCTCTTGTTGCCATCTGTAATCTACATTATTTCGGTCCACCATGTGACTCCTACCTTCCTGATCTATTCCCTTCTCCACATCCTTAAACTTATCCCCTTTGAACCCTTGTCCCTGACCGTTTATTCTGTCAACTCCCACCCTGTCCAGTACCTCAACAAATCCTGCAATGGTCTTTATCCCTTGGTGTATAATTATATTTTCAATTTCTCTCCCGAAATGACCCGACATGCTCCTACAAATATATTCTTCTGGCATCTTATATTGACAATCTCGAGCCCTGATCACTAACTTTGAAAAATACTCTTGTGGAGTTAACCCCTTCCCTTTTTTAAAAAATGATCCCTGACCCAATTCATTCATAACAATTGAGTCAAAATTAGTTTCCCAGAATTTTCTTTTAAATATAGTCTTAAATTCCTCAAAAGATTCTATTTCATTACAATTAATTTGCCAAAAAATAAGTCCTTCTTCTTTTAAGTGATTCTTCATAAATTCATTTAATTTTAATTTCCCTCCATACAAAAAAAATTTAGATTCTAAGCTTTCTATAAATTCTTTGGGATTGTCCTTATGACTGTTCCGAAATATACAAGTGCCTCCCCCCGATAAATTTTGTTGCATCAATGTCTGGTTTAATAGCAACAGAGATTGGGATAGGCTAGAGTCAGATGCACTATTTGCTGCACCTCCTTGATCTTCTATTGGGAGAGCCTCCCTTCCCCTAGACATCTGTTCCTTTATTAGTTGAGGCAGTTCCTTAACCGTCCTCTCTTGCAACTCCATAAATCTCTCACTAACTTCCTTCTCTAACCCTTCTTCAATTTTTTTTTGATTTAGCTTCATCTCTATTCGATCCTTCCCCACTTCCTCACTCAATTCTCCCTTTAATTTCAAAATATTTCCCTCTATTTGACTAATCCTTTCAAAATTTGATTCTACTTTTTTTTTTAGCTCTACAACGTCCTTGGTTCCTTCTTCCTGGACTCCCTCTACATGGCTTATTCGTTCAGACATGGCAGTTAACGGAACTCTATTTTCCTCCCTTAAGTTTTGTGTTACTTTATCTATTCTATTTTCTAAACTTTTATTTTCTATTTGCAATTTCTCTACATGGTCCTTCAAATTGTCCACCTTTTTATCTAATCTCGCTTCCAAAAATTGGATGTCACCTCTTAAATTTCCCATCTCTCCCTTTAATTCTTTTCCCTGTTCTTCTATTCTCTGATTTATATTTTCCAAATCCCCCCTTAATTCTATTCCTTGCTCTTTCATATTCCTCCTTAAATCTCTACCCTGTTCTTCTATTTTTTGATTGATATTTCCAATATCCCCCCTTAAATTTCCCATATCCCCCCTTAAATTTCCCATATCCCCCCTTAAATTTCCCATATCCCCAGTTAACTTTGTCAACACAACACGGAGCCATTCCATATCAGGAGCAGCAATGCCCTCTTTTTCTTTATCTTTATTTACCCCCTCCCCTTGCGACTCCTCACCTGTACCCTGCATGGACTCCATTGCGGCTGGAGTCTCCCTTTCTCTATCTTCCGATAACTCCATATCGGATCTTTCCTCCGAACTTGACCCTTCCTCTCTACTTTCCTCCTCTAATCTTCTCGCTTGTCCTCTGGTAATTGGCATTTTCTTACTTTACTAAATATATAATTACTAAACAAAAACAATGTTATATAAAATAGTAACCTTCTTTTGAAGTTGGCAAAAAAAAAATATTATTTCTCAAAATTAAATGTAACCCTTATTTGTCTCTATTCTATCCTTTTCATCTTTTTCAACCTGTTTCCCTACTTTAATTAATATAAAAAAATTCTCCCATCAAGGTTTTGCCAAAATATGATGGGGCTTTGTGGCGAAAATCGTCCACACAAGGGATATGCCAAAAATGTGATAAAAACTTGTTTGCTACCACATTTCCTGTAGAAATTTGATCTCTTTTGTTTATTTAAATTTTGATTTCTACAGTAGTTTGTCGAAAATTGCCCTAAAAAAAAAATATTATCAATAATTTAAGACGTGCAATTTTTAAGAAAGTACACGTATACAACGAAAAAAATTCAATTAAACAAACTTTACACTTGGATGCACAGAGATACCAATTTTTAATAATTTTAAATAATATTAATTTCTAATCCAAAGGTTTTTTAAATCATACTACTGGGACTACAGGGAAGATGAATAGGATAGAATTTGAAGAGGACAAATAATTGGGTTATTATCTATATTTACATATTTAAATTTAAAAAAAACTTATTTGAACAAACAAAACAAAAATTTACAATGGCATAAAAACATTAAATTAATACTTAAAAAAAACTATTTTTTTTTTTATTTGGGCATATTGAAAAATATATATTATTAATTGTACCTTCTCGACGCCACAAAAACCAGACCCCGTCAACTCTTCACTAATTGTTCAACTTCATTTTATTTAAAACATCTCAAACCACATGCACCGTTTTAGAGCTAGCTCACGACTCCATTACATTTAACACTATTTCACAGCTGTTTTTTTATATGTTTTCTTGTTTTGTTTCTCAAACACCTTGATATATATATAATATATATATATGATATTAGATTATAATAAAAAAAATTACCTCTTTTCATTAAAATATTCATTAAAAAAATGTTCCGTAGTGTACATCACAGAGTAGATGCTAAAATACTACTTATATTATAGTTTAGTAACTTCTTAATCCTAAAGTTGTTTTGTTTAATTACATCTAAATCCTTATTGAACTTGTAGCGACCTATGTATCGGAGGATCCAACATGGATTTAGGAACTCACCATACAGCTTCCATTTACGGCCGACAGGTGCATCTAAGTCAGTCCTCAAGAAACCTTTGTACAAGCTTGTTTCGATTAAAGTTGATGTCCCCAAATAAATGTGTTGGGTATTAATATTATTAGAATTAAGCCCCCAACAATTGGTGACCCCAACAATTGGTGACCCCGTATTGAACTGTTCAACATTATTTATAGTGATATTTCAAGTAAGTAGTGTAAAATGTCTACAAGTGAAAGTGGGACCGGTGCAGAAGCACATTTTCCTAACATGGCCGAAGCGAGCCACAACCTCGAAGCAAGTAAGGTTAGCATTAAAATTCCCCCTTTTTGGCAACAAAAACCTGAAATATGGTTTTACCAAATTGAAGCACAATTTAATATTAATAAAATTACATCGGAGGAAACAAAATTTAATTATGTGGTATCACAAATGGATCCGAAGTATATAGAAAACATTTGGGATATCATTCAAGGGACTGCTACAAATAAATATACTAGAGCTAAGGAAACACTTCTTAATATTTTTAAAGAAAGTGAACAATGTAAGATTAAGAAATTAATTACGGGATTAGATCTCGGAGATATGAGGCCTAGTCAATTATTGAGAAAAATGCGGAACCTGGCTGGTACTGATATTTCTGACACAGTTTTAAAAACACTCTGGTTAGAAAAACTCCCAGATTCTATAAAGAATGTTCTCATTGTTAGTGAGGAAACTTTAGACAAAATAGCCATTATAGCTGACAAAATTGTGGAAATGAACCCACATAGAGACATATGTAGTGCTGATAGTAGACCCAGTCAAGATGCTCTAATTCAAGAATTGTTAACTAAAATTTCAAGCCTCGAGTTACAAATAAATGAAATCTCCGGTCGGTCTCGTTCTCACCACCGAGACCACAGTCGCAACCGTGGTACTAGCAAACCCAGAAAACGATTTGACCCACAGGGTAAATATTGTTTTTTTCATTTCCAGTTTGGAAAAAAATGCTACCCTGATAAATGTCGTCAACCATGCGCCTGGAAAAGTCAGGAAAACTCCAACCTGCAGTAGAGATTGCGACGAGCTCTATTGCAGATAATATTGAAAATCGTCGAAATTTCCGCTTATTTGTTAATGACAAAAAAACGGGTGGGCGATTTCTTATTGACAGTGGAGCCGATATTTCTTTAATTCCAGCCAAGGCTACAGATAAAATTACATCTTCTAACTTTAAATTATATGCTGCAAACGGCACGTCCATACCTACCTACGGCGTCACATTACTGACACTGGATCTAGGACTTCGTCGTGAATTTAGGTGGTTATTTATAAAAGCTGACATAACTCGAGGGATAATTGGTGCAGATTTCTTGAATCATTTTAACTTATTGATTGACTTACATAAACATAGATTAATTGATGCAGTCACTAAACTTAGCACTTCAGGTAGTGTACTGGCTGTATCAGGAAATGAAGTCATTAGCACAATAAATAAGTCTCAAGCAAAGTTTGCACATCTGTTCACCTTATACCCTGAATTAACGAAGCCATCATTTTCGCCCAATCACACGAAACATAATATTCAACACTATATCACCACCACAGGATCTCCAGTGCATTGTAAGGCAAGACCTCTCGCTCCTAAACGATTACAACAGGCCAAACGGGAATTTCAATTTATGTTGGATCAAAATATTATCCGACCATCGAGTTCAGAATGGGCAAGTCCGTTACATGTAGTTGATAAAAAAGATGGATCTATCCGTCCTTGTGGTGATTATCGCTTATTAAATGCCAAGACCGTACCAGATAGATATCCTATACCTCGCATAGAAGACTTCCATCACATATTAAATGGAGCTACTATTTTTTCTAAAATAGATTTACATAAAGCATACTACCAAATTCCGATAGCAGAGGAAGACAAAAGCAAAACGGCTATAATTACACCTTTTGGTTTATACGAATTCAACGTTATGAGTTTTGGTCTCAGGAATGCCCCTTCCACCTTCCAACGATTTATTAACACAGTGTTTCATGGTTTGGATTTTGTTTTTCCGTTCATGGATGACATCCTGGTCGCTTCAGCTACGGAAGAAGAACACTGTGAACATCTTCGTCTTATTTTTGAACGACTACAACGTTTTGGTCTCCGCATTAATGCTTCAAAATCAGAGTTAGGTGTTGAAGAATTACAATTTTTGGGCTACTTGATCACGCAAGATGGTTCCAGACCAGTACCTGAGAAGGTAAAGGCAATCAGAGATTTTAAATTACCAGAGACAGTACAACAACTTCGTGCATTTCTAGGTGTCATTAACTTTTATAGACGATATATAAGAAATGCAGCGGAAACTCAGGCTATCCTTCATGACTACTTAAAAGGTTCCAAGAAAAATGATAAAACTAAAATAGTCTGGACTAAGGAGGCTATACAACAATTTGAACGCTGTAAAGATGATTTAGTAGATGCTACACTCCTAACTTTTCCAGATTCACGATTTCCGCTGGCGGTTTTTACTGAGGCGTCTGATATAGCAGTGGGAGCTGTATTACAGCAGCACGAACAATCCGGATGGAAACCTATCGCTTTTTATTCCAAAAAATTAAATGATGCTCAAAAAGCCTATAGTGCTTACGACAAGGAATTATTAGCAATTTATTTGGCAATTAAACAATTTAAGCATCTACTGGAGGCACAAACATTTACAATATTTACCGATCATAAGCCTATTACATATGCATTCTTCCAGAAAAATGATAAAGCATCGCCACGTCAAGTACGCCACTTACAATATATTTCGCAGTTTACAACCGACATTCGACATATTAGTGGAAAAGCTAACATAGTGGCCGACACGTTTTCAAGACTTGAAGAAGTTTCAGTAATTGACTATGAAGAAATTGCTCGCAATCAAGAAAATGATCAGGAATTACCAACATTATTACAAGACTCCAGTTTAAATATGAAACAATGCAACATAATGTCAAAAAAGCCTCTCTGGTGCGATGTAGCTACGAACAATATCCGACCCTACATCCCAGAAGCGTTTCGCTACGAAATATTTAAGCAAATCCATAATTTGGCACATCCAGGAGTCAAAACAACAGTGAAACAAATAACGTCAAAATTCATATGGCCAGCCATCAAAAATGATATTAGAAAATGGACTCAAAGTTGCTTGAGTTGTCAACGCAACAAAGTGTCACGCCATACAAGGTCAGAAATAGGGACGTTCGAACCACCGGATGGACGATTTAGTGTCGTTCATGTGGACGTCATTGGGCCATTGCCACCCTCACAAGGAAATATTTACTGCATGACCTGTATCGACCGATTTACGAGTTGGATGGAAGTAATTCCTATGGCTAATAATACTGCAGAAACAATTGCAAAATTATTTTATAGTAATTGGATCGCAAGGTTTGGAGCGCCAGCTTCCATAGTAACTGACCAAGGCCGACAGTTTGTTAGTGAACTTTTTACCAATTTAGCTTCGTTATGTGGAGCAAAAATACAGCATACGACACCTTATCATCCGCAATCGAACGGTAAGGTGGAGCGCTTACACAGGACTTTAAAAGCCGCAATTAGGGCTCAGAATAATCCGACATGGACAGATAGTTTACCTACAGTCTTGTTAGGAATGCGTACAGCATTAAGGGATGGTTCGAAACATTCCATCGCAGAAATGGTTTATGGGACTACGATAAGAATCCCAGGAGAATTTTTTGATCCATCGTCAATTCCTGTGAATACAGACACTTTTGTGTCTGATCTTCAACAATATATGGCACAATTAAGACCAATGGATACACGTAAAGCTTGCAACAAATCACTGTTCAGGCATAAGGCTTTGGAATCGTGCTCACACGTATTTTTACGAGTAGATCGTGTCAAAAAGTCTTTGGAACCACCATATGAAGGGCCATTTGAGGTAATCGTTCGACAAGATAAATATTTCACCCTTAGAATTAAAAACAAGGACACCAACATATCTGTGGATAGACTCAAACCTGCACATTTAATGGTAACTGGATTAGATCATAGTGACACGTTCAGTGAGGGTACGGGCACGAAAAAATTACAACCAAAGACGAGCACAACAAAGATACCTCCAACAACCCTTGCCGAGCATCAGCAACAAAAGTCGTCCCGCAGTGGCAGAATTGTTCATTTCCCACGACGTTTTCTTGACGAGCTACAGGCAAGAGAGAAACGTACCAGACGATAAGTGAGATAAGTGTTGTGAAAAGTTATACGCATAAGTTTTTCCAATTTCTGAACATTTTATGTTACACACTATGTTATACATTGTATACTATGTTTTATGTTGTTTACAATATCTATATATTTTTTTTTTTTTCTCTTTGCCATAAATGGGGCTGTCAGGTTGCCTTGTGTCGTTACTTAGTAACTGAGGAAGGAGTATTGTAGCGACCTATGTATCGGAGGATCCAACATGGATTTAGGAACTCACCATACAGCTTCCATTTACGGCCGACAGGTGCATCTAAGTCAGTCCTCAAGAAACCTTTGTACAAGCTTGTTTCGATTAAAGTTGATGTCCCCAAATAAATGTGTTGGGTATTAATATTATTAGAATTAAGCCCCCAACAATTGGTGACCCCAACAAACTCATCAATTAATTTCGTGTTAATGGTTAATTGATTTTCAACATTATGTTCCACATGATAGTTGTTGGATTCTATTTTATTAATAATTTTGTCATAATGTTCTTTATCATCGGCATCTAAATTGCCCGTTACCCAAGAGATGGCAGTTCCTAGGGCATTAACAAGGCCCCTTTTACCACGATTATGATTGGCGGGTACTCGAGTATTTGCAAAGATATGGTCTAGTTTATCCTGTACATAAGAGAGATGGGCTTTGAGTGTTTCTACTTGAGCAACAGAAAGATGACTTTTTAGGGAGGCTATATAAGAATCGTTTGCATTTAATTTTTCTACTGAGTTGAGTGTTACAAGAATATTGGTCAGTTCTTCTTGTAATATTGTTATATTGATCGAATGTACGTATGTAAAATAATTGGTGATCATGTAGGAACTCTGAATTTTTACGGGAATAATTCCTGGTCCTTTAGATAAATCGGTGACTTTATAAGTGGCAAGGCCCTGGCTGAGGAGAGCTATCAGGAGCGACTGCAGGATCGGTGCTTTCATTCTGTCTTCTTTCCTGTAAGAAGAGGGTTGAAGAATTAGTGTTCCTATTTTCAAATTTTCTGGGTCTCCTCATTTGACTGGGATGAATTTTAATGTTTTTATTTCTACCGATTTTAGCAGTTTGTTTATTCCTATCATAGATGACTCTTTTAAATTTGTTTTTCGCTTTGTTTCTTACATTTGTCTGTATGTAAATATTGCCATGAGGTATTGAGACGATTTCTCTGTTTTCGTTTAAATTTGTGGTCCTATCAGATTTTTCTTTTTCTATTAGGGTTTTAATTGCATTGTGGATAGTTTGCTTTTCCTTATGGTATTCCTCTGTTTTTTGTTCCAAAATGAAATCATGAGATATTTTAGAAGGTGTTGTTACTCCAAAAGTGATTTCGTTAGGAGTTAGTTTTAAATTGCTATTTGGAGTATTATTATAGGCTATGAGGGCAAGTTGCAGGGTTTTGTACAATGTAAAGTTTTTATTTTGGGTTTTTATTAGATTCATTAACTCGATGAGTGTGGAGTGAGCTCTGTTAATTAGGCCATTAGAGTTGTGATAATTTGGGGTAGTGAGGCGTAATTTAATGTCATTGTATTGTAGAAAGTTTTCTAACCCCTTATTGGCGAATTCTGGACCGTTATCTGTTTGAATTTCTAGGGGAGTTGGGAAGTTACTGAGATAAATTTTTAGTTTGTCAATAATTTGGAGGCTGTTAGTATTAGTGATAAGGGAAGCGTACAATTTTTTTTGAAAAGCAGTCGATAATAGTCAGTATCAGTTGGTTTTGATAATGTAAAGTGTCCATCTGTAGTCTTTCGAAGGGTTTGTTAGGCGTTGGAGTAACTCGAAATTCCGGCTTAGGGGGGTGACGTTCGTATTTAGTTGTTTTGCAGATGTGACAGTTGTTTACGTACTTTGTAACTTCCGTAAGCATTCCTGGCCAGTAATATTTTTTCTTTAGTGATGTAAAGACTTCGTTGATTCCCCTATGACATGTTTTACCTATGTGTTTTGCGATTATTAGTTCTTGCTGTTGTTCTTGGTCTTCTATATCTTCAACCATATGGAGATATCTCTTAATTTTGACAGTAGGATAGCTGGTTTCTATTATACTGTGGAATTGTTTGAAAATCTCGTCTAAAATATCGTTTTCTATAGCTAGCTTTGCGTCAGAACAATATATACCGTAAGTTATATTGGGATCCAGATATTCTAAGCAACTTTTCTCTAAGTCTTTTACGTAAGGCCAGGCCGTGTACCATATGAGTCGTTTTTTTGTTGAGTTAAATAGTGGGATGCGTTTCGTCAAGTTGGGATTACCTCTCTTAATTATAATTTGATATTTTTCTAAATTTACGAATTTGTTGGGTCATTTATAATTCCTATTTGGCTGTTTGAGCTCATTTGGGAATGGACTGTTATGAGGCTGTCTGAGTCGTCATTGTTTGCTACTGGGCAAGTTTCCGGGGCTAAGATTTCTTCTTCAATTTCTATGTTGAGGTTTCTAGCGAACTGTTCTATATCCTCATCATTGAAAGTTTCTACAGGAGGGTTGTCTAATGATTCAAGGAATTTATCTACTGCATCCTGGGGGTTAATTTCATTGTCTGTACTAGTGTCAAGTGCGTTACATTCTTGGGGAGGATTCCTAGAGAGAGCGTCTGCTACGTAATTACCTTTTCCATTTACATGTTTTATTTCAAAGTTGTAGTCTGCTAGATGGCATTTCCATCGGAGCATTTTTGCGTTTGGTTCTTTCATGTTGTGCAGATATTGTAATGGTTTATGGTCAGTCTGTATTATAAATTTGCGTCCGTATATGTATGGCCGAAAATGTTTGCATGACCAAACGATGGCTAGTAATTCTTTTTCTATTGTGCTTAGGTTTTCTTCATGTCTGTTAAGTGTTCTAGAAGCGTAGGCTATAGGAAGGTCCTTTCCGTCAAAGTTCTGTGAAAGTACCGCTCCTACTGCGTAATTTGATGCGTCAGTTGTTAATATGAAAGTCTTGTCGAAGTCTGGTAGTTGAAGTATAGGGTTGTTTTGGAGCATATCTTTGAGAGTTTGTATAGCTGTAACGTATTCTTTGTCGGTTGGGTTTATTTGTGTATCGTTTTTGAGCATATTTGTAACGGGTTTGGCAATTTTTGCATAATTTTGAATCATTTTCCTATAATATCCAGTCAATCCTAAAAACTGTTTGATTTGCTTTTGGTTTTGAGGAATAGGGAAATCACTGATAGCTTTTAATTTTGTTGGATTAGGTTGGATGCCCTTTTCTGATATGATGTGACCCAGAAATAGCAGTTCCTTTTTAAAGAAATCTGTTTTGTCCAATTGTATTTTTAAATGGTGCTTTTTAAGGAGTAGGCATACTGTCCGAAGGTGTTTTATGTGTTCTTCGAGACTATCTGAATAAACAATGATGTCATCCATATATACTAAAACGTTTGGAATTCTTGCGAAAATGGAATTCATGGCCCTTTGAAAAGTTGGAGGCGCGTTTTTAAGACCGAAGGGCATTCTCAAAAACTCGAAATGCCCGTCTTCGGTGCTGAAGGCGGTCTTAGGTATTGATTCAGGATCCATTTGGATCTGATGGAAACCGGAAGCCAAATCTATTGCACTAAAATAAGTGGCTCTCCCTATTTTCCCAAATAGATCTTCAATATTTGGTAGAGGGAACCTGTCGTCAATAGTTTTTTCATTCAACTTCCTGTAATCAATAACCATCCTAACTTTTCTTTTCCCTGAGGCATCTGGTTTCTTAGGTACAACCCATATCGGGGAATTATAGGGAGACGTGGACCCTTGGATTATTTTATTTTGAAGAAGTTTGTCTATTTCTATTCTAATGTCTTCCCGAAAGATTTGAGGGTATCGATAATTTCTAGAGTACACTGGGATGTCGTCTTTAGTTTTTATTGAATGTGTTAGTAAATTGGTTGCGCTTAATTGGTCCTCTTCTCTCTTTATGATTTCAGGGAAGTCTGTCAGTAAGTTGATTAATTTAGTCCTTTCCTCTATGTTCATGTGCTCTGTTCTAATTAATGTAGGGATTTGTTTCTTTATTTCTTCTATTTGATTACTATTTTCATGGAGTTCGTCACTAAGAATGTCAATTTCGTCTGTTTCCATTGGCTCGGGACAAATGGTCATGAGCTCCTGAGAAAGGACCCGACATTTAACTTTATTACCATTTAGTACATAGACACCTTCTTGTATTTCGAAATTTTTCTTTTTTTTTTCTTTAATTAATCCCGTCCTTAAATTATTCTTATTATTTACTGGTAATTCTACATAATTTACGCCTACTTGTAATTCTATCTTATTATTATTAATAGTGTCCTTATTGATAATATTATCCTTAATTCTAGTTATTTTGTTGTTGTGGTTTTCTGTCATAGTGTAATGAAGCTGAAACTTCCTATAGTTACTATTCAAAGTGTTAGTTTTAAAATCAATGTTAAGGTCAAGATCTCTCATGGTCTCATTGCCTAAGAGAATATTATATTTGTCAGAAAAAGGAAAGATGTACATTTTTACCCATTTATCTATATCGAAGTATTTTTTCAAATTTATTATAATAAATTCTCCTCCTTCTCTCCTTCCTGCTGGAGTGATTATGACAAATTTCTCTTTATATTTACGGGTGTTGTGTGATATTATTTGGGGGTTAACGTAATTTTTACTGGAACCTGTGTCTATTAACCATGTGTTGCCATGATTATCCAAATAATATGGAAGAGTTTTATTAACTGTATTTAATTCGAATGGGGCTGAGTTGGGCTTACACAGTTCTGACTGTTGCCGGAATTTAAAAAAGATTCTTGACTGGATTTAGCTTCAATTTCTAATTTTTCAATCCTTGACATTAATGCTTGTATTGTGGAATTTTCTGTGGGCTCTTGATATTCTGGGGATTGCTCATAGTCTTGAATGTGTGTTAACTCGTAGGGGGAAACACAATTTTTGACATTAGGGCGGTTCCATGTTCTCATGGAGACAGTAGGTGGGAAACCGTTGGGGGGTCGTGCATTAAATTGAGGTCTAAAAGATTGTTGGCTTTGTGGGGGACGATATTGCGGTCTGGGGGAATACTGTGGAGGGCCATATTGTGGTCTAAAATGTTGTGGGTTTTGTGGAATATGATCGTGTCGTGGGTAGCTGGGGGTAAACTGAGGTTGAGTTTGATTTTGGTATCTTGCGTGATTAGGCTCGCGTCTCATGTTGGGTTCAAATGGTTTTTGGGAGCTGCCACCCTTTCTATATAGTTGCTCTATAATAAAGGAGCATTTTGTATTCAAAATTCTACGCATGTCTTCTAACGATTCGGGGTTAAATGACATGATATGGTTTGTAAGTTGCCAAGGGAGATTAGAATACATGTGGTTTATTATTTCCTTTTCTACATACGACATCGAGACAGTTAGAACGTTCTCAGCCACTCTGTCTATACTATATTTTGCATAAATCAGGTGTCTTATGTTTTCCAGGCGATTTAAGTATTCAGTGGGGGTTTCCCTTGGATAGGGTTTTGAGCTATATATTTCGGCTTTGAGAGCTTCGTGTGTTCTGGAGTCTGCAAAGTTTCTTCGTAATAGGTTTAATAATTCGGAAATGGAATTCACGGGGTGGGTAAGTATCAGCGATTGGGCTGAGCCAGTAAGTCTGGCCTTAACTTTGCTTAGTAACAAAAAATGATTTGTGGCTCGTTGGGCTACATTTTCAGCACAAACGGCGGAAACAACCCCTTCTACAGCGGAAATGAAGTATAGTAGTTCTGTTGGGTTCCCGCCATAATTCGGGATATGATCATAATCCTCACGTCTGAGGTCATGATTTATTGCGGCCATGTTAGGTCTAAGAACCGCAGGTCTCAAAATATTTCGGGAGTGTGAAATTTTGATGAGTTCGTACAACAAAATAATACACTAAAATGTTAAGATGTTAAAACGACAGTACTCAAATAGTTTTGACTCACAGTTACGATGTCTTCTTATGTAGCGATGATTAATCCTTTTGATGGGGAAGTGACCACACCTCGGGCTTAACACAATCACTGTTCACAAGGTCTGATTACCGCAGGTAAAAGACTAAGTCTACGTCAGCGCACAATCTTCTTCGCGAACGAAGGTGACAACTGGTCACAAAAGGCAAAAGATTATCGGAACAAGTGGTCACAATATATCGCACTGACTCACTGCGGTCCCTGTTCGCTGGGCGCCAGTTAAGTGTTGATTATAAATAAAAGGTTTTTTAAAAAGCAAAGTTTATTTTACCTTATTCTAAAATACAAAACTAGTCTATGATACTAACTCTATAAGTCCTATCTGACTACTGAAGATGATTCTGTAGAGTCGGTGGGGGTATATATAGGAAGCTGCTGACTTGGTGGATAGATAACAATAGATCCAGACATAACTCGAGTATGTAGGTACTTTAACCAATCTGAAACGTTTTTAGCAATAGTCCAAAAATTAATTTTTGGGATAATTTTCAGTTAATTTTCAAAAGTTGATGAAAGTTAAATTAGCATTATTATTAAGATAGTTAATAGATAATTATTATAGTTAATGGGTGTAAAGCTCTAGCACTCGAATCGTTTAAAAAAGTGTATAGAACTAAAAGGAGATTATGTTGAAAAAAATCTACCCAAAAAACTTTGTTTTTGTATCTTTTTCTAAAGACTTATTGAACGACGCTCGCATATGAGTAGCAGGTCACCTGGGCCAGGCTGCTCTTATGAGGTACTCCAAAAAGATCCCTATCTTAACGTAACTAAACTTGGGTAGGAAAAATTTAGGAATCCATAGTAGAGTTAACATGGAAGGGATAAGAGCATTGGATGCTTAGGTCCCTAGGTGTTAGCTCAGACCAAATATATCTAATGTCATAGAGAAGAATATATACTCGTTTACTATCTAATACTTAGGTTAACGCTGAAGAAATTAGATGATAGGCAGAGGCGTAGCCAAGGGGGGGCGCGTGCCCCCCTACCCAGAGCAAAACCCAAGATAAAAATTAAATAAACTAAAAAAATAGTTTTTATTAAAAATGGATTGCTTGCAATAGGATCTCCAAATATCCCGTGCGTCTGATTCCTGAATCAGCAATCAGCTGTTACATAAATGTACATGTACAACACAAGTCATATTACATTTATTTAAATATATATGAATTCGATCTTTCATTTCTTCGCTCAAAATCGTCATTTATGTTATACTTTATACTCTTAAAGCTGATTTTACATGCGCAATAAAAATGCAAAGTGCAGCAGCAGCAAATGCACGCTATTGGATGTGAGTCATTTAATTTTAAAAGCACAGAAACCATAACGTGCATTTGCTGCTGCTGCGCTTAAATTTTTCCTGCTCATGTAAAGTCAACTTAAGTATTACAGTCAGTGGTTACCTCAGGGGGAGCTTCTAGGGGTCCGAGTCTCCCAAATTAATAACAAAAAGTCTGCAGTGCTAACCATGGAAACTGAGGGCTGTGCCCCCGGGAGTCTATACCCCCCACCCTCGTAGCCTAACTTTGCCTTCCCCCCCCCCCCCCCCCTCTCTGCGCAAAATCTTGGCTACGCCCCTGATGATAGGTGAGACATTTTTAATCTTATTATAGTGAATTATATTTCTTCTTGTCAGGATTCTAAAGATGTAGCACGACTTCCTTTCATGGAATTCATGTTTGTTTTATAATATAAAGAAAGAGTGCTTAAAGAGCGAATAGACGTTTTCACGTCAAAAAAGTTCATAAGTTCCTTTCATTGCCGGAAGAGTTAAACTCAGATATAACAAATTCCATGCCTCCCTCAGTTCCAATAATCCTCTATACCGTGCTCTTTACTCCAGCACACTTCCCCAAAATCCTTCTAAAATAGCCAATGCTCCTTATCATGTCTCCAAAATAACCTTCACACAGACCTTTCATAAGTTCCTTTCATTGCCGGAAGAGTTCCAATAATCCTCTAATCCGTGCTCTTCTTATATATTCTATTCTATTTTTTTCGTGATGTATGAGGTTGCGTTTAACCTACAATTTTTATTGACAAAAAATTACAATAAATCAAATCAAAAAATTAAAAAAATCAAGTAATATAATTTGAGTTGTGCTCAACTGATAAGACTGTTACAACAACGAACCCTATTGGATGATTAGTTTAGTCTAGTCTGTCCATTCACAGCTGTTAAGTTCCAAATTTCGAAAACTGGCCAAAAATGGGGTGCGGGCAGCTATTTGAACACGCCGTCGCAGTGGTCCCCACAGTGCAGACAGATACTTCTGTTCTTGAACTCTCCAGCGCCTGATTCCATGGGCTCCGTACCTTCTTCCTTCTTGTCCAGTTCCAGATTTATCTCGTCCAAATGTTTTTTCACCCTTTCGAGAAATTTCATCACCTGTGCAATCAGAACATCAATTAAATTTTATGAAATGCACCAACATCACAATAATTGCACTGTACTGCACATTCAAATGCATATATGAGGTATGAAGAAAGGCTACAGAGGAAAAATACAGCGATGTCATAATATAAAAATGTTAGAATGCAGTAGACAATGAAAAATTTAATTTTTTTAAATTGTGTGTTCAAACATAAATTTTACAAGAAACTCGATCGAGGTTCTTAGGTTTTTTATCTGTGAGGTGAAAAAAGCTTTGAGCACGCCGTTCTTCGGATGCGACGTTAAGCGATGATCCCAAGCCTGTGCGATGTCAGGTTATAAACCCCTAATCCTAGGTGAATAAAGCTAGATAGGCAAAATTTAATATTTACTCCCACAGTAGAGTCGGACTCATGTCCATCACGAAAGACTCCTCTTTCCGCTCTGGTAGTAGGCGATATGACCTTCTAATTAAAGCCCGAGCATGAGTCACAATTATCAAGTATAAATGTCAAACTCTCTCTGTTCAAAATGGTATAATTTTTATTTTTTTAAATCGAATTGGAGTGGCGGAAATATCGATCTGAAGATGTGGGCCCATACGGAAATACACCCACTACTAAATGGCTATCTACAGGTTGCCACTCTCTTCTAAAAAAAAAAAAAATAACTCACTTTTATTTTGCCCTCAATGCCCATCCTCTCCTGAGGCTCCATCAGAGACGCCATAAACATTGGCAACAGACGATTTGGCGGCACTTCAGGATCACACAACAGTTTCATTTGGTTCACTAGTTGCCGCATACCACCTGTTCGTACCATGTGCGCATGAAATTCGCGCATATCCTTTTCTGTTGCCGGAACGCCCATCTTCTTAACGTTTCTAAAATCTTTCCATTTCTGTAAAAAAAAAAAAAATTATAATAATAGATTTATCAACAAGTGTAGGTCAATTTTTTCAATTATTTGTGAGCTTGCAGTTATTTGTATTCGGAGTGGATTTTCGACCTTCTATTTTCAAAAATGAAAAAAACGTCTGTCTGTCTGTCTATGTGCGTACACGATAACTCCAAATATAACTGTATGTGTGTATCCACAACCTTCTAAGGACAAGATCTATTGATATTCAACCAAATTAGCCAAAAAGAAGAGGGGGGGGGGGGGGGGGGGGGCTTAACACAAAAACTGTAATAACTGTCATTGTAATGAATGTATTCACACAAAATTTCGTATGTAAATTCAAAGTCATAAGGGGCTCAATGTAAGAATCCCAATAACTGCCGAGGTATCAACATAAAATTATATATATATATATATATATATATATATATATATATATATATATATATATATATATATTATTTATATTATTTATTTAATTTAATTAATTTAATTTAATGGGAATGTCAAAATGTCAGGAGGGAAGAAATCATCCAGTGGTGACACTTTCTAGTCACTGATTTACTATCATTTGTAAACTAATCACTGTCACTGTCACTGCTGCTGCTAAGGAGGTCTCTAGGCCATTGACGTCGTCGTTGGGGAAGTATGGCAGAATGGAGGGCACGGACTAGAGGATTATTGTGGGAACTAAGAAAGGAAAATAATTGTTTATACTTGGATTTAGCAGCTTCGATGACTAAAGGTACGTTAAGGTGTGAAGAGTTTTGTTGGAGACGTAATAAGGAGCATTGGCTATTTTACAAAGGATTTTTGATTGAAAGGATTGGATGCGCTGGAGATTGGAAGCCTTGGCAGAACCCCAGAGTTCAAGTCTGTAAGTCCACATAGGTTTGAGTACTGCGTTGTATATAAGTCGTTTTGTTTTCAAAGTTAATTTGGATCTTTTGTCTAGTAGTCTTAGTAAAAGTTTATAACGTCTGTTCATTTCTTGCCTTTTCAGTCTCGTGTGAGGATTCCAAGTTAGTCGTTTGTCGAGTATGAGGCCTAGGTAGCGGACTTCATTTTTTAAAGGGATGGAATTTTTGTTAAGGTACACTGGAGGGCAGGTATATTTTCGACGAAGGGTAAATTTTATATTTAAATTCAAAACTTTATAAGGATGGCACCTATTCTGTCATAGTGGAGGGGGGGGGGGTTGTTAGTCGGTGATTCACCGACCACTTTTTTTCACATGAAGCTCCGGTGACACCGAATGTCTGACCGATTACAATATTTCCTCTATACTTTGTATAAGCTGGTGAAGTTAACGTAGGATCCAAAGCCTTCAACTCACCTTCTCATGGGCCTGACAGACAGTACACGACTGATCGTTGGGGCAGCGAGCCTCCGGTTCCTTCGTCTCCTCGTCGGACGAGTCCGACAACTTTGGAGCATCTTCCGGCTCCAATTCCGGCGTTAAAGTTGTATTTTGACGGTTCAAGAAGGGCAAGGACATGAAGGACATCTGCGTTGCTTGATTCGACGTGCTCACTCTACGCTCGTACAAGGTCCGTTTTGGGAACTGACGACTGGTTCCAGTTGCACCTGTGTCAACTCGGGTAGACGCTGACTTTTTGTCCATGACTGTTTGAGTTGTTGATGCTGGTTTTTTATCAGAGTTTGGGTGGATGATGGGCACTAATTTAATTTCTGAACTTGGGCCACTAACATATTCCGATTTTTTTTCCATTTTTGTAAATAATTTTAACAAAACTTTTTTTTTTGTAAATTACTATTTTTAAACAATAAAAAATATCTTTAAACAATATTGTTATTCATATGAGATTATATCGCATAGATACCATTTTCATTTTCCGGTTACATGAGGTATAGGGGAAGTTACGTAATCCGGCCCAAAATTTGATGTTGAGTTTTCACCGGAATTTCATGTTTTTCGAACTCTTGATTAACGGTTGATCGAATTTTCATGAAATTTCACAAATAGCATAGTTATAAGTCTGGTTCAACGACTTTTAAAATAATGTTAAATATAAATTTCAAGTTACTTTTAAAATTTTGTTCTACCAAGGGTAGTGGTTTTTTACTAGTACCGGACATCGTACAGGCTAGGGACTCCTCCGAATGACGGCGTGCTCAAGGTTTTATCGCCTCTCAGATAAAATACCTAAGGGCCTCAGCCGGGTTTCGAATCCGCGATCTTGAGCTCAATAGGCAAGGACGCTAAAGGAAAATTCATAATTTTAGTTTAAAAAAAAAATGTTAAACATTATAATCTATTGTAATTATGGGCCATGAGATACAGTGTAAACTCCATTTAACGCCACTCAATTTAACGACAAACTCCCTAAAACATCTAAATTACTTGAATCTGGTTGGTTTACCTTGTTGTCCATACAATGATACACTCTATGTAGCATGACACCCACTCTAAATAACGACAACAATACGTCATTACTAAGCAACAAACAGTACTTTCAAGTTGCCGAAATTAATAAGAACTGCAGCTGTGTACGGTCTTTTGTTTGTTATTTTGTTGCTTTATTGTCTAGCACGTATTTACCTCTCTTTACCGGCATCATACGTACCGAAGATTCTAAGAAATTCATTCGACAGCCTGGCTACAACAGCTTTACTTACAGATGAAGAAATTCTGGGTTCGGTGAGAAAAACTGAGGAACAACAACAAGGGGATGAAGAAGGTGAGAGGGATGATGCTGAGCCTCCACCAAGCATTAAACAAGCACTCGATGCAGCGAAATTATTAGAAAAATACTTTTTGTATAACCAAGTTGACCCCACAGTATCCCAAGATATGAATAAAATACATAAGAAAATACAATTAAAATACTGGAGCAGCAAAAAACGTCAGACGAATATAACAGGCTATACGCAATAAGCGTTGTTATTTGTATCAATATTAATGTTTGTTGTTTGTAAATTTTATACTTTATTTGTAAATAAATATTATAATAGTAAAATACTATTAAATTTAATGTAATATGTATTGATCTTTCTTCTCTTCATTTAACGACAACTCTCAATAACGCCATAAAATGCGCAGTCCCTTAAGTGTCGCTATATGAAGTTTACACTGTACGTCATAAACAATAAATACACATGGCCGGGCTTTAACTACAAGGTCATATCGCCTACTACCTAAGGTGGAGGGGGGGGGGGGGGGGGGGGGTTAACGAGTACCTGACATAGGACAGGCTCGAGACCATCGCCGAATACTGAAGGTCTAAAGATCCTCAGTCAAAACAATATAACGCCACAATCCCCCAAGAAGAGTACAGAGAGTTTAACATAGAGATCTGGTATGAGGTGATGTCATGAGGGGGGTTCACCGCTGCCTGTTTTTCCTCTCTCAAGCCTCTCGTCATATTTATTTTTAATACTTTATTATTTTATTTATATTATTTTTGGATTACATGTCAGCCCAGCCGCTGGTTGTGCATTTTTTGCATAGTTGTGGCTTAGAATAAATGAATAAAAAAAAAAAAAAAATTAATTATTAATACCTATTCAAATATTATTGGTAAACAAATCATCTTCCAAAGGCAGTTGGCTTTAGTTTTGTATACAAACAGGCAATAATGAGAAACCGACATTACTTATGGGATGACCTTGATATTTTTGTAATCATTGGTCATTTTGATTTAGGTTTTATAAGGTATTAATAAATGTTTTTTTTTTTTATTTTGCCGTAAGACTAATTGTAGTCCTATAAAGCCGGAGCGAGTATGTAGTAGTCTATTGATCTTATTACAATTCTATTGTTGATTTGGTAATTTTAATGAGTTTGTTAATGTTTTCTATGTTATTAATGTTAGCTATTGTTTGAAGAAATGTGTTTTCGTTGGATAGTAATGTCTCATGTTTCTGGTTGTATTTTTTGCAGTTAGTGAAAATGTGGATTACGTCCTCAGTCTCATTGCAGTGTTCACAGTTGGGGGATGGTTTTATTTTGATTAGATGTAAGTATTTGTTTGTTCTGGCATGTCCGGTCCTCAGTCGTGTCAAGTATATGACCTGTTTAGTCGTCAGTGTCTTACTGTGTGGGTGGAACCATGGCTTTGTCGTTACTGTCTCCTGTACTCTGTAGTGGTATTGTCCTTGGGTTTGGGATATGTCAGTATAGTTGGTTTGCCATTCCGTTAGTGCTGGTGTTGTATGATGGAAAGGGTGTCTTCTAAGGTCAAGTCGATTCTGAGTGTCACTGTGCCCTTTTCCGTTCCTCACTTGGCAAGTTAGTCAGCTCTGTCGTTGTCATTCAGACTGATGTGTCCATGAATTCATTGAATGTAATAGTTCTTATCTGACTGGTAAATAGTTGTATAATTATTATAGGAAAAGTATAAATTCAAAAAAAATTCCTCATGTTAAGCTAAATAATGCAAACCAAAAGGACCTAAAATAAAATATGTGGTATATTAAATAGTTATTGTGACTCATGCCCGTCTTTAACTAAGAGGTCATATCGCCTACTACCAGAGCACTCTTTCGTCACTCTGGTGTACATGAGACCGACTCTACTATGGTTTAACGACTACCTGACATAGGACAGGCTCGGGACCATCGCTTAACGTACTATCCGAAGGACGGCATTCTTAAGTTCATTTAACCTCCAAGACAAACAACACTAAGGGCCTGAGCTCAGGGTTTTGAATGCGTCATCTTGAGTTCAGTAAGCAAGCATACATACCACTGAGCTACCGGCGACTTCTGTACGAAGTATCGAAGGCTCTCATTAATGGCCTACTAAATAAGCTAAAAGAAGGTCAATACGTGCTAATCAAAAGGCGACGATGCGAACGTGGCGAACGGATATAATGAAGGACGTATTGGACATATTGATAAGACACGGTAGCGGTCCCCTCCGACACGATGCGCCTACCAGAACTACTTTCTTCCAAGTCAACCCCATATTTCACTTCTTTCCCGCCACTTTCTGTACTCATTGATGAGGCTATCAACGTCCGAAACTGAACGGACCTAAACATGGTTTATAATGAGCCGTTTTGGGATCTTCGCCACGACTCAACAGAAAATGAAAATATATAGTGGCCAATTATAATATATATTTAGAGGGCGCAGGTAGCTCAGTGGTATGCTTGCTTGCCTTCTATTTTATCTGGGAGATAAAATAAACTTAAGAATGTCGTCCTTCGGATAGGATACCGAGCCTGTACGATGTGAGGTACTCGTTAAAGACCCTTTACCCTATGTGAATAAAAAATTATGATAGGCAAAATTTCACAAAAGGTTCACGTCCACCAGAGTGACAAAAGAGCGCTCTGGTAGTAGGCGATATGACCTCATAGTTAAAGCCCGGGGATGAGTCATAATAACTAACAGAAAGACAGACTTCTTCGGCCAGGTGTCAGTTAAGATAAACACATCTCTCATCTCTTCCGGTCCCGTTTTCTCTCAAACAGACTCAGTTGACTTATACGCTTCTCGATTCACATATCAAATTACGTTTCTATGTACTAATTATATATTCATAGATATACAGGATTTTTTTTTCTCTTTCTCCTTTTGGAATTAGGGGGGGGGATTGAAAACATGTAATTCCTATTTCATAACTTCTCCGATACCTCATAACATTTTTGTGCATATCTAAGGAAGTTATGTAAACGGTCGAAAATTCGAAGCAGAGTTTTCAACAGAATTTCATGTTTTCTGACCTTAAATACGAAAACAATTTATGTTTTTGTATGTGTCTGAGAACACGATAATTGCCGATAGAATGAATGTATCAACACGAAATTGTATATATGAATGCAGAACACTCTAAAAACGACATTTTCAGCCAAATCGTCCAGAGAGAAGGGGGAGATTAGAGGAGAGGCTTAACTCAAAAAATCTAATAACTTCCGATGTAATGAATGTAACGACATGAAATTTCATATTTGAAGTCAAAACTTAATGAGGACATAACCTGTCAAATTTCAGCAATATCGGCTGAAGGGAAGGGGGAGTTCAGAGAAGGAGGCTCAGTTAAAAAAAAAAATAATAAATGCCGATATAATGAATTTATCGACACAAAATTTAGTGTGAGGATTTAGGAGCCTTATGTAAGTCATCTATTGAATATTAGAGCAAATGGTGAACTGGATTTGGAGGGGGAGCGAAAAGTTAATTGATTAGTTTGTTCTGGGGAAGTACTTTGTCGGTGATTCACCAACCACTTTTTTCTGTTCAATTACTGACACTTTCCAAGAAAATTGTACCTACTTCGTTTTCCATATTTTTTTTTACCTCCCCAGATATACAAAGTATAGGAGAAGTTATGTAATCGGTTAGAAATTTGATGCGGAGTTTTCAACGGAATTTCATGTTTTCCGACCTCTAGGTTGCATAAATGAAAAAATGAAAGTCTGACTGTGAACAGAATAACTCCCAATTGCAATAATGTATGCACAGCAAATTATTAATCTCTTTTTACAGAAAATATGATTTATCGGCGCCACAAGGTCCACCTGTATTCTATATTTCTTCGACTATTTTGGTTAAAACCAATCAAAACAAACTTTCATCTTTACTTATGCTTCACTATCATGAGGGGCGTAAAAAAAAAATTGTTTTTATTAAAAATGGATTGCTTTTAAGTTACCAATAAGATCTTCAAATTTTCCGTACAAATTTCCTGTACAAAACAAGTCATATTACATTTATTTAAATATATATGAATTCAATCATTTCATTTCCTCGCTCAAAATCGTCATTTATATTATACTTTATACTCTTAAAGCTGATTTTACATGCGCAATAAAAATGCAAAGTGCAGCAGCAGCAAATGCACGCTATTGGATGTGAGTCATTTAATTTTAAAAGCACAGAAACCATAGCGTGCATTTGCTGCTGCTGCGCTTAAATTTTTCCTGCTCATGTAAAGTCAACTTAAGTATTACAGTCAGTGGTTACCTCAGGGGGAGCTTCTAGGGGTCCGAGTCTCCCAAATTAATAACAAAAAGTCTGCAGCGCTAACCACGGAAACTGTGGGCTGTGCCCCCGGGAGTCTATACCCCGACCCTCGTAGCCTAACTTTGCCCCCCCCCCCCCCCCCTCCCCCCCTGTTCACTGCTCAAAATCCTGGCTACGCCCCTCGCTCTCATCGTATCTGGTAGAATCCTATCTAACAACATTTCTGTATTAATGGGTTTTTTCAGAAAATATGAAGAATCGGTGTCACAAGTTCCATCTATATTCTACATTTTTTTCTCAGCAATTTTGAGTAGATCCAACCAGAAAAAATGTTCATCTTTACTTATGGTTAACTATCACCGTATATGATTGAAGAATCTGATATTGCTACATTAATGTGACTATATAGACTAAAGCGGCTACATCCAAACCTTAACGTAAGTTTCTGCTCTTTAATCTCTTTATTGGTGAACTCTTACCTCATTTGAGGGACCAGTAGACTAGGTATAGAATCAGAATTGTAAACAAAATTTGGATGTATCTTAAAAAAAACGTAAACTTATGTTTAAGGAGGAAAATCGGAAAAGCCGTTCCAGAGCTACAGCATTGCAAAATTAAAAATCACCCCTGACTCAGGACTGAAACTTTTATTAGTTCTTATAAAAATAACAGTCGGTCACGGGTGCACGGAACATTCCCATAGACCCTTATATTATTCCGTAGAAAAACTTATTTAATCTTATTAGGTCCTACAAATATATCTTCAAAAGCAGAATGGCCATGGACCTGAAGAAAAAGGTGTTGGACTGCTGCATGACTCCTTGTCTAACGTACGGATCCCAAACCTGGGCTCTCTCCCAAGATGTGCTGAGGAGCTTAGAGGTTACTCAAAGAGCAATGGAGAGAAGCATGCTGGGAATAAAGAAAAAGGATAAAATATGGAACTCCGAAATAAGAAAAAAGACAGGAGTATGGGACGTGAAGGATGGGGTGCTGCAACAAAAGTGGAAATGGGCAGGACATGTGGCGAGGATGGAAGAAGGAAGATGGGCCAAGAGGATGACAGAGTGGTACCCGATATACCTGAAGAGAAGAAGAGGAAGACAACTGGTGAGGTGGCGGGATGATCTGGACTGGATAGTGGGGAGTCTCTGGCACAGATCGGCCTGGGACAGGAGTGCATGGAAGAAAATGGGAGAGGCCTATGCCCAAAGATGGGCCTAGTTTCCAATTTATATAAATATCTAGAAATACTATTGTTATATTATTATACTAAGGAAGAAATAAAAAAGGCTATTATTATTATTATTATTATAATCTAATTAGGAATATTTCTTAAATAGGAAGGGAAAGAGAATATAGTGAAATTGTCAAAGGCTTAGGTTTTATGATGTATTTTGATATATCTAGGTAATTTTTTAGCTATAAATAAGAACATACCTACTATACAAATCATAATTTACATGAAAGCCATAATTCACCTAAATACGAGGTGTGTTCAAAAAATAACGGGAATTTTCGGCTTTTGAAAAGAATTTTATTTATTCGTCTACATCAGTGTTATCCCCTTCAAAATAATCCCCATTAGATATTATACACTTATGCCAGCGCTTCTTCCAATTCCCGAAACACTTCTGGAACTCGATCTTTGGGATAGCATTAGCTCTCTCAGCGATGCACTTTTAATCTCATCAATGCTTGTGAATCGACGGCTCTTTAAGGTTCTCTTTATTGCTGGGAACAGAAAAATGTCAAAGACTGGCGAATATGGAGGCTGGGGCATCATTACAGTGTTCTTTTTGGCCAAAAATTCACGAACAAGCAATGAAGTGTGAGCATGTGTATTATCGTGGTGCAAAAGCCATGAATTGTTTCGCCAGAAATCCGGGCGTTTTTTTCCAATCGCTTCACGCAAAGGGCGTTGCACTTGTAGGTAGTACTCCTTATTGATCGTTTGACCTTGTGCCAAGAACTCATGGTGCACTATGCAGTTAAAATCGAAAAACACAGTGAGCATGACCATCACATTCGACCGCACTTGTCGAGCTTTTATACCAGTCGTAAACCCTAGTTTTACTCATAGCAGACTCACCAAAAGCAATATTTAACATTTCTAAAACTTTGCTGCACTTTATTCCATTCTTATAGAAAAATTAAAGCAAATTCTCTAATTCATTTTGCAAACAAATAAATAAAAGCCGATCGTACCAAAACACATGTAACCTCTTTGACAGCTGACAGCAGACTAAACATCCAGTTTGGCTAACAATGTACAGATACTTTTCAGAGATGTTTACCAACACGACAACGAAAAAATCAATCAATACAAAATAAAACCAGCAAATTACAAAATTCCCGTTACTTTTTGAACACACCTCGTATCCTACCCAGGGCATTTCTCAATTCTCCTAAGGAGACCCAATATGTGATAAGACAGATGATGTGATTGTCGCGAGGGGGGGGGCTCGAATCTTGGCATCGAAGTTTTGATCAAATACTAACTTCCACTTCCCCTATACTTCGAATATCTAGGGACGTAACATGGACATTAAAGTATCAATAGCCGGTTATTGTTGTCATGTTGGCACTTCTGAATATACACTCTTCAATTAAAATATTAGAAGAAATATTGGGAAAGGAAAAAAAAAAATCAATTTAAAACTAAATAATAAACAATATATTTACAATAAATAAATAAATAGTTGTCTTTGGAATTGTTAGAAACTGGGAAGAAGGTTTTGTTAGAGGTAGCCACGATAGGGGAGGTCAGAGGAGCGTCCATGGTAATGATCGTCGACAATATGATGATGAGAATGCTGAGGGTAGACCACTTCATAGTTGAGGACTTTAGGGCGGGTCAGCCGAAAGATGACCATAGCTGCGGATAGGACCATAGAGAGAAGGGCCAGGGTGAGTGCTTTCCAGGTCTTTAGGGCGATCAGACCTATAGCAACGGGGATGACGGCTGTCGTCTTGAACTTGAGACCCAGGAGAAAAGGTAGGATCACCTTCTTCATTATGCCACGGCCTGCAACCAGAAAAATAATATAAATACAACAAAGTAGTTTAACTGAAATGAAAATAAATTGTATTCTAGAACCGAGGACCCGTAAGAATAAATACATAGAGTCAAAGAGAAACGGAGACAGAATGTCTACAAAAAAATTAATTAATTAATGCTACAGTGGAGAAAAACTAGACAATAATAAATATTCGTAAATAAAAAAAATAAATGTATCTATATAAATAGAAGAATGTATATAACAAAAATATCTATATAAATATAAAGAAAAGAAAATAAATGAATAAAAATCGAAAGAACATAATGCATTAGGTAATGGTTGTCTATAGAAGAGACGGAAGAAAGCCCAGACTAGGTTTGAAATAAAACTAATTTTAGAAAAAAAGAGGCTAAACAGAAATAAGTGAGAAGAGAATGGAGACAAAATAAATACAAATATATGAAATAAGTATAATATTTATGATAGAATAAAATAACTAAATAAAAAATTTAGAAAAGAAAGAGTAATAATGAAATAAGTAAATAACTAGAGAGGATTTGAAAGAGGCCACGGAAGGAGAGTGACGTATTGGCAGGGAGCGATGGGAGGAAGACACATTGAAGAGTTCCTTAGTTCAACAATGCTTGGACCTCCATCTTCAGACATTTTATATTTTAGAACAACTACTAATGAATACGTAATTAACGATAGCGATTGAAGACTATACCAGATAAATTTATTTCACTCACTTAAAAATGTGTATCAGTGTTAGTAATGGATTCGTGTAGTGATTCAAATTTTGAAAATCCATCTTTTTATAGATGTTCTATGGTTCTACATTTATACGATAGTGGTAAGTAGTTTTTTTTTTTTTTTTTTTTTTTTTTTTCATATGATCATGGTGTTACTAAAAGAACTATATGGCCGAATTGTGGAAATGGAATGGTTCTTAGTGAAGTGACTTTAATTTTCTAAAAAGATAGCAAACCTCGACAAACATAATTCAAAATACTAATTAGATAACATCTATCCCAAAGAATACAATTTGACAATTTGAACCCTCACGTTGATCCGTTTGTCACACCACTAGTTAAATCACAGTTCTGTAATATACGTATATTTAGATTCTGCCTGCACCACTGCCATTGAACGATTTTAAGGTTTTGAAAATATTTTCTGTAATATAATTATTTGGCTAATATGCACAATACATGAGATCAAACGAGAAAAGAATAAAATAAAGAAAAATATATACATTTATAAAATTATTGACCGGAAAATTAAAACAGGAAAAAGAAATAACACTTCAGGTAGAGTTAACGTAGGTATTTTATAATAATCGTCAGCTGTGAATTATCATAAGGCTTTTAAAATGTTTTCATAGTATATAGGTTAAGTTAGGTTTCATGACTCATGCCCGGGCTTTAACTACGAGGTCATATTTCATAATATATATAAATATTTTTTATTGTAGAAATTAAATTATGATTAATGTTGGTCATATATTTTGAATTAGTTAAATATGCTATACATTAAGAAGTATATAAAGTTAAATAAAATATCTCAAAAATTTATTCAAATTATACAACTTAACCTGAAAATGTGATAATTCATTAATACTTTTTTTTTTTCACACATTATTTTTGCATCATTGATTCTTGGCTAGGCTCCAACTCATGACTATACTTATAGTGTGACGTGGCACATGAGATGTGCCTGCTCGTCTACTTTTATTTTCTTGTTTTTTTGTCATTTTTCGTTCAATGACATTAATAAATGTTTCCTGTTACAAGAATAGATATTCAGTATTAAATAAATGAGTGGTTATTTAAAAGAAAAAATAATTTAAAAATAAATGTACAATTGGATAGATGGAAAGGTTAAGTTGTGTCAGGTTTTGGATTCAGTTTTTACCTGAGAAAGTGCAATAAAAGGGACTTTCTAAGGTCTAGGGTATCATGAAGCATTTAAAATATAAATTTAAGTTGTTCCCTGGCTACGTTTTGTTTGTAGTTCAATTTAATACAATGGACTTTGAAAATGCGACCGTTAAAATATTACTTTCCCCAAAATAAAATATTTATTTCTTATCTGCATCTAAAATATATAAAAAAAGACTACAGAAGTACTACGCAGTTTTGTGCTTACATCTTAGGCGACCTTACTGATTGTTTCCTGATATTTTAAAGATCCTACGGCAGAGCCCTCAACTCTTCTACGTGCCATTGAAACTAACCACACTCATCATCTCTGTTGCAGGATCTCACCTTGAACCAGGTCCTCCTCTGCTAGAGGTACCACCAGAGAGGAAGGAAGTGACTCCAATGTCTTGTCTGGCAGGATCCCTCTAGCTCCGGAGACCAGCTCCTGCGGCAGTTCCAGACGCAGTGCATGACTGTACAGGTACCTCTCCAGTCGTTCTAGCGTCGTCTCCTCTTCGTTTATCTCGTTCGCTTCGTCTGTCTAAGAACAATAAAAGGTACATTTTTTTTTATACATTAAATATGTAGACAAACTTTTCGTAAGCTGGGACTTTTTAGTTAAGACACCAAATTATATTCAAATCGCATCATCCATGTCTTTAATTCAATTGAAGTGAATTTAATTGTTATCTTATAGAGTATGGTATAGAGTGTTATTATAGTTATCATTGTCATTAATGATAACAGACAAAACGAGAACGAGGCCCACCGTGAGAATATCTTTTCATCGTGAGTGTAATGGGCCCCAATTCCAAAAAAAAAAATGTATACACAAATTTGTACAGCAGAGTTTAAAATTCTCTGGCTGTATATTCTCATATAAGATCTCGTTCTCGATTTGTTTATTCCCGCGTCTTTAAACTATTGCAATGACAGTAAGAATTTGTCAAAACTCAATCAAAAGTATAGAAGAAAACCATACATATTTCCCGCTCTTATTTATGGATTTTTGAATATTCAAATATTCATTTTGAATATTCATTGTATTTACACAGCTGTCAAGATTTAATCATTTTCTTTTCGAAACATCTGTTGTTCTTGCTCCTCTGGAATCCTCTCTTTTCTTTTCACGCACTCTCATCGGATAATTACACCAATCATTCTTTCATTTCTTGCAATGGTAATTTTATGTAGTTTAACTTGGAATCTTTGAGGAGGTCTTCCTTTATTGGCATGAATCTGTTTCCTTTCAATTATCTTATTGATTTTAAAATTAATTTATATTATTAAATATAATATAAATGTGTAAATAATTACCCTGGGAGTGGTGATGATGGAGAGGTGCCTGGAGAACCTGAGAATGGGTATGTTCTCAGCTCTGGAGACAGTCCGGGACAGTTCCATCTCCAGACATCCTTCAGGTCCTTCCACGAGACAGTCCAGCACCGAGCTCTGATAACAAACATTCAAACTAATGATACAATTCACAATGAGCACCTTATCAAAACCTAACCAGCCAATCAATGAAGTTATGTAATCGGTCAGAAACTCGATGTTGAGTTTTCAGCGAAATTTCCAAAATTCTTTGATTCACAAATGAAAAAAAAAAAAAATACAATAGGTAATCATGTCTTTCTGTGTGTGTGTGTGTGTGCATGTTAATGTCCCATAAAATGAGTACGTCAACATGTAATTTTAGATAGTATGACTCATGCCCGGGCTTTAACTACGAGGTCATGTCGCCTACTACCAGAGCGCTCTTTCGTCGCTCAGATGGACATGAGGCCGACTCTACTGAGGGAGTCCTAAATTTTGCCTACCCTAAATTTTTATTCACCTAGGGCAAGAGTCTTTAAAGAGTAACTGACATCGTATAGGCTCGGGACCATCGCTTAACGTCCCATCCGAAGGACGGCGTAGTTAAGTTTTTTTTTTCACCTCCCAGATAAAATAAACTGAAGACCTAGGTCGGGTTTCGAACCCGCGGTCTCGAGCTCAGTAAGCAAGTAAGCAAGCTACCTCTGAGCTGCTGGCGCCCTCTCAAATGGATTTTGCTTGATCACTTAAAAAAAAAAAAAAAAAAAATTGGCGACGTTCCCTGAAACACATCACTGAGCTAGAAATGGATATTTCATGAAACTAACTAACCTGTGCTGAAACTAATGTGAGGACCGCAGCCAAACAGAGCGTTGTTCGACGGAGCATAGCGACTGATAAGATGGTGGAAGGTGGGGCGGTCTTTATACCAGGGTAGCTCCGGGGGAGGGGGGAGTTGTGGACTGGACAGGGGATGACAAGCGGAGTAGGCAGGAACCAGGCTTTGGAGGTGGAGTTGTCGAAAAGCAAAATGTCATTGCAAGCAGAAGCGGTGTAAAGTTATTAGGTATTCACAAGCTTTAACTATGAGGTCATCTCGCCTACTACCAGAGCGCTCTTTCGTCACTCTCGTGTACATGAGCCCGACTCTACCTGGGAGTCCTAAATTTTGCCTACCCTGAATTTTTATTCACCTAGGGTTGGGGTATTGAACGAGTATCATCGGGTCCATCGCTTAACTTCAAATCCAAAGGACGGTGTGCTCATGTTTTTTCCCCTCAAATAAAAAACCTAAAGGCCTCGAGTTCCGAACCCGCGATCTTGAGCTCAGTAGGCTAGTAGACTATCTCATTATAACGTTTGAAATCTTGAAGTTGTTAATTGGATTTTTCTGCTTTTTGCTAAACATTTTTTATTATATATTTTTTTCGTGAAATTCGAAATTTTTAATAATAAATTAACCTAAGAATGAAAAAAAAAAAGTATAACTTATGTTACTTCCCCGGTTGTACGAAGTATAGGGAAAATAAGTTATCTGCAGTTTGCCAAACTGCTTTAAAAAAATGTATTTTGGTCATACGTCTTCAAATATAAAGTTCCAATCAGAGCAGTTTTTGATATGTAAAATGTATGAATGAATAACTTTATTGCTTATAAAGAATTATCTTACAGCAAGGAGTTCGATACAGAATTAAAAATACATAGATAAATTCAATAACTGATAACAAAAGAACGCAATACTTATATTAATTAAAAGGTAAACTTAAAATAAAGATGCAGGTAACATTAGTCTTTTAGAGTTTTTCTTAACTTGAAGCTTGTTAGGACAAACAAATAAATATGATGAAGCTTCTGTTCTTCTGAAACTAATAGTAAGTTGTGGAGATGTGCCTGTTGCTGAGAGACATCTACTGGACCATCTCCCAAATAGCTAGCCAGGTATATGTCTCTAATCATGGCATAGATGGCGCAGTCTATCAGAAAATAGGCCAGGTTTCCTATGTAAAATTAGAAGAGAAGATAAAGTTGGATCACCGACAATGAACTTCCCCAGCACGAATGACCAGTTGAGATTGAGTTCTCCCTCTCAAACCAATTTAAATCATACTCAGGGTCTTCTGAATACTCATTTAGAATTTCGTGATGATAAATTCATAGCATCGACAGTTGTTAAGGTTTTTCAATTGAACCCCCCATTCTCTTTGGCCGATTCGGCTGAAAACTGGTAAACGTCGTCCTTGGATTTACATGTAGAATTTTATGTCGATACATTCATTATACTGGCAGTTATTGGGGCTCTGATTAAGCTCCCCCCCCCCCCCCCCTTTTCGCATCGACTTCATTCTGTCGGGAATTATCATGTTCAAATACAGACAGGATTTTTTTTTTTCAATTTGAAATTATGGTGGCGCAAAACCAAAAATTCCGGTGCAAATTCAGCATCGAATTTTTGACAAATTGCATAACATCCTCTTCTTATAGCTCTGGGTAAGTAAAAGATATCAACACTAGAAGCTTCTTTTTCAACTATGTTTCGAAACATGTGCTTCTATCTAGCGGATATGGCAGGAATCATCTGGGTTTTCACTAATCAAACAAACAACTTATAGTTCACAGAATAACATAATATATAAATGTCATTGACTATCTTTGGTTCAGATTTCAAATATTAACTAACTATTTCTCTTTTAGGAAATTTCAAAATATTTCTTACTATTTCTTGCTCTGATAAATAAATAAAATAATAGCTAAACTCAAAAGACTTTGTGTATAATTAACACTGACCAGTTCATAAGCCTAAATTAGTTTAAAGTCTACATGGCGAAATATATTGAGGTATAAGGTTACATCAGACTTTCTAGAGGTATTAAAAAAATAAAATTATACATGTATATTATAATAATATTTGCTATTAATGCCATTAACTCAAATATGAAAAATGTGTGGCGTAGTCCGTTATTGCACTGAAGGCCTCATATATATATTTTATTATGGAAATTCAGGTTTGTTGTAATAAATAATACATATGGAAATAACTCGAGATTTATTTGTGAAAAATCAAAATGGAAAATTTCTTTATTTTCCTTGTGAGGAAAGACATCTGGGTTTTGATTCACATAAAGCTGGTTAGAGATCTGGACAAACATGTTAAAAAGGGCATTTATTTTTGTTTTTTATCTTTACTTTTCCCATATATATGTGTCAGCCCTGCCGCTGATTGAGCTATTTTTCTTCAGATAAATAAATGTCAAAAAAATTTCAGTGTTTCATTTAACAATTTAAATAATTAAAAACACTAAAATCTTAAATGTATCTAGATTCATATGAAATCCACAACCCTGTGCAACTGATGTGTTGTCGAGTGTTGCGATCGAAAGCCGAACTGATGATCGTACACCAACAACTGCCGATGTAATGAATGTATAGACACAAAATTTAGTATGAGAATTCAGAACCTACTATGTAAGTTAACTATTGACTTTTAGAGCAAACGGTCTAATTCTTTCTGGAGAAGTATATAGCCGGGAATCTATCGATTTTTTTTTTTTTTTTTAATTATAATATAAAATAAATTAAGGAAAAAATATTGCCATTGTAATTCAATTAATTTTTGATTTAAAAAAATGACAGCAACTTGGTCGAATCTCTTCTGCCCGAATTGGGAGTACACAAACTAAATCCATTAACTGAAAGTAAGACTTTGTTTTATAGTTTCTCTTTTGTTTCAGATGGTGTTTGGAGATATGTAGACTGCGTGAGCAAGGAGACCCTCGACCTAGAACTTGTGATATTCAGCGCAGCTCTCAGCCCCTTCATTAGACTTGCGCAGCCCAGTATCACATCTCACCTCCTCATTGTGAATGTTAACTATCTAAGAGGCACTGTCACGACGAGTCCTCTACATCCATTAAATGCACTTTCTTTATCCTATTTATTATAATCAATGTTTTCATCTTACTCTATAATAATAATAATATTTTTTATTTCCGTTAAACCGTAATATGGTAATATCATACATTCAAATTTATAAAAGTAAAGAAACTTATTTTTTTTTTTTTTTTTTTTAAATATGGTCAATTTCACAAATAATATATAATACGGGAGTACTTTCGGTATTGCTACCATCTTCAGCCTGAAGTATTTGTTAAGTCGTGGCTGAAGATGGTAGGTACCCATATTATATATTATTCGTGAAATAGATAATATTTTTTAAAAAACATATGTTTTCTTTATTTTTATCAAGTGTTTCACAATATCTCTGCAAAAATGTTAAATATCATTCAAATTTATGTTTCAAAATAGCTTAAAGATTATATACATCAACAATAACTAATAATAAATATTTCAATATTATGAATAAAATCCTGAACAGCAAAATTACAAATATAACTAGGAACGTTATTGAATCCACAAACTTAACCAAAAATATTCAAAATTTTAATTAATAATATTTTTTTTTAATATATAAGAGCTTAGGCAAAATAAACATTTTTAATAGAAATATTATAATAAAATATTTATGAAACTACATATGAGGAGTTTGGAGCCAGAGCGGACCAACCCACAATTTTTCGGAAAATGAGTTATTATCATCCTGATGTTGGCATAGGTTCCCTTATTCAAAACCAGTGTGGATCACTTAGTTTCTTCACTTCAGTGATAGATAGCAGCACGTTAAGTTTACTTAGTATTTTGTGCATATATTTTCAAAGTCACAATGGATCATACGGCCTTCAAAAACTTTATAGAACACAAAAAGGGATCACTCATCCAATACTATTCTAAAATTTCAAATATAAATAAATATTTGGGGCCCATTTACGGAGATAAACAAAATGTACTCAATTTTCAATTGCCATTTTCTACCTGTTCAGTTTCAACCAGATGGTCCGCTCTGGCTCCAAACTCCTCATATATACTTATTAATTTTATAGTTGAAAGAAAAACAAGTATTTAGTTAGTTTAATTTAACAATGTAGAGGGCGCCGGTAGCTCAGAGGTAGCATGCTTGCTAAGTTAGTTCAAGATCGCAGGTTTGAAACCTGGCCGAGGCCCTTAGTTTTTTCATCTGGGAAGTGAAAAAACCTTGAAACGCTGTCATTCATTTGGGACGTTGGGCGATGGTCCGAGCCTGCACGATGTCAGGTACTCCTTAACCTAGGTGAATAAAACTACAGGGTAGGCAACATTTAGGACTTTCACTGTAGATTTGGGCTCATGTCCACTAGAGTGACGAAAGAACGGTCTGGTAGTAGGTGCTATGACCTTGTAGTTAAAGCCAGGGCATGAGTCATAATAACTAACTCGTTAGTATAAAGAATTATTGTAATAGTGCTAAAATCCGAGATCGATTATTCAACGGAATTTCACGTTTCGCGGTCAGATGAATAAAAAATCCTTATAAGTAGTTGTAGAAAATAGTGAAAAGCCTATTCTTTTTATACGTTTATTCGTATACGCAAAAACTGTTAGTTCAATCAGAAAATGAGTCGCAATAATTTACTAACCAACCACAACCACGGTTGGTTAGTAATTTGGCGGGTGGATAGCACTTTTGCTTACCGAGAGTCGAGCCTCTGAATGTCATCAGCATCAATATAAGTTAAAATTTAACACTTATTCTGTCTGACTACAGACGTCAGTTGGAACAAGATGGCAACTTGCAGACTTGTCGTTGCGATTGACCAAAGCAGGTAGAAACGGCAAACAATAATATACACTTAGAGAAATCCCATGTTTGCCTAAAATACCCTTTAACCCTTAGATCCATCGCGTATCAGATATGGAGGGGTCAGTGCACAAGTGAACCAAGTCCATTTTTTTCACTTTGTGAGGTTTTTCGTGCTAAATAGGCGTAAAAGTAATATCTTTCAGTGCTACAGTGAACCAAGTCCTTAGTTCATTTTAACGCCGCAGGATATCAGCTTGAATCAAGTCCTTGGCCCCAGTTTTTCATTTATTTCAGAGCGCTAGTGAACCAAGTCCATAAACCCATTATTCTGATTGTTTTAGTTGACAGTTTATTTAATGAAAGGACAACCGTTTCAGCTATAATGACATTTATTACTACGGTGCACCTCAGAATTGATTATGAAAAAAAAACTTTGAGAGCCAATTGCTCGGAATGAAATGTGATGGACTTGGTTCACTTGTGCTCTGAACCCTCCATATGATACATGGTCTTTGAAATACTGCTACTGCCATCTGTTATAACTTTTTTATACTACAGTCAGTTAAGTACATTCAGTTAACCTGCACCAGATGGCAGCTCGAAAATAGTTGGTGAAATTTGAAACGAGAGGTCGCTAGAAGGATTTTGCTATCCAAATCTTCGTTCGTGATAAACAGGTGGTTGTTGATAAGTTTGATCTCAAATTTTTTTTATATTTTTGTTTAAAGTACAACTTATAATTTTTTTTCTTTTACAAAATATATTAAAAAGGAGATTTATTAACTGTAAAGGTAAGAGACATTATTTTTATATTATTTACGTTCATGAAATGTGGTGTATCATATATGATACCTCATGCATGAGTGGCAATAGATGACACACATTCCTCTTATTTTTCAGAGAATGGACGGGAATGTTTTCGTGGTCATTGAGCACTCTTGACTGTAATACGTTTGGCGCTTCAACTGCTTTGATTAACAGCGACGGGCTATCTACAAGTTGCCAAGGGGACCTAGGGGTTAGCATGCTTGACTATTGTCATTCAGAATCGTGGGTGCGAATCCAGCCGAGGCCTTTCTGTTTTTTTTTAAATGTGAAAAGTGAAAAAAACTACACTAGGACGCCATCCTTCGGAGGGGACGTTAAGTGCTAGTCCCAAGTCTGTGCGATATCGAAGACCCCTACTCTAATTATAACTGGGGAGGCAACATTTAGGACCCGCATAGTGGAGTTGGGCCCAAGTCCACCGGAGTGACCAAACAAGTCCTGACATGACCCACAAACAACAATATTTTTGCTATTAAAAAACAAACCAAATTTAATTATCGTTGATAATTCGAATTTTTATGGATTCTTGAACTACATTTTCTAGTATATTTGAATGTTCGCATCTAATTTATTTTTTCGATTGTTATTTTCATAGTTAAAATTATGTCACAAAAAATTATTAAAATTACTATTATTATTATTACTAATCATAATCGGCTAGGATTTGAACTCACAGTAAAAAAAAAGCAGCTTACTGAGTAAGAAAGGTTAATTACACAGTACAAAATGATAAATGCACAGTAAAATGCAACACTGTAAATAAAATGTTAATCTAATAACTAAAAATGTATTGCCTATTATATTAATCCAATAACACGGTTAATAAAGCGCAATACGAAATCTCAGAACACTCTGTATTGAACGCCCAGTTTAAAAAAATTAAGGACTAAGATTTAAAATGCACAATACACAATTGCAGTTTACCGAGTAAATGCAGTTGATGTATCCGAAGGAATAAAATGTTGACCCTCCCGTCGGTCCTTTAAGTGAAACAGTCCAGGTTCTCCTCATATAGAGAAACCCCATGGAGAAACATAAAAAAAAAATTATATTTTTATACTAATATTTCATTTATTTACTGTAAATATATCCTTGATCCCGTGATTTTTTTTTTTTTTTTTTACTATTCGTTTACTTTTCTAACCGTGTAATAAATTTATTTCTCTAAATTTATTCTTGTAAATGTGAATTAATTTTGTTACTTTGAATAATATGTTTTCTAGTGAACTTTAATTACTGTGCATTTAATTTTCGTTACTAATAACGTTTATTTTAGTGGCATTCCACTTCGTCTTTGTACATTGATTGAACGCATTAAACTAAAGAGCATTTATTTACTTGGTAATATTATTTGTCTTATTATTCATTGTGCATTGTTATTATAACTATAAGTTTAAAGTTGTTTTGTTACTCATGTATATAGTAATAACACTTCGGTCTCATTATTATATTTGTGTTGTCCTGTACTCTAAAATTCAGCATGTATTCTAATTTTTTTTTTCTGAATAAATATATTATTCATCCTATTTATATTCGTTCAATTATTTTCTCGTTGATGAAATGTTTTGTAAAAGGGAAAGCATTTTTTTTTTTTTGTATTTTATTTATAAAGATGCAACTGTTGCTGGATACAACAACCAGCATCTATACCAGTAGGTCTAAGGGACAGACATTTAACTGAATTATTAAGATACTGCTAGTGTGAGCATGTCACAATAAGAAAACAAATAAAAAGAAATTGAAATACAATTTTGATGGATGGATAATAAAAACAAGGAAGTTAGTGTTGAGAAATATTAAGAAGGAAGATTATTTAAGATGGCAATAAGTCGAGGTTCTACCTCCTTGGGGTGTTATATGGTAAGTGTTGTGAAGATAATGTACGTATTTTCTGGGTTTGTATTTGTGTAAAGGTTGCTAAAAAACCGTATGTAAGTGGTTTGTATTGTTTCGGGTCATGAGATTGTTATAAAGTGTTCGTCGTTGATTTAAATTATTATTGATTATATATATTTTTTAAATTTTTTCATATATAGATATTTTATTAAATCTGTATACAATATAGATAATAAGCAAATAAGATGGTATGTAGGATGGTATAAATGACGGGGTTAGAATCAAAATGGTCCAAGTGATATTTTTTACAATTTTTTGTTAAGTGCATAATCGGGTACAAAAATGATAGTTCTGTTCAGGAAAAAAGTTGTACAAGTGAAATCCTAGCCAGTGCTGAGATCTAGTGGCAAATCACTTATACCATTTTGGTGACATGAACAAGTAATTTAAACATATCAATAGTGACCTTGAAATTAAGATTTTTATTCAACTTTATGGTTTGCTAACAGCAACTTTCACCATAAAAACAGAAGACAAAATATTTCCGGTTTCGATAAATTATAGATTTTTTTAATCAGTTAAGAGGTTATTAGTTATCAGTTAAGACCACTTTGATTCTAACCCCGTCAATTGTGAGCCATTCTCGGAACTATCTTTTACATTCGTCTTTTATTTTTATCTATTTGTTCACTTCTATAAGCAGTCCTAGTTGGATCTCAAGATGATACGACACCAATCTGTTATTTTAAATGTTATTTATTTTATGTCTATATTTATAACTACTAGCATAGCATGTAATATGCTGAACTAGCATAGCATGTAATATGCTGAACTAGCATAGCATGTAATATGCTGAACTAGCATAGCATGTAATATGCTGAACTAGCATAGCATGTAATATGCTGAACTAGCATAGCATGTAATATGCTGAACTAGCATAGCATGTAATATGCTGAACTAGCATAGCATGTAATATGCTGAACTAGCATAGCATGTAATATGCTGAACTAGCATAGCATGTAATATGCTGAACTAGCATAGCATGTAATATGCTGAACTAGCATAGCATGTAATATGCTGAACTAGCATAGCATGTAATATGCTGAACTAGCATAGCATGTAATATGCTGAACTAGCATAGCATGTAATATGCTGAACTAGCATAGCATGTAATATGCTGAACTAGCATAGCATGTAATATGCTGAACTAGCATAGCATGTAATATGCTGAACTAGCATAGCATGTAATATGCTGAACTAGCATAGCATGTAATATGCTGAACTAGCATAGCATGTAATATGCTGAACTAGCATAGCATGTAATATGCTGAACTAGCATAGCATGTAATATGCTGAACTAGCATAGCATGTAATATGCTGAACTAGCATAGCATGTAATATGCTGAACTAGCATAGCATGTAATATGCTGAACTAGCATAGCATGTAATATGCTGAACTAGCATAGCATGTAATATGCTGAACTAGCATAGCATGTAATATGCTGAACTAGCATAGCATGTAATATGCTGAACTAGCATAGCATGTAATATGCTGAACTAGCATAGCATGTAATATGCTGAACTAGCATAGCATGTAATATGCTGAACTAGCATAGCATGTAATATGCTGAACTAGTAAATTTAAAAAAAAATATGTTATAAAGAACTACTTTTTTATTGTGTCTTCTGTAAACCAAACAGCATATTGACTTGAGGGTATTGATACTAAGCCAACGATATATTATAAAAAAATATATTGCGGCTTAGGATCAATAATTTAAATAAAATATACTTATTTTTGAAACATTGACTTTTTCACAAAAAAAAGTTCATACAAAAACTACCGGTTTCTGCATTGTACCATCGTCAGGTTTTGTTAGACTTATAATATAATTATAATTGGTTTAGTATATTTATAACTAAACCTGATCATGATATATTGCCAAAACATGTAGTTTTTGTATACTATTTTTCGCGGAATAGACAATATTTCAAAAAATAAGTTTGTTTCATTTATACAGGTTTCCAAACTAAGTCAACGTTTCTCAACTTAAAAATTAATGTCAATACTGAGAGTTTTACAGGAGACAAATATATATTTATATTATTAAACCACAACTGTAGAAAAACTACAGCAGGGCTGACAAATATACATAGGAAAAGTAAATATCTAAAAATTAACATGTAAAGTCCCGTTTGTGCAGACCTCTAGCGGGCTGTATGTGAATCAAAACCTCGTCTTTCCACACATGGAAAACAATACAATTTTCCACTTTGATTTTTCACATTGAGTTATTTCGATATGTATTATTTACTACAACAACCTGAATTTCCATAATAAACCAAATTATATATATAATTTGGTTTATTATTTTATTTACAAAGAAAAGATACATTTAAGATTGTAGTGTTCTTAATTATTTAAATTGTTTAAACGAAATACTGAACTTTTTTTGGCGTTTATTTATCTGAAGAAAAATAGATCAACCAGCGGCTGGGCTGACATATATATAACAAATTTATTTATTTATTTGGGCCGGCACTCCAAGTGCCTTACACAAAGAGATTTAAATGAAACGTTGTACAAAATAATAATTTAAAAAAAAAAAAAAAAAAAAAAAAAAAAAAAAAAAAAAAAAAAAATTATAAGTCTTGATAAAGGCGAGCCTCCAGTCTTCTCCCTTCAGTTATTTGCCCAAGGCCGTAGACAGCAGCCCCGGAGGTGAACTGGAGTCTGGAGTGGTGGAGTTCCTTCAGTTGCTCGAGATGCTTCCTGATGGGTGGCAGACCCAGCTCTTCATGAATTTGAGAGTTCCTAACGAACCAGGGTGCATTGAGGGCCACCCGCGCAACTTTGTTCTGAAATGTCTGTATTTTTGTTAAAAGTGTTTTGCTAGCTGTCATCCAAACGGGGGAGGCGTATGTTAATATGGGTCTAATGAGTGATTTGTACAGGAGTATCGTGGCTTTGTGTTTAAGTGGTGTTTTTCTGTTAATGAGAGGGTAGAGTTGGTTGAGTCTACTGTGTGCTTGTTGTAGTTTGGTGTTAATGTGTAGTTTCCAGGTGGCCCTCGTATCCAAGGTTACCCCTAGATACTTTACTCCCTGGTCCTTAGGATTCCATGGGATAGAGATGTCACCAAGAGCTACTGTTCTCAATCCTTCCAGCTGAAACCTACGCAAGGAAAATATCTTGGCTTCCGTTTTTTCAGGGTTCAGGGAGAGGTTCCACTTTCTGAACCATTCAGCCAAGACATCTAGTGAGGTCTGGAGGGACTCTATGGCTTCGTTCAGGCTACTCTCCTGGGTAGCAATCATTGTATCGTCTGCGTATGTTGCAAGTGTTGAGGACGGCGGCACTGGCAGATCGTTGCAATATAAATTAAACAGTAGTGGGCTGAGAATAGCTCCCTGAGGAACGCCGGATTTAAGTTGTCGTCTCGAACTCACTGTAGAATTTATTCGCACTTGGAATGTTCTATTGTTAAGAAAGGACTCAATAATTTTGAAGAGGTAGGATGGAGACCATGTTCGACGCAATTTGTACAGTAGTCCTTTATGCCAGACCGTGTCAAACGCTGCGGCAACGTCCAAGAAAGTAGCAGCGGTGTACTTCTTCTGCTCGAACCCGGTCACGATAAGTTCCGACACCCTTTGTAGTTGGTGTACTGAGGAGTGTTGTGGCTTGAACCCGAATTGGTGTGTTGGAATGACGTGTGTCTCTGATAAGTAGTCTGTCAGTCGTGAGTGAATTATTTTTTCAAATACTTTAGAAATTGTTGTCAAAAGGCATATAGGTCTATAGCTGTCAAGATTATGCTTAGGGCGTCGGGGTTTGTGAAAGACTGTTACTATTGCATTTTTCCACTGGTCGGGAAAGTATCCTAATCTGAGGCAAGCATTAAATATGCTAGTTAAGAAAGATATTCCTTTTCGGGGGAGATTTTTTAAAACTATGTTCGGGATTAAGTCATCTCCAGGGCATTTTCGGTTAGGTAGTCGTCTTATGATGGTCCGAATTTCAGATGGGCTTGCGAATTTGATTGGTTTGTCTGCGGTTTGGAATGGTCGGGAAAGGTCGTCTTCGATTATGCTGTTCGTCGGTATGTCGTTGGGGGCAGTCAGTTGAAATTTATTCTGTAAGTGATTGGCAATGAGTGTAGATTTATCATCGTCCGTGATTGCTGTTGTTTGTCCGTCTGTAAGGTATGGGATTTGTTCTTTCTGTTTGAGAATACGTTTTGTTTGTTTCCAAAGATTGGGGTCACCGGGAGTCAAGTCATTCATGTAGGATCTGTAATTTGAAATTCTGTGAGAGTTCAGTTCCCACTTAATCCTTCGAGCTAGCCGGTTGCATTCGTTCTTTGTACGTGGGTCCCTAGTGCGTTGCCAATGTTTCCGTAGAATATTTTTTTCGTTGTTTAAATTTAAAATGTAATTAGGAGCAATGTTGTTCAGGTGGCGTGCAGTGTTATGTGTTGTGTTGTCAGAAGTGGAGTTTTGAATTGCAGTGTGTATAGTGTGTGTGAGGTGACTAACGGCAATATTTATGTCTTCACGAGTCTTGTAGTACGGGGGGATATGTGTGGCTGAATCAAAATATTCTCTGAAGAGATCCCAGTCTACCTTACCTTTTATCAGGCGGGGAAGTGGTTCTGTTACAGTCGGTTCAGAAAAGAATTTACAAATAATGGGATTGTGATCTGAGTCGAGTTCTGCGACAGCCTTTTGCAAGAAAGGGGTTGCTACATTGTGGAGAATTGCAATGTCCAGAATGTCCGGGAGGTACCTGGTCTGTGTGGGAAAAAATGTGGGTTCGTTGGGGGCAGATATAAGAAGTCCTAAGTTATTGCTGGAATCCAATAGTCGCTGTCCGTTGTTGTTTGACACTCTGCAACCCCAGAAAGGATGTTTGCTGTTTAAGTCGCCAAGGAGAATTGTGGGATGTCCTGTAAAAATATTTTGTAAATCCGTATGTATTAGTCTACAACTGGGACGCTGATATGCAGAAAATATGTATACGCTGGGGTGATTTTTTAAAAACACTTCAATGCCGATGGCTTCAAGGTTTGTGAGAGTGGGGGACAATATTTCATTATGTTTTGTGCTTTTTTTTATGCATATAGCTACTCCCCCAGATGCCACTCGAGCTTGTCGGTCAGTTCTGTACGTTGTATAGCCTGTTAGTGAGAATTTGTCAGTCGGTGCTAGGTGAGTCTCAGTGATGCATACTATGTCAATATTATGTCGAGTTACGAAGTCCAAGAGTGTATTTCTTTTCTGTTTGAGTCCAATTGCATTCCAATTTAGCAGGGTGAATTCGTGGATGTTTGTGTATCTAGGGTTGGTCATAGGAATTGTTGAGGAATTTTGTGAAAAATTGTGTGATAAAGTTCTTGATGTGTGAGATAAAAGGTGCAATAATTTTAGGGATGATTTCAGATAGAATGGAGGTGAGCGAAGAGAGGGGGTCCTGTTGTGAGGCTGCGCTGGGTGGCGGGGCTCGGCGAGGTAGGGGCTGGGATGGAAGGTCGCCTCTGGAGCTGGTAAGAACCTCGGCATAAGAGACAGGGGGCTGTCCCTGGTAGTTTTTCACGGGTTTATTGTGAAACTGCGTTGTACGTTTAGAGTCTTGGATTTTTGCCAAATAGCGACATTGGCTATAGTTGGCGGTATGGTTCTCACTGCAGTTGGCACATTTTGCAGCAGCCGATACAGCCTCAGGGCAATTGACTGTCTTATGTCCTCCTGCGCATTTCAAACATTTAGGGTCGAGGTGGCAAAAATTTTTAGTATGCCCATAGAGCTGACAATTGTGACATTGGGGGATCCTTTGAGACTTTCTCCTCGGTTCTACTGAAACAATGCTATAGTGGGGGTTGGTTAATTTAAAAATATTTTTTCCTGATGGGGTGTTATCTAATTCGACTGCACAAAGTGGGGTTGGATTTTTCTCTCTGTTAAGCAGCCTAGTCACTTTGAGAACGGGAAAGTTAGGTGTGAGTTCTGTCAGGATTTCTTCGACAGTGAGTGAGTAGGGGACGCCTCTAATAACTACGGAGAGCTTTTTTTCGTCTGGGTTTAAAAAAGTGAAATATTTTACGTTTGTCGTGTCATAGAATTTTGTTAATTTTCTGTAGTCGTCTATGTTAGTAAGTTGGATTTTAACTTTCTGTCGGCATTGTTGAGTGGTGAATGTTGAAGTAGCGACTTCCTGTATATCTTTAATTATCTGCTGGTAGTTTTCCGCGTCGCAGAGGAAAATTGGAGGTATTTTGATTTTGGGTGCAGGATTTAAGTTTAGTTGGTTATTGTCGGCAGGGAGAGTGTCCAAGGGTGCGTAACGGTTTTGAGTGGTTATGGGGTTGGTGGTTAGTCTGTATCTGTTGTGGAGAGCGGCTGTGGCTGTAGTAGGTGTTGTGTTGCGTATAGTGGCTGTGCCATGTGTGTGGATGTCGGTCTCCATCGAGGCCGGGCTCGGCACTCTTCCTGATTTGGGTACTACTATTGTAAAGGGCTCACCTTCGGTCTCCTCTCCACAAAGGGATGCACATTCGTCCGCCCAAGATTGTTTCAGGATAGCTGGAATTGAGTTTAATGATTGTGGGCTTCCTCTGTCCTTCTCCATCGTGGTTTTCATTCTTGTTCGTAAGGACGGCTTTAGTTTTACATTTTGAGTCATGAAAAAACTGTTAAAAAGTATTTAAAATTACTTTAAAATGAATATTTTTAAGAGCATGAATTTTGGTTATGTTTTTGTTTGAAGCCCGAACAGCTGATTCTACATATATATATGTATATAGGAAAAGTAAAGTTAAAAAACAAAACAAAAATAAGTTAATTTGTTAAATATGATTGTGCAGATCTCTAACCAGCTTTATGTGAATCAAAAACCCGATGTCTTTCTTCACAAGGAAAATAAAGAAATTTTCCATTTGATTTTCACAAATAAATCTCGAGTTATTTCGATATGTATTATTTACTACAACAAACCTGAATTTCCATAATAAATCAAATTATATATATAATATTTATATAATAATAATATCTAATAATAGTATATATATATAAGTATGTATATTATTTGATTTATTATAGAAATTCAGGTTTTTTTGTAGTAAATAATACTACGTTTGTGAAAAATCAAAATGGAAAATTTCTTTATTTTCCTTGTGAGGAAAGACATCGGGGTTGTGATTCACATAAAGCTGGTTAGAGATCTGCACAAACATGTATAACAAGTTCATTTATTTTTGTTTTTTATCTTTACTTTTCCTATATATATATATATCAGCCCAGCCGCTGGTTGAGCAGTTTTTCTTCAGATAAATAAACGCCAAAAAAAGTTCAGTATTTCGTTTAATAATTTAAATAATTAAAAACACTAAAATCCTAAATGTATCTCTCCTTTGTATTTATTCTTTGTATTTTTTTAATTTATCCAATCTGATTACCTGATCAGCATTATACTAACAACATTATACCTGATCGACATTATACTGTCCCTTAATTCTATATTATTATTTTTTTACAATTGTTTTGGCCTTATGCCAATGTCAGTCTATAATTAACAAGTTTTAACAATGATAAGAAATTTAACAACTTGTAAAATGTTTCTTTATCCATCCATCATGTGATCAATTTTCACTTATTGACTTAGTTTTACGACTCATGCCCGGGCACATTACCATGTTATGATTTAACGGAAATAAATATAATTAGTTTAATATATAATAATACAATACAGTCGTAATTCTTATTATTAAAACTGATAATATAAAAAAAGAAAATCAAAAATTTTAATCTAATAACACCGTACCGTGGTATAATTTTTTTTGATCTAGTCAATTATTTCTTCAAAATCTAACTTGGATCACAACTGTTGTTGCAGAAATTATGCAACCAATAATGGATCTTGTAGCAGCTTTGTGCAGTTTATTTAGTACAATTTGCAATTTACAAATTCAACTGGACGCTGGTATCGCCTTCAACAATTTTTTACAGGTTTAAACAATTTTTTTTTTGTTTTCAACATCAGAAAGTAATTTGTAAAAAATGTTATTAAAATTTTGACTTTTGTTTAAAAAAAAAAAAAAAAAACAGAAAAAACGGGTGTTACACCCCGTGCGCATGACAATACTTCTGAGGTACAGGTATGGAAAGGACGAATTATTGCGAATTGTATGTTAGAGAATACATTCATCGAATAGGTAAATAATATGAAAATCCCCCGTCAATATTGTCATCGGGCAGCACATATTTGAGGACAGGGTTTCTTCTATCGGTCAAAATACTAACTATATCTAATACTATAGAATGTTCTTAATTCGAAGATGTGGGTGGTCAAAAAACAAAATGAAAGTTATCAAAAAAATAAAAAATTTCTTGTCTCATTTTGTTATTTGTTCCTCCACAAAAACAAAAAAAAAAATTGAAAAAACTTATAGCGATAGATCATCAGGATAGAAAAAAATCTGTTTCTTATAATAAATTGTCAATTGTTTTAAAACCTGATTATTTTTTTTACAGATGTATTGTTAAATTGTATTTTAGAATTTAAACAATTATTTTATTGTCTAATTTATTGACACTTCTACCCTTTAAGGCCATGAAGAGGCATTGCAACTCATAAATAGAACAACAATGGATAATGTAGTTGTTGGGATGTTGAGCTTGGTTTGGGATGGATCTACATAGATGGCAGCACGGGTTCTGACTTCGTCGAATTCCCTGAGATGTTTTTCCGAACAATTAGTTCGAACATTCAAAAATATTGTTCAAATAGCTCCATGTCAAAGGCAAGTAGACTGTTACTGGATTAAAACATTTTCACCAAAAATTCCATACAAGTGTTCTACATTCACTAAAACATTGTGGTTAAATTTTAAAAAGTTAAATCTGATCTTGATTTGTTTGAAAATTGCGAGATTCAATGTTCCATAAGGCAAAAATGTTTTTGAAATTAAACAGGATTTGCTAATATTATTTGGTTTCACACACATTTTCAAAGTCAAGATTCTGCACAATTTTGACTTTGAAAAAAAAAATGCTTTTGTAAAGAACTCGACTGAGTAACTTGAAACAGCTTCAATTCAGATGTCCAAAAAGGATAAGACTCTCTTTAAAACTTATTTGTACCGGAAAAAGTCTGGTAAGTAGAGGCTTCTTTTCTGGCATGTTTTCTAGCTAGCTGCACCTAAGTTCCAATGAAATCAAGTGTTGAGTCCATGGGATACATTTCAGCAATGAATTTGATTTGTTGGTGAGATTTAAACCTAAATAACCTCTGTCAAATCTCAAAACATTTGAAATTGTTCTTCAAAATGACACTGGATATTTTCTGAAAATATAACTTTTCATGAGGTAGCTCAATAAAAGTGTTCAGAAAAATCAAATTTGGGATAAAACATATTGTAATGTAATGTAATATGTTACACACAATTTTTGTGACGTCTTTCCATTTATAAAAAATAAAGAATATTTCGTAGAATCGCGTTTTTCCATTAATTAAGTTAGAATTATTGCACAAACCGACTTGTTATCACCGACGTCACAGTTCGAGAGTCAAAAATCTGAGACACTTCACTAGTATCAACAATGATAACGATCAAGATCAGTGCGAAGAATCGCAAGCAGTAACTACACAGTCTTCTTCGGCCAGTTTAGCAGACATCTTGAAAATCATCTTCGCAATCCTGACTACTCGTTATTTTTCTCCACCAGACGTTACAGTTGATGCTACAACACTTTTTGGAAGCTTGGATATTTTTGAATTCAAATCTTTCTTTTTATGACCATCTCAGACTTCATAACTTCGGAAGCTCGTATATTTTCACAGGATTGAACTTCATTATTTTATAAATATGGAGTAATGCCGTTCTTCGCTAAATTCCAACTATTCAGTGACTTTCTTTTCAACTTTCTTCCCAAGTGCCATGGAAATTTCGGTTACCCTAAAAATTTGTAATCTAAATCATTGCATAGAATCTGAAAAATATAATTTCATCAACTAATTTTGGCTTTTTGTAACTAGATAGAAACAGATTTTTTGAAACTTAAAAAATTATCCAAACATATGACTTATGTTTTTTAAATTGTAGTTACCAACATACAGCCTTATTCAATTGTGAGAATAAAATTAAATTCAATTGAATTATTTTTCGTGATGATATTTACAGTAATTTTAATTTTAATAACATGGTATTGTCACATGTAATTGATACTGTAAAAAATTATCTTTGATCTATAAGCTGCAAAAATCTGTAAAAAAAAAAAAAGAGGCCTTTGGTACTGCATATTTTGTGGCTTCAACATATTTTTCTATTTATGCATTTTTAAATTTAATTGGAGTTTTAGAAAATTCTGTTCTATATTTGTATTGTCTGTGATATAATAGTTATTCTGGTTCACGCCCGGGCTTTCGCTACGAGATAATGAGGGCAACGGTAGCTCAGTAGCTCAATGCGTGCTTACCTTCTGAGCTTAAGATTGTGGGTTCGAAACCCGATCGCGAGGCCCTTACTTTATTTTATCTGGGAGGTAAAATAAACTCTTTCGGGTGGGACGTTAAGCGATGGTCCCGAGCCTGTACGATGTCAGGTACTCGTTAAAGATCCCTGCCCTAGGTGAATAAAGTTTAGGGTAGGCAAAATTTAGGACTCCCACAGTAGAGTTGGACTCATGTCCACCAGAGCGCTCTTTCGTCGCTTTGATGGGCATGTGCCCATTTTCTATATCAGCCATCATGCATTTCCCTCTCCCCCCCCCCCCCCCCCCCCCCTAATCTTTCCACTCATTCTGCGACTATTTCTCGATTCAAGGTAATAATCGCTTACTATCACTTAACATCACATCCGAAGAACACAACATATTCATAGTTTTTTCGTGCTTTGACCCTTCTTCAGGTCAAAATGAGCGAAATATAGAAAAAACAAATCGTCGGTGAATCACCGATTATGTACTTTCCCAGCACAAATTAATCAACTACATTTTTGCTCTCCCCCCAAAGCCGATCTACCGTTTGAGCTAAATCACAATATTTAACTTACATAGTGACTTCTGAATCCTCATAATAAATTTTATGTCGATATATTCATTACATCGGCAATTATTACAGTTTTTGAGTTGAGCCCCTCTCTGATTCTCCCCTCCCCTTTGACTGATTCCACTGAAAATCCATTGGCGTCCTTATAGGGCTCTGACTTTACATATGAAATTTCTTGTCAATACTTTCAGAACAATGTCAGTTATTACAGTTTTTCATGTTAAGCCTCCCTCCAATTCACCCCTCCCCTTTGTCCGATTTAGCTGAAAATCAATAGATGTCCTTGGAGGGTTCTGGATATACATATAAATTATCGTGTTGATACATTTATTATTTTCAGGCGGTCTTAATATTCGACCGATTGCATAACTTTCCCTATACATCGCACAGCCGGGGAAGTAAAAAGAGAGGGGCTTTTGCCACTAAGCCCCCCCCCCCCCCCCCCTCCACATTCTTCTAAGTACACTTACTACTCACAGATTCAATCAGAATATCATTGAGGATCATGAGTGATGACACGAAGCCTATTTATTTCATATTACTAACTCAGGCATGACAGATTTGACCAGCTTCGGGGTTTGTCTCGTCTTCTTCTAGGGAAAGCGAGACGTCTTGGGGGTGGATTCGAACCCGGGCCTCTCACAATTCCCTCCCAATAGAATAGAGTCGGTATAACTACCTGTCACCTTCATCCTCTCTCTCCAATATGTCTTCAGGGGATGGGGGGGAGATGATGGCTAACCCCAGCTGTCTTGTCCCAAAATGAAATCTTCGCGTCAAACCTACTATAGAAGACTATAGCCACTCGACGCCGCGACGCCTTTCCAGTGAAAACTTTCGAAAAAGGTTAATTGAACCCTCGAGATCACTTTCGAAAATGGTGCTCTTCGTTTATTGCAGTGATATAGTCAACGACATTATCTCCCCCCCCACCTAGTGGCCATTAATAAAAACATTCACCAACGACCTAGAAAAATAGGAACTATCAACCAGGGGAGAAATCTCCTTCTGTTATTGGGTCAAACAGGGCTAATGACCAATTTGAAAATTTATATATGTTTATAGAAGTTTGGTCGATTTGTGAGATATGAAGAAATTCCGTAGGTGAATCACCGGAAATGTTCCTCCCCACTTCGCATTATTTGTAAGTTATCACTCTCTCTCTAAACCCTTCTCTTCTTCGGCAGACTTGCAAGGGGATTCTGAATTGATAATAATATATATTTCTTACTGCCGTATTCCTCTTCGTTTATTTTTTGATTTTTACAAAAAACAAAATAGTTGACTAGAAAATTATTCAATTACTTTCTTATCAGCTTTAACTTTGCTTACGATTATCATTTAATTTAGAACGATTTAGGAGGCAAAGCGAGAGCGATTTAGGAGGCAGAGCGAGAGCGATTTAGGAGACAGACCGATTTAGGAGACAGAGCGAGAGCGATTTAGGAGACAGAGCGAGAGCGATTTAGGAGGCAGAGCGACAGTGATTTAGGAGACAGAGCGAGAGCGATTTAGGAGGCAGAGTGAGAGCGATTTAGGAGACAGAGCGAGAGCGATTTAGGAGGCAGAGCAAGAGCGATTTAGGAGAAAGAGCGACAGCGATTTAGGAGGCAGAGCGAGAGCGATTTAGGAGGCAGAGCGACAGCGAAAACGGTTTTTCTGTTGAATTGTGAAACTTCTCCTGAAGATGAAGAAGTACTCTTCAGTACTCACAAAATTGACTACTTTATATGTATAGACAACAGGCTAAATGTATTCCATCCAGAAATTGGACTGTTAATGACTGAATCAGGGTTAAGGATGAAGTGAGGGGGACAGGGACTGCAGCATAGCCTGGGGGCCCGTCCTTCTACTACTTCAGGGACCACGACTGAAAGATCTGCATTAGAATAGAAATCCGCTAAAATTAAATGTCGGTGAATCATCGGCAATTCAACAATTATGATTCATGCCCGGGGGACTACGAGGTCATATCGCCTACTACCAGAGCGCTCTTTCGTCACTCTGGTGGACATGAGCCCGACTCTACTTAGGGAGTCCTAAATTTTTATTCACCTAGAGTAGGGGTCCTTAACGAATACCAGACATTGTACAGGCTCGGGACCATCGCTTAACGTCCCATCCGAAGGACGGCGTGCTTAAGTTTATTTTACCTACCAACTAAAATAAGGGCCTCAGCCGGGTTACGAGCCCACGATTTTGAGCTTAGAAGGCTGAGCTAGCAACAATATTTAAAATATCCTTTTAGTACTGGTAATTATATATCAGGTCATCCCATAAATAATGTCGGTTTTTAAATAAGTTGGATGGGGTTGTGTAAAAAAAATGTGAAAAATGTTATCCATCAACTATGTATTTTCCCTAATTTTGTACAACGTTTTCCCACCTAATTTTCAAGTCTTCTATTCCTTTTTTTAAAAAATCTTTCTCTTTTGAATTAAAAAATTGACTCACTATCATTTTCAGTTTTTCTGACGACTTCATTATTTTTCCCTTCAAATAATTTGATAGACTCCGGAAAAGATGGTAACCTGAGGGGGCTGAATCAGGCGGATAAGGTGGGTGTGAGCTATAATGTCCCAACCAAAGCCATGGATATTTGTAATCGTGTCTTTGGCAGTGTTACGCCTTGCGTTGTCCTGGTGGAACAAAACTCCATGTCTACTCATTAAAGAAGGCTGTTTTTCTGAAAGGTCTTGATGGTGGAATGGGTTGATTCAAGTTTGTTGGCAAGTTCTTCAACTTTTATACCTGGATTTTCCTTAAGGCTCGTCTACAAGGTCTTAATGTCCACCACGAAAAACCATCGTTGCATCTGCCTCTCACTTATTTGACCCTCGCCATAAACTTCCTAAATTTTTCGATGCGTGGGAGTCGCTTTTTCCCCATTGTTTAATTTCCATAACAAAATATGCCGAATATGTTCACTAGTCACTTCCATGGTAAAATGTGAACTGAAGACCTAAAGATAGTTATTCCTCAGTCAAAACAATATAACTTAATCACTTATTAATACCTATTTAAATATTATTGGTAAACAAATCATCATCCAAAGGGAGTTGGCTTTAGTTTTGTATACAAACAGGCAATAATGAGAAACCGACATTACTTACGGGATGACCTATTATATACTTGATGTGGCCATAACAGTCTTGCTTATACCAACCAAGTTTCTCAAAATCATTTCATACTGACATTATTGGGTATAAGAAAGCTACTCTTGTGGTTAATGAAGCAAAGAGAACGGCTGATGCCAAAGCATTACTTCCATATCAACCAGTACCGCCAGTATGGAATGATTTTGAGAGACAGACCTCTAAAAACGTTGTTGGTATAAGAATGTCCTGTTATGGCCATATCACATACATTTTTATGTAAAAATGTAAAATATTTATAATAAATTGAAAGGAAGACAAAAAAAAGAAAAATATTTATTTACCATAAAAAAAAATAATAGGTACATTAAAAAAAAACATGAACAACTTCATCTGATGATCGCTTCTAAAATTTTCCGTAGCAAGATGACGCTGGTAATCCGCAGTTTCAAAGCTTCAACAAACTTAAGATTTTCTTATTTAATTCTTTATTCCTGTAAAAAATATGGACAATTAGTAAATATGCTGAAACATATGTAATAAAAATGGATTAGATTCGTGAAATAGAAAACATCCAGTAATATTCCCTCCGAAGGAAACTATGAGATGTGTTGGAATGTTATAGTTAGTTAGTTATTATGACTCATGCCCGGGCTTTAACTAAGAGGTCATATCTAATTAGTTTTAGTGAAGCAATTGAATATAATACTAACCGTTCCAAAAATCAATCAACATGTCATATTTCATTTTATTGTCAATATTAGCGACATGGCCGCAACACTATTATAGACTTTTTCACTTTTTTAAAAAATTAATTTATTTTATTTAAAATATAGCAATGAAAAGTTACTTAACCAAGGGTTAGGACGCCTGTTCCTCTCATAGTATAACCAACCTAACGATTACTAATGTTTTTCTGTCCTGGGTCTACTCGCTGGTAGTAGGGATCTATCGATACAAGTAAAGATTCCAATTACTTTTGATATCGATACTTGTCCTCTGATACCAAGTTTTTTTTATTGAAATAGACATTTTATTTTATTTTTACTTTTCATTTTGTCAATTACAAATTATAATGCCTCGTTCTACGGCGAAAGTGTGGATTTATTACACGATTCGATCTCAGCGACTTGCAAATAGTGTTTTAAAAAAGTGAAATATTGTGGGAATACGAATAGTCTCCAGTAGTTTTATATCCTTAGTAAAAATAAATTGTATATTTATTTTATAAGACTTTTTATTATTTTCTGTATGTTTTTAATAATATAATTTTATCTTATTTGGGGGGTTCGTAGCCCGACCGAGGCCCTTAGTTTATTTTATCTGGGAGGTAGAATAAACTTAAGCACGCCGTCCTTCGGATGGGACGTTAAGCGATGGTCCCGAGCCTGTACGATGTCAGGTACTCGTTAAAGACCCCTACCCTAGATGAATAAAAATTTAGGGTAGGCAAAATTTAGGACTCCCACAGTAGAGTCGGGCTCATGTCCACCAGAGTGACGAAAGAGCGCTCTGGTAGTAGGCGATATGACCTCGTAGTTAAAGCCCGGGCATGAGTCATAAAACCTAACCAAACCTAACCTTATTTGATTTATTTGTTTCTTATGTCCACTACAATATCTCATTTATACCTTTCAAATGTTATTGTTTTTTTATTATTATTATATAGGTATACATATTATATATGGTTTAACACTAATTATAACAAACTGCTCGATTCAATCGATACGAGTAGGTATCGATACTTTTTATTCGTTACTTGAGTAGTATCGTAAGTTTCATTCGATACTACTCGTAAGTAAAATTATCGATATTTTGTGGTATCGGTTGAACCCTAGTTGGTAGAGAATAACTAGGGAAACACATCTGTCCGCAACTGAAAAAAACTTCTCGGAACGTGCTAGCCTACTGAGCGCAAGATCGCGGGTTCGAAACTTGGCCGAGGCCCTTAGATTTTTTATCTGGGAGGTGAAAGAACCTTGAGCACGCCGTCCTTCGGATGGGACGTTAAGCGAAGGTTCCGACGCTATAGAATATCAGATATTCGTTAAACATAACTAAACCTACGTAGACAACATTTAGGACGCCCAAAGTAGAGCAAAGAGGGAAGGGATAAGAGAATTGGATGCTTAGGTCCCTAGATACCAGCCCTTCTAAAATAAGTACATACTTTGAATGCTACTTTAAACAATAAAAACGCTCTATTAGAAAAAAGGTAAATCTTTCCTCGATGAAAAGTCCTTGAAAAACTGAAACACTTGGAAGAAAAAAAAAAAAGTTTTCCACCAGGTTGATTTTGGAAATAGACGCCTCAATTTTCAGAATTATTTGAAGGGTTCAGTTTAGCTCAGAGATAGCGTGCTAGCCTACTGACATCAAGATTGCAGATTCGAAACTCGGCCAAGGCCCATAGGTTTTTTTCATCTGAGGTGAAGAAAAAAACTTGAGCACGCTATCCTTCAGATGGAACGTTAAGGGATGATCTGAAGCCTCTACGGTGTCATATACTTGTTAAAACCGCCCTTCTAGATAACTAGTAAACCTTTTTAGGCAAAATTTAGAACAGCTACTATACAGTCGGGCTCATGTCCACCAAAGTGACAAAAAAGCACTCTGGTAGTTAGCAAAATGGCCTCATAGTTAAAGAAACTTTGGTCCTTCTAAAAAAAAAAACACTCCCACGTACTTGGGTTTGAAGAATTCTTCGATTAATAGCACGAACCATCGTTAAATCATTTTCATGATTTGTTGTGTACTCTTTCTGATGGTCTGCGGAGAAATATATACATATATATTTTCCCTCCTAAAATTTGCTCATAAATTTTGAAGAGAATGTTCTTTATATGGAGAAAGGAAGATCCGAACTTCATAAGAATAAGAACGGGAACAGTGATAGTTCAAAGATCAAAAATGAATTCAGCTTAGGTTACTGTGTCGGCGCCATGTTCATGATGCAAATCGTAATAAAACACTTTCTATCCAGCTAATTCAATTATCAACTTACGCCTTAAGCAATAAAAACAACATGGGTGTACCTAATAAATCATGGATGCTATAAAAAATGAAGTTTCTTTATATACGATAGTGTATTTTATTATAACAATAAAATACTCGGGCTTCTCATGGAATTTCTAAGGGGTATTATTTATTACGATGTCCTATAAAAATAAATAATATATTATTACAGAGCAATGTCACATCAAATCAGTGTATTTATTTATTTATTTTTTGTTTGTATAAGGAGATCCTTAATTCATAATATAATATATCATATATTATATGATATATTATATTAGTTTATATTATTCCAAAAATAGCAAATGCAAGATTTACATTATAAGCCACATATAAATTGTTTTTTACTAAAATAAATTTTTTTTCGAACATTAATGGTAAAATCTTTGCTATGTTCCTCCCTTAGAGAGGTGTAATTGCTCCAGTAGTGCGCTTTAGAATTTTTTAAATGGTTTTATTGAAGTGTGCAGTTTTAAAAAATATATAATTTGAGATATAGAGTAAAGAATAGGAAACAATGAAATATGGAATCAGTATGACGTACAAATAAACAAATAAATTAGTGCTACATTGGAGAAAACTAGAAATTAATATTTTATAGATATACAAAAGATTAACATGAAAAAACATAAAATGAACAGCTTCATAATGAAAGAAAAAATAAATAAAAGTATCTACTATACAAATAAAAGAGAATATCTAAAAAAGAGTATATAAATAAGAGAAAATAAATAGATTAATAAAATCGACAGAGCAAAATACTATGATGGTTGATTATAAAAGAGATGGGAGGATGCCCAGACAAGACGTATGTTTTTAAAAATATTGTCTATTCGTATTTCACAAAATATATGGGGTATGCAAATTGTACAGTATTTGTTAAGTCGTGGCTGAAGATGGTAGCAATACCGAAAGTGCTACCAAATGAAATAGACAATATTTTTTAAAAAACTTACTTTTTTCTAATATAATATAATAATAATATCTATAATACATGTGTTCTTAAAAAAAAAAAAACAACTCTTTATTCGGTTCAGCGCAAGGGGCGCTATACACAATTTAAAAAAATATGTACATACATATTGCATATTGTTAAAATATGATGTCTTGTAGAAGCCGGGGCTTCAGACGACGGTGTAGCAGAGGTTCCCCAATGCCAAAGGTAGCGGCTCCAGAAACACTCTGCAGCCCAGCCCTGAATCTTGTCGCTAACTCCAATATGAAGTCTCTAACGTCGGGAACACCCAGCTCCCTGCGTATCTGAGAATTCCTTACCATCCAAGGTGCGTTTACGGCAAGGCGGAGAACTTTGTTTTCGAACCTGACCATTTTCTTAATGTTGGTCTGGCTTGTGCCGAGCCAAACCGGACAGGCGTATGTGATGAGTGGCCGGATGAGTGCGGTTTAGAGTAGTGTGGCACATTCATGTCGGAGTGTGGTGTTTTTGTTGAGAAGTGGGTAGAGTGAGGAGAGTCTAGTGTAGGCATGTGTCAATTTGGAGTTAATGTGTTGACCCCAGGTCAGTTTGGTGTCTAGGAGCACCCCTAGATACTTCACCGCATGGTGTGTTGGTGAAACATGTGTTCTTTAGGTTAACTATATCTTCTGTCAATCAGTCTTATACCGATATGGACTTGGTATTTAAATATATAAGTCAACTCAATAAATACATTCTATAAAAGGAAGATTCTGATTGACAGAAGGAATAGTTAACATAAAAAACTCATGTATTATTCAGTTATTGAAGTTTTTGTGTTGAGCCCCCTCTGATCATATTCTCACCTTCGACTAATTCCTCTGAAAATTAATAGGTGTCGTACTTATTGGATTTTGAGTTCACGTATGAAATTTCGTGTCCATACATTTATTGTAACATTGGTTAACGTCCCACTCGAAGGATGTCCTCAAGATTTTTTTGCCTCCCAGATAAAAAAACTAAAACCGGGTTTCGAACCCGTAACCTTAAACTGAGTAAGCAAGCACGCATACCACTGAGCTACCGTCGCCCTCACTCCCCCTTGTACCTTTGTTGTTGTGAATCATGTGTTCCCCCCCTCTTGATCCGCGCCTGCACATTACAAAACTGTCATATGGACCACTCAACCATGTGGAGAATAAGATTGATGAATAAACTGGGATCTAGGTGGCCTTGATATAACATGATGATTCATTTCATTGCCCGAACATCGATTAACTGTATCAATCATAGAAAGTAATTTATTTTTTAACAATCTATATGGAAGTTGGAGGTGTGATGTTTGGGGAAGTGATCAAGAGAGTGGCGGTTCTCCTTGACAAACGACCCAGTCAAGAATGCAGCACAGCAGGGCGGGAAGTGGCCTGATTTTGGCGGGAATTGTACTCCCGCCATCTTGGTGATAATCCTGACAGTCCCGGGATTGGAACTTTCTTCTTTATAGCCCCACAACATCATGGAACTGATGCCGCAATCAGTGGATGATCCATTAGCTCTTTGAAACAACTTCGGGACCCGGCTCATCGCAAACGTACAACAGATGCGTTTTTACGAGACGCCAAAAATGGGAAATAAATAATAAAATATATTTAGCTCTTCAAGATAGATTTTTTGTGAAACCGAAACATCAAAGTCCATAGGTAATCACCTTTATATAACACCCCTTCAGTAAAAATCTTGAACAAAAAATAATCTTTTAAACACCTTCAAAAACCTGTTTTTTTTTATATTAATTTATTCTGAGACACAACTATGTATATATAAAAAAAGTCGTTAGTGTATCACTAACTATGTACTACTTCCACAGCACGAATTAATTAGTTAGTTTTCTAAATCCTCTCACTAAATTTTGTGACATTGCATTAGCAGTTATTAAAATATTTGGGTCGATCCCCCCTTCCCTTCAACCAGTTTCGTGTCAAATAGATTCATTACATGGTAGTTACTAGAGTTTTTATGTAGAAGCCTCCCCTTCCTTTAGCTGAAAATTAATAGATGTCGTCCTTAGACACACATATAAAATTTCATGTAGATACATTCAAGGGGTAAGTAAAAAATCTTCGGTGAATCACCGGCAATGTATTCTCTACGATAATTAATGAAATAAGTAGTAACACTAATTAATCAAATAAGTAGCAACACTAATTAATCAAATAAGTTTTCGCTCTCTCTCCAAAACCAATCCACAGTTTGGTCTAAATATCATAAGTTGACTAAAACTCATACTAAATTTTGTGTTGATACATTTATTAAAAGTTCTTTGTTTTTATTTATTTTATTAACTTTGCACTATACCGATTCATATCGCAGGAATTGTACTCATACATTCATAATTTCTGTTATAGGTTGTTGTATATACAGTGGAATCAGCTTATTAGAATCACATCGGGACCACCGTACTTTGAACCTAATAAACGGATTGGGGGGGGGGGGGGGGGGGGGGGGGGAGGGGAGAGAAAGAAAAATATAAAAATTAAGCAGGCATGAAATCTTTCTACGCTCACTTGCATTTTCCTGAACAGAAAGTTCTGTTTCGTACCGGTTCTTTAGTAGTCTGCACAGTACTGACTGGGAAATTTCAAGACGTTCTGCAGCCTCTCATTGCATCATTTTAGGCAGGGCATCATACGATTTTCAAATGTCAATTTTTTCCGACAAGGAAAGATCGCGTCGTTTGTGACTCATCGCACCTTTTTAACAAACGCACTCCACAATGACCCGAGTACAACTGAATAGCTTACTGTTTAAAACTCGCGGGGGTTCGGTTCAAAAATCAAAGTCTTCTGAGAATTATGTAATTATGGCTTTACTCCTTTCCGTTTTTCAGAGAATAGTCAGAAACTAAATCTGTTTACACAAGTGTTTTCCATCACATCTGTTTTCCCCGAATACCGACCTTCCGAAAAACATCCTATTTTCCTATCTCGAAACCTCATTCTGCGTTCATAATTGAACCCTTAAACCGGACATTCATTGCTAATAAGCGGACAAAACTCACTGTATTTTGCCGATCCGGTCCGTTCCAGCGTGTTTTGATGCTAATGTGCGGATATTCCTATTAAGCGAATTGCTATTAAGCGGATTCCACTGTATTTTATTAACTACTTTGATGTCGAATATTACATGACCATTTTATGGTTAACGAAATAATATTATTATTATTATCTACTTTCTAAACTAACAATATTTATTATGTGACAGTAAGGTTAGGTTAGGTTTTATGACTCATGGCCGGGCTTTAACTACGAGGTCATATCGCCTACTACCAGAGCGCTCTTTCGTCACTCTGGTGGACATGAGTCCGACTCTACTGTGGGAGTCCTAAATTTTGCCTATCCTAAATTTTTATTCATCCAGGGCAGGGGTCTTTAACGAGTACCTGACATCGTACAGGCTCGGGACCATCGCTTAACGTCCCATCCGAAGGACGGCGTGCTTAAATTTATTTTACCTTCCAGATAAAATAAACTAAGGGCCTCGGTCGGGTTTCGAAACCACGCTCTTGAGCTCAGAAGTCAAGCACGCATCACTGAGCCTCTTGTGACAGTAAGATGTTGGGGGACGAGATTTCTCATAGGAATAAAAGACGTTGTCTTCCCACTGAACTGTTCTCAGCGAAAAACAGTGAGAAGACGACGTGTTTATTTATATGAGACTAATATTTTTGGTTTGTGATTAAAGTATAATTTTTTTTTTGTCTTTTATTTTTTTTATTTATAAAGTTACAACTATTGCTGGGTGCAACAACCATTTATTATGATACATATAGATATGGTGGCGTGTGAGCGGAAGCCCACCCAGTGGTAGGTCCTCGGCACGAAAATATATCTTAATTATTAGGACACTGCAAGTGTGAGCATGTCACAATATGAGAAAAAGAAAATCCATAAAAAAAAATTGAAAGACAATTTTGATGGATAGGTCGTAAGAGAGGTACCTAATACAAGTAAAGGAAAATAATGTTGAAAAATATTTTTAACGAATATGATTCAAGGTGGCAAATACCTAAGTGGCGGTTCCAACTATACTATGTGGTAAGTGTTGTGAAGATAATGTACGTATTTCTGGGTTTGTATTTGTGTAAAGTTTGCTAATGTTGGGCACTGTGTTATCAGTCTGAGGGTCAGAAAAAAAATAAAACTAGACTTAAAGATGTTGTGATGTGAATGTTTACTTTTGACAAAACTTATATTGGTGTATGTTTTATTTAGAACAACAAACCTGTATTTCAGTTTTAAACAACTCAAGCCACGGTTCCCTCAAGACATCCTCCCTTAGAGACAAGGTGTTGTTTACTTTCATAATTGTTTACCATTCTCGGAACTTAGTATCTTTTACGTTCATCATTTATTTCTATTTATTTGTTCACTTCTATAAGCAGTCCTAGGTGATATGTTTGCAGTTTGTATTATTTCGGTAGTTTGTATTATTGTGTATCAAAATAATTATAATTACTTTTTTTTAAATATGATTTTTCCAAGTATTTTTCTGTGATATTAAGTGTGCAAAATATTGAACTAGGAGCGGCTTTCACTTTATTACTCCGATATGGATGGATGTTTATTACAGTAATCTGGAGGGAATGGTATGAGCTTGAGTCTAGAAAGGCGCTGTTTCTCCCCTTGCAGATTCCGTGTCAAGTAGAGTACACTGCTAACATAGACACGATCTAACGGTTCTCACAATTTTTATAAGCAACTAGTCTAGTTATTAAAGACATTTGACCTCAAATTGAGCAAGTCAAGCGAAAGGGCTGACTCAGATAGGACTTTTAACAACACTATTGCTATGAATCAAGACGATTCTATGCACATGCGCCCTTGAACACGATTTGGGGGTCATTCAAATTGCTGTATGTACAATGGTTCATGCGCGGGCTCTAATTGTGCTCTTTGGTCGCTCTGGTAGACATGAGTCCGACTCTACTGTGAGAATCCTACATTTTACAAGCCCAGGTTTGTTCACCAAGGGTACCTACCTCATATCGCACAGGCTCGGGAGCATCACAACATAATATCCGAAGGATGGCAGGCTGATTGTTTTTTTACCTCTAAGATAAAAAAAAAATCTGAGGCCAGATTTCGAACTTACGGTTTAGCACGCTATCACAAAATAGATAAAACCCTTCAATTTGAGCCATAATACGTCCCGAACAACAATGAATACACTAAATAACCTACAAACAAACATAAATGATTCACTTCATAACAATATTTAGAAGTGCGTCGCAATGGGGTAATAGGATACGTCAAATGAATTTATACATTAGGATAGCTTATATATTAGATATATAACTACTTGAGTCTAACACATCTATGATTAGTAGTAACATAAAAACCATTAAAAAAAGTAAAATGAAATTAATAAAAACTGTACAAATAAATACTTAAAAATATATGAGTATATAAAAAAAAAAATATAATAATACAAGATACGTTCATGTAGACACATTTTTCAATTTAATAAAAATTAAGATAACTATTTTTAAAAAAAACTCTTCGGAAGTGTCTTTATCCCCAACGATGTTTCGGGACGTTCTTATGTCCCATCATCAGGTCCCAATGTGGCGAGATATAGAAAAGATAGAAAACAAAAAACAATATATGAAAAATATTATATATATATATATATATATATATATATATATATATTAGTCAATTATAAATGAATGTATAAAAATGTCTAAATAAAAAAATATATATAAATGAATAAATAAAACAATAACGTACATTGGACTGACTTTTAAGGTGTGGAGGAACTGGCCAAAATATAAAAATGAAAGCTTTGTATCAAATAATGATTTTGGATATGAAAAACGATTCTTTATTGAGATTATATTATTCTTATTGAACAGTGAGAATAAAATTCCGTTTCCGTGTAAAGGGTTTCCTCTAACATGAACATTTTTAGTTGAATTTTAAATTTTTTTGTTGTATCTATTGACTTCAAGAAATGGGGAAGGGCATTAAATAAATTAATTCCTTTATGAGTTATACTTTTTCAAAAAGAGAAGAGCAATGTTTAGTTATTCGAAAGTCTTCTTTCTTCCTGGTATCGTAATCGTGACTAGTATTGTTGCGAGGGAAAATATTTATATTTTTCCTAATAACCATTAATGTTTCAAATATAAACAGCGATGGCAAAGGCAGGATTCTAAGTTGTTTAAATATTTCTCTGCAGCTTGTTCTTTGAGTAATATTGTTTATATTATGAATGTAAGTGTATATCAGTTTCTTTTGATTACAATATAATTGTGTACAATTTGTGGAATATGCCTGTGGACTAAAATGAAAATACACCCCCTTCGGTGGAACACTGTCTTTGACTAGACGCTTACAAAGACAAGACGCATCTATAGACATCATTGTGAGGATGACTCCAGAATGGGTCATTGTCAGAAAGTGGTCCGTATCGCATCCTTTGTCATCTACCCCTGTCTCCTCTTTGCCTGTTTTCACTTGGAGTGCCTGTGTGGGTGGAACAGCCTTTCTGCATTTCATCAAGAGACAGGGGCGGTCTGACGGAATGGAGATGCGTGGAGGAACTCAACATGGTGTCCTCTTCACACCATCTCCGCACTGCGTAAACAAAATGACGATGTCATTGTTGATAAAAATTGGGGAATATAACAAAATATCGAGGCCATGGGAAGGAACAAGAGGCAGGTGGCCGCCTCCAATTTTAGCCGCTATTCGATAACAAAATAATAAATGTGATGCATGTGTAGAATGTTGTAAAGGAAAAATCAGTTGAAATTCCAGTAAAAACTTAACATTGAACTTATGTCCGATCACATAACTTTTCATATACTTTCCTTTTTCTGTGAAAGTAAAAAAAAGAAAGAAAAAAGTCTTCGGTGAATCACCGGCAATGTACTTCCCCAGAACAAATTGATCAAGTACTATTTGCTCTAATATCGAACAGTTGACTTACATAGGGGCTCCTACATCCTCATACTAAATTTTGTATCGATAAATTCATTACACAGGTTGTCAAATAAGATGAAGTCTGACCTCTCACAGATTTTGTTTGTATTAGCTAGCCGGCTTTCGAAGTTGCCCTCATCATCAGTCAGTTTGATAAATAACTTTTTTTTGAAAATAACCTTATTAAATAAATTTTAAAATTTTTTATAATAAAATTAAACTATAAATAAATAAAACAATCTAAAAGTTTTAACAATTTAAACTTTCATGGATGGGACAATAAGTTGTTCCTGTCTGAGTTACAACTGGTATCATATTAATAAATTCATTACATCCGCAGTTTTTTTTTTTTTTTTTTCCTTTTTGGCCTTAGCTTTTCGCCATAGCCTGTCTATGTAATATTAAATTTATACTTTTGCATTCACCGACTCTAAAAAATGCACAATACTATCATATATGTATGGCAACAGCCTGATGCCAATAATGTGGTGTAGGAAAAAGGCTGTGTTACCAATTTCTCTACAGTGGATAACACTGTTAATCTTTCTATTTGGTACTTGCTACAACTCATAATCATGCGTTCCAGAGTCTCGACCTCGTCACAATGCCTACACTTGGAGGTTTCGGTCAGACCTGTTCTGTGCAGATACCGTGATTAGATCTCAGTTGGCAAATTGATCTACAAAAGTCCTTCGTTAGATTTGACATCTGAAGTTATTAGGGTTTTTAATTGAGCCCCCTTCCCCTGAACGCTTCCCTTCGGCCGATATTGCTAAAATTTGACTGGTTATGTCCTCATTCGGTTTTGATATCAAATATCAATATTCATGTGGATACGTTCATTATAGCGGCAGTTATTAGAGTGTTAATGTTACCCCCCCCCCCCCCCCCCCCCCCCTAATCCTCCCTTTCCCTTTGGTCGATTTGGCTGAGAAACAATAGGTGTAGTTTTAACGTTTAAGCACAGTGATAGCCGGTCAAACTTTCTTGTGTTACAAAATACCGTCAGATTTTAATCGATAATAACTACGAGACTAATAATGCGATAACAACGGTTGAGGACACAATGGATAGAGCATGTCTATACATGTTTGTTTTGCCTATGACGTTATCGGGCTAGTGTGAGCGCCGGCGGATGATTGTTGCGAATTAGCGTTGTGTAAAATTAGAAATTAGTGTAGCATGATAACGCGTTTAGATAGGACGTTGATTCGGGTGTCATTGTAAAAAGCTTAAGGAGCACTACTAGGACTCAAAGTGAAACAATAAAAATATTCGCAGTAATAGATGTAAAAATTGGTATTAAATTGAAAATTTCAAAAAAATTAAAAATGTCGTCTTATATGAATCGTAAATATGCGCGGAATTATAGAAAACGCAAATTAGAGGAAAGCTCGCATCAAAAGGAATTTAAAAAATCTAAAAAGTCTAGTGCAGAGCAAATGGAAGAACTACGGCAGCATCGAAAAGAAAATGAAAAATTATTGTATCCCGACGTTTTCACGGAAAATCTACGGCGTGGACCTTGACTACGCCTTATCTGGAGGTCGGAAAACATGAAATTCCGTTGTAACTCCTCATCGGATTAACCTAACTCCCCTGTACTTCGTATAACTGACAAAAAAAAAAGAAATGTTAGATACCTAACTGGGCTATATCCGTCTTTGTGAAGACGGACTTTGAGGGCAAATACGTAATTTGTACAGTCTGAAAGAATGCGAACTAAATGTCAAACCGCCATTATCGAATAGCAGTTCGAAGTCATATTGTACACATTCGGAGGAGTTTGCGATGAGTGGATAATTGCCATGACGATTCTATTTCATTTTCTAATGTTAGAGTGAGTGTTTAAAAACTACGCATTTTGGGGGGAGCTTTGAAAGAAAAGTAAAGGGAGCGATGAGGTGCCCCAAGACCACTTCACCATGTGGTTCCCACTGAGGGAAAGTAGACGAGGCGAGTTGATGAAAGGTTCCAGAAGGCACGTAATGAATGACATGGCGCGAACATGTTTCAGTCATCTGGAGCTAGAGTCGCTAACCTTTGTGTTTTAGCTGTTTCACAAAATGGAGGAGTCCACACATTAACCCTTCTGCAGATGGAATACATTTAAAAATAAATGAGTCTAAATATTCTTAATTCATTCGAAAATGTATGTGTGCTTGCTTATTGAGCTCAAGATCGCTCAAGGTTCGAAACCCGGCCTGAAATAAGTTCACAAATTAAGAGATTGAAGGTTTAGAAGGAGAGCGGAAACATACGTAACAGGCAGGGTGTGAAGTCAATTTCACAGATCGGAGGACCCTCAAAAGCGCAAAAACCAAATTAAGAATCCACCAAGTAAAGATACTGAAGGTTTACAGGGAGAGCAGAAACTTGTGTTGAAGTTTGGGTGTAGCTTTTGTTGCTTAGAAAAACAAATTAATGTAGCAATGTCAGTAGGATGACTTCAACCAGATATGATGATAGTCAACCATAAGAAAAGATGAAAATTTGTTCTGGTTCGAGCTGTTCTTAGCCGAGGAAGAAATGTAGAATGTAGATAGATGGTCCTTATGGCTCCGATTCTTCATATTTTCTGGAAAAACATTAATACAGCAATGTCGGTAGTAGGCATCAACCGGATACGATGATAGTCCACAAACAAAACTGGTAGACGGTTCCGGGTGAACCGAGACCGGTTCCTGGGGATAGCAGAACCGGGTATTTGAATCTTCAGGTGCTCGATTCTCAGTTCCAGACACGGGTGCAAAGCCGTTCTAGAGACATGCCTAATATGCATCGTACATGAGACCAATAAAATATATATATATATATATGAAGATATATTCGAGTTAAATTTTTATTCATATCTTATCTTGTATGTTCTGTATAATATAATATATTATATAAAAATGTATGAGGGCGCCGGTAGCTCAGTGGTATGCGTGCTTGCCTTCTGAACTTAAGAACGTGGGTTTGAAACCCGACCGAGGCCCTTAGTTTATTTTATCTAGGAGGTAAAACAAACTTAAGCACGCCGTTCTTCGGATGGGACGTTAAGCGATGGTCCCGAGCCTGTACGATGTCAGGTACTCGTTAAAGACCCCTTGCTCTAGGTGAATAAAAATTTAGGGTAGGCAAAATTTAGGACTCCCATAGTAGAGTCGGGCTCATGTCCACCGGGCTCATGTAGTAGGCGATATGACCTCGTAGTTAAAGTCATGAGTCATAAAACCTAACCTAAAAATGTATGTTAGATAGAACAAAAATTTCAGATAATATAGCTAATATGTACAAAGGGCGCCTGTAGCTCAGTGGTATGCGTTCTTGCTTACTGAACTCAAGATCGTGGGTTCGAAACCCGGCCGAGGTCTTTACGTTTTTCATCCGGGAGTTAAAAAAACCTTGAGCACATAGTCTCGGAGTCTGTACTCGTTAAAGACCCCTACCCTATGTGAATAAAAGTTTAGGGTAGGTAACATTTAGTGGGTACACTCTGGTAGTAGGCGATATGACCTTGTTGTTAAAACCCAGTCATGAGTCATAATAGATTCCCAAATAGTAATACCCTACAGTACTGAGGCTGCAGAGAGCCGAACATGCTGCTTTCACTCACGGCACTTCCTCCACACTCACTTCAAGGTCAGCGGCCAACCACATCCACGGCCACATAGATAAACAACCTCCTCTTCTACTCCTATAACCCTCCATTATATCTGTTTTTTCCCCCTCTGTTTAATGTGTAATCACAGCAGGTGAAACTAGAAACTATAATATAATAGAAAATACTCACTCTTAAAGTGTCTATAAATATAGACTGCGGTTTTCTATTTGAAGGGTCTAGAACTAAAAAAAGGCCTATTCTAGGGTCGTTAGAAGAAAGCCAACTCAACTATATTTTTTATTATTATTATTTATTTCTTTATCTTCTTAGTAACTTTCTTTTTTCTCTGATTATTTCAAAGTTTCTTCTATCATTTTTTCTTCTTTCTCTTCTACTTGATGACTTCTGACAGGGAATCATCAACAAACATATATTTTACTTCCTACTATAGTATTGGGGAATTCGATGTTGAATTTTCACCAAAATTTCTCGTTTTTGGATAACAAATTCAAAAAATAAAAATATGGGTGAATTATCTGCAATATAATTAAGTTTTTGATAAGAATTTTTTACTTTTGGTTGTTTCCGGCATTTTTTCTCCAGAGGTGTCTTCTTATTTTTTCGTTGAACAATATTTCGGGACAATTGCAGGTCCCTTCTTCTGGTCACTATGAACATAGTGGTTAGGTTCATAGTGACCAGAAGAAGGGACCTGCAATTGTCCCGAAATATTGTCCAACGAAAAAATAAGAAGACACCTCTGGAGAAAAAATGCCGGAAACAACCAAAAGTGGAACATCCCAGAGAAGTTTAAGAAACACAAGAATTTTTTAGTTAATTGCCTCCATTCTCGATTTTATAGAGGGCGCCCGGTAGCTAAGTGGTATGCGTGCTTGCCTTCTGAGCTCAAGATCGTGGGTTCGAAACCCGACCGAGGCCCTTAGTTTATTTTATCTGGGAGGTAAAATAAACTTAAGCACGCCGTCCTTCGGATGGGAAGTTAAGCGATGGTCCCGAGCTTGTACGGTGTCAGGTACACGTTAAAGACCCCTGTCCTAGGTGAATAAAAATTTAGTGTAGGCAAAATTTAGGACTCCCATAGTAGAGTCGGGTTCATGTCCACCAGAGTGACGAAAGAGCGCTCTAGTACTAGGCGATATGACCTCGTAGTTAAATCCCGGGCATGAGTCACAGTAACTAACTATAATTTCACTTCACTCAGCATCAAATTTCTGAACGATTTTACACAACTTTCTCTATACTTGGTATAACTAGGAAAGTGAAACAGGTTTCAAATTTATTCGAGAATATTGTGGTAAAAATTTGAGAAAATAAATAGTTTCATCTATATCTGATCAAGTAATGTTGCTTCATGTGTCATGTTTATGAATGGGAAAGTGGTTTTGTTTCAAGTTCACTTGCCTTCATTCATAAGGTGGACCTATTGTCCTAGTAACGTATGCATCTCATTACACGTACCTTGGTTGAGCTACCAGATCCACTTGCTCTCATACAAAAGATTCTTTTGTTATTAACCAAATTATTCGTAGTTAAGGCCCCCCATGGGTCTATTAGTAATGTATTCGTATGTTCAAATAATGATTTTAAGTTTTAGGAATATTGAGGGTCAGTCAAAGATGGAAGAAAACAGGCAACACTATTCAAACGCCAACGTTTCGATATATTTTATATCATCATCAGGGCCTACAAACATGGGGGGGAAATCAATATTAGAATCACAATTAAACAAAAATAGTGTGTTGATGAACATTACTCAACGTTAAAGTAGACATTGTAAACATTTTCAACATTTCTGGCCGGAATGTGACATTTATGACGTGGTTTTCCTAGCTCCTTGTACCTGTCTCCTTCAGCACCCCTGTATTATTGTACCATTTCACTGCAATGTAAGACTCCATCCAGTGTACATGCCTTCTCCCCAACCCTGCTTATTCATAGTAAGTCAGTTTAATGTTTTCTCTTCATTATGTTCCACCTATTTGTCTATTTCCATCATTAATGTTTATGTTTAGTAATGTATTCATATTTAACTTTAATTTGTATTAGTGCACGTTCATGTTTATGGTTAACGTATCTATATTTCATTTTGGTGTTGAATAATGTAGTAAGGTTCAATTTTTAACTTGTTACAATGTCTATTTTAACGTTCAGTAATGTTTATCAATACACTATTTCTGTTTAATTGTGATTCTAATGTAGATCCACCCCCTCCAGAGCCGAGCCGGGTCCATGGTTTCAAACCCCAACGAACGTGAGGTGAAAGTGAAAGAGTGCATGTTTTTGGAGCTCATTGATATGTTCTCGCTCTCCCTCAAAATCTTTATTTGGTGGACCCTTCCTTTTGTTATTGCTCTTTTGGGGGTCCTTCGATCTCTAAATTTGAGTCTACACCCCGATTCATTTTGAGGTTAGGTTAGGTTTTATGACTCATGCCCGGGCTTTAACTACGAGGTCATAAAAGCCTACTACCAGAAGAATTTAAGAAACAGATTCACACGTAAGTTTCCGCGCTACCTTTAAACCTGGTTCCGAGCCCGAATTCGGGCCCGCAGTTCTAGACACGCATCAAAACACATGATTCCAGACCCAGACTTGCATTCATGCTTCGTGACATGGACGCTGATTTAAGCACGGTTCGAATGCAGGTTCTGGGTCTGGAACTCTCAAATTAGGTAAGAGTCCACCAAATAAAGAGATTGAAGGTTTAGAAGGAGAGCGGAAACTTACGGAGGCGGAGTGTAGCCTCAATTTCAGGGGTCAAAGGACCCTCAAAAGGGCAGAAACTGAAGGTAAGTTCGAGGAAATAATTCTTTCGAAAGTTTACGTGGAGAGCAGAAACATACGATTAAGTTTGAATGAAACCTCTTTAGCCGGCCTGTAAAGACACATGCAGCAATGTCAGTAGAGAGTTTTCAACCAGATACGATGATAGACAACCGTAAGTAAAGATGAAAATTTGCTTTGCTTCGTTCTAACCGAAATATAGAATACAGAGTTTTGAACAGAATTTAGTATTTCCCGACCTCTAGATTCCAAATATGAAGAAAAAAAGGTCTGTATGTCTGTGAACACGAGAAATCTTGATAGACTGAATGTATTGACATGAAATTTTACATTAAATCCAGAGCTCTCTATATTATATATGGAGATAATTTCACTTGTGGCTCAGATAAGCGGACCACAAGTGAAATAACTCCTAAATAGTTAAAGATATCAAAATTGTTTATAGGACTAAAGTTGTAGCACTCGCCGAGAACTATAGTATGGCGTCATCGAAAATACAAAAATGACCCTTTTAATGGCTCAAACAGCCCTTCGAAGGGCGGGATTCCCTTTTGACCCTTAAGTTTCATTACATTTTATTAAAGTACTAAAGAAACAAGGAAAAACTGTGCAAACAGATTTTTGATACGTCAAGTAGTTCTCACAAAAAAAACGTTTAAAGTTTACGTTTTTCTTATTCTGAAGTTATTAAATTCCAACTAACTTGACTAACTTCACAATAAGAAAAACGTGCAACTTTAAACGATTTTTGTTTCAAGAACTACTTGACGTATCAAAAATCTGTTTGCACAGTTCTTCCTTGTTTCTTTAGTACTTTAATAAAATGTAATGAAACTTAAGGGTCAAAAGGGAACCCCGCCCTTCGAAGGGCTGTTTGAGCCATTAAAAGGGTCATTTATGTCTTTTCGAGGACGCTATACTATAGCTCTCCGCGAGTGCTACAACTTTAGTGCTATGCACAATTTTGATATCTCTAACCGTTTAGGAGTTATTTCACTTGTGGTCCGCTTATCTGGGCCATCCTGTATATATATTATATAGTATATATATAATATTCAGCCAAATAGACCAAAGGGAGGGGGGATTAAGGGGCAGGCTAAACATAAATACAAACTCTATTAACTGCCGTTGTAATGAATGTATCGATACAAAATTTAATATGAGGATTTAGATGCGTCTAGTTAAGTCAACGGTTGAGTATTAAACGGTAGTAAACGGTCGACTGGTTTTGGATAAGGAGCGAAAAGTTAATTTATTAATTCGTTCTGGGGAAGTACATTGACGGTGATTCACCGACGCCTCCTTTTTTCTCTTGTATTAGTCATCAGTTGCTGAAAATTTCCTTACCAAGACAGGTAATGGATTATAATGATAAAATCAGTCTTCACGAAAATAAATAAAGTATATTACCATTTTTGATAAAAGCAGGAATAAAAGAGAAAGTTTTGCAAGTGTACTCTGTGTGTCTGTGTGTGTGTGTGGGAGTGAGAGACAGTCGTGAGACCAGCCGAGTGTAATGGACGCCCCCCGGGAGCTAACTTCAATCAGCTCCTTGACCACACTAATCAGCTGTATCCATTTAGATCAAACCTTCATAATTGAAATATATTTTATTAATAGAAACAAAAGATGTTGTCTTCCCAGTTTGTTTGTACTTTTATTACAGAATAAAATCACGTTGAAAAAAACATCTTAAATTGATAGCTCAGTGGTATGCGTGCTTGCTTATAGAGCTCAAGGTCGCGGGTTCAAAGGTAGGTTTTTTTATCTCTATAGAAGCCAACATTCATAACGTATTTTGTCACAAAATAATTTGTATATTTGAATTATTAATACCTCTTTACTCTTCTTGGTAAATATAATATATTTATATTATATAATATATTTATATTTTCATATATTATATGAAATATTTTTCATTAGAAATGTGATATTTTCCATTCAAAAATATAATTAAAATATTTTACTTTCGACCAAAAAGTGCTATGTTCATAATTCAGTAGATGAGATTTCCTGTTGAGGATAGGATACAGCATAGCCAATCTGGCATGTGCTTTCGTCAGCTTTGTATTCACATGGAAGTTCCAAGACAGCCTCCTGTCCAGGTGGACCCCTAAGTATTTGACCGCTTCTTCTTTGGGACTCCAGTCTACCGGTTTCAGAGAAAACTCCAATTTAAGCGGATTATTTGGACGTCAGAGTGTAAAAATTTTCGCCACGCATTTATTGATGTTTAGGGTTATTTTCCACTGATAGAAGAATTGACATATTTCATCCAAAGCTACTTGTACCATGTCTCTCGTCATTTCAATGTCCTGGTGTTGCGCGAACAATACTGTATCATCAGCGAACAGGCCTATCGAAGCTACGTTGTTCTGGGGATATAGAAGTTAAACAATAACGGGGATAGGACGGAGCCCTGCGGGGTCCCGGCATTTATTAACTTCTCCGAGGATAAGTAGTTATTTATTCGCACTGAGAAACTTCAGTAAATGAGGAATGAGCAGAGAGTGTTAAAGAGGTACGTTGGTAATCCTACTTTCTTCAGCTTATATGAGTCCTTCATGCCATACTTTGTCAAAGGCTTGTTTGATGTCCAAGAAGGCAGCTATGGTATGCTTTTTCTGTTCGAAACCATTAACTATGTTTTCACTCAACCTTGTCAATTGAACTATAGTGAGATAAAGTGTATGTTTGTAGTATAATTTCCAGAAATTTATTTAATAAGTTTTCATTTAGTGTTTCAGAAAAAGTTTTGTCCAAATTTGTTTCGTGTTTGTTCAAATCGTGTTTTGTTTCGTGTTTGTTCAGGTGTTTTGTTCAAATTACATCAGTTTCTTTCACATTTTTCACATTTCATTATTTTTGAAGTAGGTATGTTTAAAATATAATTTTTGATACTTACTCAAAAAATATTATACCCCTAACACAAAGCAAATCGAAGTTACAAATTTGTTTTTGCAAATTCAGTAAAAATTATGTTATCATGACAAAACATGTTTTGAATGTTGTCTCCACATTTAGTTATGGCATAGTTTTTCCAAATTATGTCTTAAGCACGAATCAGAAAAGTGGAGAGTTAAAAAAGATGTTTTCCAAAGTTCTAAGTTTGACGTAAGTAGACTTGTTATGGCTGAGAAGTTGTCCTTGAGTTAGTTACGAGGTCTACTCCTACTACTAGAGCGCTCTTTCGTCACTCTGGTGGACATGAGCCCGACTCTACTATGGGAGTCCTACATTTTTATTCATCTAGGATACGAGAGGTCTTTAACCCAACATCGCTTAACGTCCCATCCGAAGGAGCGCGTGCTCAAGGTTTTTTTCTTTGAGCTCAGTAAGCTAGCACGCAACCACTGAGCTACCTGCGCCCCTCAGTATTCCTTGATATTGTGTCATATAATTTCTTTTTTTTTCTTTTAAACCTGTTGGTAAATCCGGAGGGAACTCGACCACATTTTTTTCTCTGCTATTTCTTTGCCTCATCGAACGTAATATTCTTGTTCAGACGACAAAAATAAAATATAAACAAACTAATAATACTTTCTCTTGTTACCTTCCCCATTCTCACGACTTCTTTTTTGTAGTACACCCATTTATTGTATGTTTTTTTTTTATCTGGGTTTGTTTTTGTATATATGTTTATCATTACCTTTCTTCCTTTTTCTCACGAAAAATGAGGCAGTTATCTGAATTAAATAACGTTTAAGAAAAGATTTCACTTTTCTAATGTTATTAAAAATGTGAAAAAGTTATGTTTAAAAAAAATAAATAAAGAGCACTGCTTCTGTCCAATGCCTGATTGTCAAACTTTTGTATATTCTCAGGTCTAACTTGCAGAGTGCGATGGCGGATCAGGAAAGGTTAAGTGCGGTTCTTATCTGCGACAAAGAATGGGTCAACAGTTTGGTAAGTTCAAGATACTGGATATGAAGTAGGTAATATTTGAAGTTTTATTATAATTTTGGAATATCTTAGTGTTTAGTTAATTAGTTTGGTTAACTGCTCTTGTGCATTACAAAGCAGTCTTCCAGAACCACTATTATGTTTCTTAACGTATAGAAGAAAGATAATGGTTAGGAAATTAGATTCTTGTTGTTCGTTTTTGTGACTCATGCTCGGGATTTTACTATGAGATTATATCGCCTATTACCAGAGCGCTCTTTCATCGCTCTGGTGTACATGAGCCTGACTCTACTGTGGGAGTCCTAAATTTCGCCTACCCATGGTTTCGTACAGGTATGCATTCGAGGCTGTGCGATGTCAGATCCTCGCTAACTACCCCTAACCTGAATAAACTTGGGTAGACAATACCTAGGACTCACATAGTAGTGTTCGGCGATAATGCGCGGTGTGACCTCATAGTTGTTGGTTGATTCTTGTTCCTCATGCCCGGGCTTTAACTATGAGGTCATATCCCCTACTACCAGAACGCTTTTTCGCCCCTCTAGTAGAGATGAGCCTGACTCTACTCTGGGACTCTTTGTCTACCCAGATTTATTCACCTAGTGAGGGGTCTTTAACGACTACCTGACATTGTACAATCTAGGGATCAGCTTAACATGGAGATAACGGATGGAGTGCTCAAGTTTCACCTTTCAGAGTGCCTCCGCATTAAGATTTACAAGTTGCACTGAATATGAAGGTTATCGTGAATTAAATGTGGGGGTGGGTTGAATAGTACCACCGCTCGCCAGTAGAGCCTTCTTCAGCATGAGGTCTCGTTGCCATTAACGTTTTAGCCTTCTGAGGGAGTCCTGAATTTTGCCTATGCGAGTTTAGTTACCTAAAGAGGTCTTTTATGAGTACCTGACATCGAACGTGCTCGGGACCATCGTTAACGTGCCTACCAAAGGACGGTTCAATTTTTTTTTTTACCTCCCAGCTAAAAAAATGAATAGCTCCAGCCGGGTTTCGAACCCGCGATCTTGAGCTGAATAGGCAAGCACGCTATCTCCGTGCTATCGGCGCCCTCATGACCTCCTTGCCTGGGCATGTGAGGTATCTGTGGTTTACCTAATTAGAATGTCACGAGACTAATATAAGTTAGGTTAGGTTTTATAACTCATGCCCGGGCTTTAACTACGAGGTCATATCGCCTACTACCAGAGCGCTCTTTTGTCACTCTGGTGGACATGAGCCCGACTCTACTGTGGGAGTCCTAAATTTTGCCTACCGTAAATTTTTATTCACCTAGGGCAGGAGTCTTTACAGGCTCGGGACCATCGCTTAACGTCCCATCCGAAGGACGGCGTGCTTAAGTTTATTTTATCTCCCAGATAAACTAAACTAAGGACCTCGATCGGGTTTCGAACCCACGATCTTGAGCTCAGAAGACACGCATGCATACCACTGAGCTACCGGCGCGCCGCGGCGCCCTCACGAGACTAAGACGAATATTTTATATTATAATTCTGTAGTCGTATACGTGTTTGATTAATGAAGCTCAAGATTGTGGGTTCGAAACCCGGCCGAGGCCCTTAGGTTATCTTATCTGGGAGATGAAAAACCCTTGAGCACGCCGTCCTTCGGTTGGGACGTTAAGCGATGGTCCTGAGCCTGTACGATGTCAGGTACTCATTAAATACTCCTACCGTATGTAAAGAACAATTTAGGGTAGGCGAAATTTATGATTCCCATAGTAGAGTCGGGCTCGTGTACTAGACGATATGACGTTGAAGATAAATGCCCGGGCATGAGTCACAATAACTAACTTTTTAAGATTATAAAATAAATTATCGGTTCAGCATAATTGAATAACACAAAAAATGATTTTTGCACTTTATTTAAATTATCCGGACTCTTTTCGAAAAAAAAAAAAAAATTAACATGTAAACTTTCTCTCAAAACTATGGAGAAAGTAAAACGATAATTGTTAGCCTTTCGGATATTATACTAATGATAAAACCACGAAATTAGTATTAGACAAAACATGATGTGCTCATAAGAAATTTTAATGAGAAGAGAGACAACTTATGAAAAATAACCATAATACAATTTTCAAAAATCATACTTAAAATGCTTATTAAATTGGTCAGCCATTTAAAATATGTTTCTTTTTTATGGTAATTTGAAATTTATTAAATTTTTCCTTACTAACTAGTCTAATAGTTAAGTGCGTGTTGTTTTTAATAGTTTTGTTTTGTCTAGAATGAACCTGGCCACTGTAAAAGTTACCGGATCTACTCACGCCTCGTTAACCATTTAGGTACCTACTGTTAACCCACATAGGACGTAACTATCTATTTCAGAAGTAGCTTTATTATATCCAAAGATTATAAAGTTTATCTATCTTTAAATATCTAATAGTGTGATTAAAATAAATTGTATAAACAAAATGAAATTAGGTATAAATCGCAGTAAAATAAAATATAATATGAAAAGTATCAACAGGAGAAAAAAGTTTGTAAATCACAGGCAATGGTACTTCCCCAGCTCGAATTAATAAATTAAGTTATCGCTCTCTCTCCAGAACCAATCGACCGTTGGGGTCAGAAATCGATAGTTGGCTTACATACGGGCTTCTGAATCATAGTAAATTATTTGTGTCTGTTAACATGGAGGAATGAAAATAAATATTTAACTTTTGTCAACTATGATTTTATTATTGTTTTAGATTGCCAACAGTGAGCCTGAAGAGAATTCTTCAATGAATGAAGTTGAAAACATCTAATCAAAGCGGGACAGTCGAAGATTTGAAGATCTTCATTTTCCTAGTCGCTAATTTCTATTTTTTTATTTTATTTTGAGGATGATGTCATTAATCGATTATGCACGGCAGAAAAGTGACATTTCGTCTAGTGTAACTTTGGAAGATATTAGATTATTTCTATCAAAAATTTCTCGCATCGGATCTGTTTGATTTATTTCAAAAAATATTCCCCTCAAAGTTCTTTAGGACCTATTTGAATCCGAAAGAATTATGGATAATGTAAGATTTCATTGTCAAGATAGTTAGCTATCCAAGCGGAAAAATCAAAATGTGCGCAACACAAGAAAAATTGCACTAAAAAATGTGAAGTTAACCTTAATGCTTTGGAAAATTTCATTCAAATTGTGATTTTTGAACTGACTAACTTACCCAATCTTGTTTATTGTGAAATATATGTTCGTAATTTACTAATACAAACCATTTATAATGATTAATTATATAAACAGTAATCAATTGAAACTGTTTTTATTCATATTTGGGTTTTAAATCATATTCATGTTACTTGTTGTTATTCAGTCATATTTCTTGGTAAATGTTTTGGAATAAACATGTACCCATCCAATCTTATGGTTCTAAAAATGGAACCTCCTGTACCTGGAATATGGCGTTAACACGTTCAATGCCGACGTCACATTCACGACTCGGTAGCTTTACCAGTCTCTATTTTCTCACAATGAAGGTCATGACACACACGTGTGTTTGATATAAAATGGGCTGAATAAAGTACATAATTACCAATTATACATTTAAAATAGTTTTTTTTTTACAAACACAGTAGAATCTCTATAAGTCGAACATCAAGGGAGACTCCAAAAAATTCGAGTTATAGAGTTTTCGACTTATGGAGGATTTCGACAGGCGGATTTTGATTCGTCTTGTAGAGGTTAAGATTCATTCTAACTAATTTTGAGTTAGAGAGGTGAAATAAATATAAATTCAAGTTACAGAGGTAACAAACATATTTATATTTATTATGAATCAACATTATTTCAAAACATCCTTAAAATAAAAAATACGTAGTATATGTAGATATTAAAAAAAGTCAGTAATTTGTTTTTGCTTTAGATAATTGGTAATCCTATTTATTGTATACTCCTAAATTGTTTTCTAAGAAACAATGGTGTACATTGTCGGCAAATTCTTAAAGTCGTTAACTTATTTTCCTTCGAGCTATAGAGGTAATAAGTTTCAAATAATGGAGTTGTAAAGGTTCTAAAATAAAACATTGCTATGTTCGAGATACAGATGTCCAATTTATTTTTTCGAGTTATAGAGGGAAAATATGTACCACAATGGCTTGGGACTCACTGATTATTTCGACTAATAGAGGGTTGAGATTTCGAGTAATGGATGTTTTGGGGCTTGAAGGGAAAGGAACAAAACTTTTTTTCGAGTTTTGGAGGTTTTCGACTTATCGAGGTTCGACTCAAAGAGGTTCGACTTAAAGAGGTTCGACTCAAAGAGGTTCGACTTATCGAGGTTCTACTGTACAAAGAAAGTAAAAATGGTATTGTAATAATTATTAAAATTGCTACTTATTGGGTACATAAAAAAATATTTTCAAGAGAGATTAGGTATTTACTGAGTATTATTTACAAATATACAATCAGTAACAAAAATTTTCGGACAATTTATAATTTTGTTTTTCTTTTGCAGTTACACATAGTTATATGGCAAAATATTTAATTCAAGCAAAGTTTTAAATTTCGAGATCATCAATAATTTCAAAACTCCGTAAAACAATTAATTAAACATTTACAGCTAATAGGAACTTTTGCATTAATAATTGAAGACAAGAAATTCACGTAACAAAATTTTCTGGACACCTGTTGTTTGTTTTGTAAACAAATGCGACTCTGATCATGATCTTTAAGCCCTTCTCAACCAACCGCTAATACCGAACAAATGAAATGTGTTTATATCCTTCTATTACTGCATTCAATAGTTATTTGTATTTCCTGCTGTCAAGATGGGTCGAACATCTTTTGAAGTTCAACAGATAATAATTTTCAATTATGAAAAAGGATTAAGTGTCCGCAAAATCGGTGGTATGATAGGCCGGAGTAAAAGCACCGTAGCCGATGTAATTCGAAGGTATAAGCACGAGGATCGGATAGATTTGAAATCTTCCTCTGGCCGTCCAAGAGTATTAAACGACCGAGAAAGGTGTAGCGTTGTCCGGAAAATTAAAAACAAGCCCTCGAGGAGTGCACCTCAGATCGTCGCCGAGGTATACAGAGAAACGGGAAAGAAAGTTCACCCACAAAATGTTCGAAGAATTCTAAAAGAAGCAGGATATAATGGGAGAGTACCAAAAACCGTTTGTGAGTGAAAAAAATATAAAAAAAAGATTGAGCTTCGCAAAAGAGTTCCAGAATCATTCAGAAATTTTTTGGAGTAATGTCATTCATCTGCGAGGTAAAATAAACTTAAGCACTCCGTCCTTCGGATGGGATGTTAAGCGATGGTCATGAGCCTGTACGATGTCAGGTCAAAGCGTTTGAGCTCTCACATAAACACACGCATGCAATTGATCTCTGATGTTCACACGATTACAAAATTTTTAGTACATATTATTATGTATACATATATTATATGTATAGGGAAGTAAACAAAAGTAAAGTAATAGTATATGTATACATATATTACATGGAAGTAAACGGACATGATCTGGAAACATTTATTTGTCGAAATATCGGAGAAAAAACGTTTAAATTAGAAAAATTGGGTACTTAGTTTCTTTAGAGGGAAGGTGGAGGGGATAGAGTAGGGGGAAGGGACGGGTTCTGCCGAGGGTCAGCGCTGCTGTCGCTCTCTTCCAACGTCATATCACAAAAATCTAGTTTTCTGACATTACATGACCTGAGATTTCTTTTTATGTTGTGAAGAGTTACAAGATACAAGAATATTTTATTATTGCGGTTTGTTCTATTGCAAGCAAATACTTTTGAATGTAAGTTTAATATATTTAGTCCCGACAGTCGCGACAAAATTTGGAGAAGGCCTAATGAGGAGCTGAATCCAAAAAATTTAAAACCAATAGTAAAACATGGGGGTGGCTCAGTGATGGTGTGGGGGTGTATGGCGTCTAGTGGAATTGGTGAACTGGTTTTCATTGAAACCACCACGACTGGAAAAGTTTATGCCGAATTACTAAGGAGCAATTTGAAAAAGAGTGCTGAAAAACTTGGGATTTTACGGACTTTTCATTTTTACCAAGACAACGATCCGAAACACACCTGTGAATTGGTACGTACTTGGCTTTTGTATAACTGCCGTAAAGTTACGAAACCCCCCCCCAATCGCCCGATCTCAACCCAATTGAACACGTATGGGGTGAGCTCGACAGGAAAATTCGATTAACACCCATTGCTTCAAAAAACGAATTGAAACAAAAGTTATTAGAAGAGTGGGGTAAAATATCTCCAAATTTCACCAAAAAATTAGTTTCATCATCAATGCCGAATCGAATGAAAGATGTTATTACACAAAAAGGGTACCCAACCAAATATTAATTAACATTATGGTTTTTGAATTTGTGAAATCGTAAAAAAAACATTGAATTTATTTATAGTTGTTTACATTTTTGTCCGAAAATTTTTGTTACCTACATTACTTGTTATAAAATTTATTAAATTAAAATATTTATTTGTTCTAATCAAAGCTGTTTTTCCTTTATCCTAACCCACTTTTGAATTCTTATTCTTGATTGAAAAATGGCTTTAATTATTTTTTTAAATTATTTTTTATTACTTGTGCATTTAATTATTATAATTTTTTATTGAAAAATCAAACCGTCCGAACATTTTTGTTACTGGCTGTATCTGAACCGCGTTTCTTTCATTTTATTTTTTAGAAATACTAAAAATTGTTCTGAAAAAAATAAACTGAAAAAACCAAATGCATCGGTAGTGATGGGAACGTTCATTTGCATTTTTTTTTCATGTACCTCACTTTTGTTGTTTGAGGCGGTGTAGTTAGCCATACATTTGTAGACTGCTGTATTTGAACGTCTTCACTCTCTGATGACGATCCTTCAGTTGATATTGGTGGTGAGGGTGGGATGTGATGACGTACTCTAGTTTTCAAGGTAAAGGAGGCGATTCAACTTGAGTCGAAGTACTAGGTAAACGAGGGGGGAGATGAAAAACATGAGTGTCATGTAAACAACAATCACCTTGACTACGGAACATTTTTTTTTTATGAATATTAAAAGTCACAATAAAAAAGGGTAATTTTTTTATTATATATATCAAGGTTTTTAAAAAAAAACAAGGGACATAAAAAAAAAAAATGAAATCTAAAAAAAAAGCTGTGAAAAAAATAGAGATGAGTCGGGAGCTAGCTCTGAAACAGTGCACTTAAAGTTGAGATGTTTTCTTTTGTGAAGTTGAACAATTATATAAAAGTTGACTAAGGGTGAAATTGAAATGTGAAGAGTTGTCGAGGTCTAAATTGTGTTCTAGAGACGTCAAGAAGGTACATTTAATCATTAAATTTTTTTATATGCCCAAACAAAATGAAAAAAAGAAATAGTTTTATGATTTTGTTCTTTTTTTTGTTTTGTTTGTTCAATGTTTAGTTTTTTTAATTAGATTATGTAAATAAAGAAAATAACCCTAATATTTGTCCTTTAAAATTCTATTCTATTCATCTTCCCTGTTGGCCCAGTAATATCATTTGAAAACCATTGGATTAGAATTATTATTATTTAAAATTATTAAAAAATTGGTATCTCTTTGTAAATCCAAGAGAAATTTGTTAAATGGAATTTTTTTTTGTATACGTGTACTTTCTTCAAAATTGCACGTCTTAAATTATTGATGATATTTTTTTTAGAGCCCTTTTCGAAACAGTACTATAGAAATCAAAATTTAAATAAAGAAAAGAGATCAAATTTCTACAGGAAATGTGGTAATTCTTTTTGTGTATTATTATTGTTTATTATTATTTATTAATCTTTTAATTACCACATGAGCTGGATTACCAATGTCTTCATCAGCAACAGCAACAATAGACATAGATAACAAATGTAAATTTTCCAAATCTACTCTACTTAGATCAAGTACAGCCTCATCCTGTACTTCAGAACCTGATGCTAAAGTAAATGGGAACTTCACGTGCAGCTACCTTTGTTGATGGTTGTTCACAATCTGAATCTTCTTTTTCGTTCTCAGGGCCCCATACATATTCCATGTCGTCTTCCGAATCATGCTCATTTAAAATTTTTAACAGTTCTTCTTCAGTAAAATGAGTACGTTTTCTATTACTGGTCATGGCAAAAAACAGTTCTCAAAAAACCGAAACTGTCCAACGTTTGACACACACACACAACAAATATATATATTCTTAAAAATAAAACAACTAAATAAAATTAAAAATTTAATCCAAAATACTTCACTTGACTGACAAATAAATGCTCACTGAAGGTGTGAATGGAACGAGGCTGGGCCAACTAGTAAGTCAGGTATAGGAATACAAAATCAGAGACCAAAGGTTGAACCCAACTCAATAAACTGTCCCGAGTGGGGGAAGACTGAGGACATAACACTGCCAGCCAGCCCGAGTTCCTGTTGAAACCAGTATTATTATATTTTTTGCTATACAACTTATTATGAGTCTCAGTGGAATCCCGATGTTTCGTATCCCGATTAATCGTATTTCCGGCTAATTCGTACAAATTTGCCGGTCCCCAGAGAAAATCCCGATAAGTGGTATAAAAACAATGCATTTCGGACCCCTCGGTAATTCGTATTATTTTTATGCTCGAGGTCACTTAAAACGTCTTATAATTCGTATTTCCAGCTTAAAAACCTCGTTAATTCGTACTTTTTTCAAGAGGGGGAGAGAGGACAGTGAGAGACGAGAGAGCAGAATGAGTGCGAGATAAATGTTTTCTAGGAAATCTCGTGATTCCTACAGAACCAAAGGGGAGAGCGAGTGAGAGAGACAAGTACTATGAAATCTCATGTAATCCGTACTCTTTTCACTGAAAGGAAATGAGGAGAGGAGAGGGGGAAAGTTTTAGCAATTTTATTGATCTTGTCTAACATTTTTCTAACAAATGCTTGATTGGTGTTTATTTAATCTAGAACATAAGTATGTACATATGAAATATGTACATAAACAGTGTTTATTGCATAGTTTTTATTCTTACCACATTGTACATACTTCTTAATACATGTTTGCGTTAATACGTTTTTCAATTTTTTTAATTTTGTACTCCCGATAATTGGTAATCCCGATAATTCGTACCAAACCTTCAGTCCCTTGACCATACGAATTATCGGGATTCTACTGTAGCTGAAAAAATAATAAATAATGAGTTGAAGTGAAATAAAAAATAAGTCGGTAAATGCACCTGCTATGTACTTCCCCAGAACGAATTAATCTGTTGACTTTTCTCTTCCCCTCCAAAAAAAGTCGACCGTTTGCACTAATATTCGATAGTTGACTTACATAGGGGCTCCTAAATCCTCATATTAATCAATAAAGTCATTACATGGGCAGTTATTATGGTTTTTGAATTGAGCCCCCTCCCCTGAACCCCTTCGGCCGATATAACTGAAATTTGACAGGCTATGTCTTCATTGAGTTTCGAATTCACATATAAAATTTCGTGCCGTACCTCATTCTATCGGCAGTTATTGCAATCACAGAAGGACCCGATTTATTTTTTTTCATATTTCGAAACTGGAGGTCGGAAGCATGAAATTTCGTTAAACCTATAGAGACATTGAGATACCGATGTCAGTAAGGTATCGATACATTCCTAACAGTTTTTGGCGGGATAATGGGATTTTACAGCAAGTTTTTTAATTTGAGAACTATTTAAATGTTTATTTTTTTTATTATTTTTTTTTTTTGCGTCTCTACTTAGGGCCAATAAACCTACAGAGAGAGGCAGCGAGCAGGGCTGATGTAAACTAAGAGTGGGGAGAAGTGAAACAGAAGCTACCTAATCTTTTAGGTTTAGAACATGTAAAAGTATTTTTCGATTCGACCTGAGCCGGAATTTTCCCTTTACGCAAGTTCATCTATAGCTGTACATATTTGTCATGTCTTATGACAAGTAAGTTCGGATCCTATTGTCAGCTGGAAAGGTCTGAAGTACTTCATTCCAGAACAGGAGTTCTGCTGACTGCAATGATATTGGCATCTCGTGACGCGGGACATTCTATCATCACATCCTGATGGGAAGTGGGTTCTTTTTCGTGAGGGAACATTGGTTGAATGTGGGCTACATGAAGATGGCAAAAAAAATATATGGCTAACTAAGGTCGATTGCGATATCCACAATATTCTTTTATAGTTGTATTTATAGATTGTAGTGATAATAAAAATGATGTAAAATAATATAAATAAATAAAATTAATAATAAATAAATATTAAATAATAAATATTATTACCACATTATAAATAAAATCAAAATATCAATATCAAATAAAAAAAATTGAATTATTTACAATAAATCTTACAAACTAATTTCTACATCTACTTTTAGTCTCTTTTCTTTTTAAATATTTTGGCCATTCTCCAATTCAATGTTATTTTTGGGAATATATACATATAAATAAATAAAAGTACCTTTGCGCATCTATTTCACTGTTATTTTCACTCCACCTTAGCCTAAAAACACTTCTCTCTCTAGACTGTCCACCTCCACATCTCTTCTTAGACTGTTTTTCACTATTTCAAACAATTGATGGTCATTTGTTCTTCATCCATTGGTTGTTCACATTTCGTTTTAAAACAAAATAGTGACTAGTCCATCTTTGTACATATAATTATTCACTAATTAAGTTACTTCAATCCTAACAGCTGTTTTTATACAAATAATAATAATAATTGATTTTATAATATATTAATAATTTTAATGTGTGTAAAAGTTTTACATCACAATATACCCTGTGTCTCAGTTAACCTGTCCCCCACATGTAAATGTTATACGTTTGGGAATATCAAAATGAAACGCAGGGGGCTCGTGAGTGACTAATCTGAAGTTACTTTTAGGAGTATTGTTGACTGTGTAACCTGCTCCAGTTTTTCTCCAGCGTAAACAGCTCTGGAATTTTCATTGAGAAGTGATATTTTTTATGACGGATTGAAAAAGGAAAATGCATTTTAGGAACAATTTAGAGGAAGCACTTTTCAATTTTCTTTCATCCTGTTTGTGATAATCGCAGAAAACAATGGAAACAAGAGTCCTCTCCAGGATGGGACAGACGAGCTGGCGTCCTCTCCAGGATGGGACAGACGAGCTGGCGTCTTCTCCAGGATGGGACAGACGAGCTGGCGTCCTTTCCAGGATGGGACAGAAGAGCTGGCGTCCTCTCCAGAATGGGACAGACGAGCTGGCGTTCTCTCCAGGATGGGAAAGACGAGTTGGCGTCCTCTCCAGGATGGGACAGACGAGCTGGCGTCCTCTCCATCTCTTTAGACACGGACCATTAACTGACAACTCAAAAAGAAAATGAAGAGAGGACACTGGGAAGAGAGAAAGCATATCTTTGTGACGGTGGATTTAATAGAAGCACATTTGTCATCTCGTCTGTCAGGAATGCTACAGGTTGTACGTCTGTTTGTCGACAGTTATGGGTCAGTGCTGGCCCAAGAACCTTTCAGTCTCACTGTCAACACATCTCCACTTATCTACCCAGGAGGGCTCTCTTACTTAGGAAAAAATGAAAAGGATTTTCTACACTGAGTTTGGAAAATAATTTGAACACTGTGAGCTTCCAAAGTATATCTCTGTAATAGCGGATGGAGAATGCACTAAACTTCACTTTGTGGCAATAACCTCTTTGGTAGCCTGGGCTGCACCTAAAAACAAAATAAGTAAATAAAGTACCAAGTTATCCATATAAATGAAGGACATTTCACAGCTCCTTCACCAATATTCTATAATTTCTATCCTAGTTATTTTTGTTTAATATTTTCATTATTATCATTAATTTTATTAGTTATATAATATCCCGCAGACCACGGTGCCCTCGCGGATGACACTTTAATACTAGCACACACTCCGATATTCACATCGCCACACAAACTCTCCAATCAGCTGTAGAAAGTAGATAGTTAAAATTAAATGCTTTAAAATCATCAACCAAAATTTTCTCTCTCCGTCGAATACACCAAACCAACAACATCCAAATTGATAACACTGATATTCCCTGGAATACTTCACAACAAACATTAAAATATCTCAGTTTACACATGGACACAAAACTTACATGGCACACCCGCATCTCAACAAAACTAACGCAAGCATATCAAAGACTCTCACAACTTTATCCACTCATTAACCGCAACACTCCACTCCGCCCAAATTGCATCAATATTACGTCCACTACTAACATATATATGGTTCAGTGCAAACAAAACAGTAAAACGAAAATTACAATAATTTCAAAACAAAACCCTCCGCATAGGTCTCAACGCACCGTGGTTCGTGAGAGGCAGTATAATTCATACAGAGCTCCCATGGACACCGTCCTGCGATCTCTGACTGAGACGTTCCTCCAGAACGTGCCTCTCAGCCCTGGAGCTATCCACTTCAATATTCGACAGCCCACAACTCCCACAGGACATTTTAGCTTAGATTTTAGTTTTATTTATCATTATTATTATTATTTTGTATTTATTTATTTATTTTTTCATTATTCTTGTATTTGGTTTTGTTACTTTTGTGAAAGGCACTAGAATGCCGGGCCAAATAAATTACTTTCTTTATATTAGTTATATTTACTATTTACTTTATTGTTATTTGTTAATTTATATATTTTTTTTTTTCCATACTTCACTCTTTGTAACCTGAGGAAGGGGCCCGTAGTCACCCAAAAATGTCTTTCTAACGCAATTAGTTTTGTTTACTTTTATTATTACCTACTAATTTTGTTAGTTATTTACTGTTTACTTTATTGTCATTATTTGTTAATTTATTTATATGTATATATTGCATATTTCAATCTTCGTAACCTGAGGAAGGGTACTAGATAAAAATAAAGAAAACGTATGTTTTTTAAAAAATATTGTCTATTTCACAAATAAGGGTACTAGATATATAAAAATATAATACATTTATTTACACACCAATCAGGAAGTTCGCAAAACTTTAAATTCAAAATTACTCCACAATCGCCCAAGAAGGTTAAAAAAAGTTTGGAACAGGGATCTCCTTTTTATTAATTATTTTTTCTTTATCTCCGCTGGTTGTGCATTTTTGTTTGTATAGTTGTATCTTAAAATAAATAGATACAAAAAAAAAAAACATTTCAAATTATATACATTAAAATCTGATTTTATGGTTCTGTATACATGATACAATAATTCAGATTGTGACAGTGTCTAGTATTTTCAATTAGATGTTACTCGTAATAAACAATGTCATTGATTTTCGCTATAATGGAAGTGGATTCCTCTTTGTAATACAAATCCTATGGACGACGTTGCATCTCAGTAGATACTTTGTGCCCTTTTGGGGTCAGCTCACATTTTTCCCAAATAAGACATAGCTAGACGATCTCTACTCAGTGTCTAACTAGGTGAGTGTATGTCCCAGAACTGAGGTAGGGTACATGTCTTGTGTTGGCCATCCTAAACTGGAAACAGGAGGACACGTGACTGTACTGACAAGCATGTCTTGGAGAAGCCTCAGGTAGACGAACCGTCACACACGACATTCACTCCGGACTTGAACAAGACGGTATGGAGAGGATGACAATGATCTAAGAGCGAATTCTTGCTGGTACCATTTTTCAAAGCTTTTGAGGTACTCTAAACCCAATACATTTTCACTAATAAGCCCTACCCTTCATGAAAAAGGCATTTATATTTTTTTTACTTCGCCAGCTATAAGAACTAACTTCCGTTAGATAATCGGTAAAAAAATTGATGCGGAGTTTAAAAAAAAATGTTGAACAGTTTACCTCTATACAGGGTGGCCCAGATAAGCGGGCCACAAGTGAAATAACTCCTAAACGGTTAGAGATATCAAAATTGTGCATAGGACCAAAGTTGTAGCACTCGCCGAGAGCTATAGTATGGCGTCCTCGAAAAGACAAAAATGACTCTTTTAAGGCTCAAACAGCCCTTCGAAGGGCGGGTTTACCTTTTGACCCTTAAGTTTCATTACATTTTATTAAAGTACTAAAGAAACAAGGAAGAACTGTGCAAACCGATTTTTGATACGTTAAGTAGTTCTTGGAAAAAAAAACCTTTAATGGTGCACGTTTTTCTTATTCTGTTCTTTGGCGTCTCGCCGCAAATTCACCTTTCCGGAGATTGACCACAATCCTCTTGAAAACTTTCCTGCTCGGATGACTTCTACGAGGATACTGTTTTGGGTAACGCCCGGCTGCAGCATGATAATTTTCCGCGCACACACCAATCACCAACACCATATCCACAATTTCGCTAGAGGAGTACATTGCAAATGCTGTAAATAAGTAATTCCTTATCACTGTAAGTCGTTCTCTCTTAATCCTTAAACTTCTCTAATACCTTTCTAATTCCTTTGCATCAAAATACATGAGTAATAAGCGGTTGTAGGGTCTCGTCATGTACAAATTGAATTAATATGCGAAGTTTGTTGGAATTTAATAACTTCAGAATAAGAAAAACGTGCAACTTTAAACGTTTTTTTTTTTTCGAGAAAACTTAATTAGTTAATTGGCGCTGGGGAATCAACTTTTTTCATTCAATAATTACTTTAAAAAAATAATAATTGTAAGAACCAAAGAAGTTGTGAGGAGATTGTCGCATAGATTCGTAATGATCTGAAGATGAGGTCAGTCCTGAATCAAGACATGGAGTCAACGACAAAGAAGCAGCAACACGTATATTATATACAGATATATAAACTGGTTTAGTTAGTTGTTGTGAGTCATGCCCGGGCTTTAGCTACGAGGTCATATCGCCTACTACCAGAGAGCTCTTTCGTCGCTCTGGTGGACATGAGCCCGACTCTACTATGGGAGTTTTTTTTAGGACAGACTAGGAGTCATCGCTCAACGTCCCATCTGAAGGACGATGCGCTCAAGGTTTTTCCATTTCCAAGATAAAAAATACCTAAGGGCCTCGGACGGGTTTCGAACTCGCGATCTTGAGTTCAGTAGACGAAGAGACAGAAGCCTAGAAGACAAAGATTAATGGCAGCTTCGTCAAATTTTCTATTTTGTCCCACAAAGAAAATAGGAATTTCTGAACCAGAAAGAAATTACAGATTTAAAAAATAAAAAGTTGTCGGTAAATCACCGGCTATGTACTTCCCCATCACTAATTAAACAATTAAGTTTTCGCTCTCCCTCCAAAGCCAATCGACCGTTTGGACGAACACTCAATATTTGATTAACATAGTAGCTTTGTACTTCTCATAATACACTTTTTAATGATACATTCATTACAACAACAGTTATTAGAGTTTTTGTGTTAATTTTGTGTTAGCTCTCAGCGAGTGCTACAACTTTAGTCCTATGTACAATTTTGATATCTCTAACCGTTTAGGAGTTATTTCACTTGTGGCCCCCTTATCTGGGCCATCCTGTATAAGAAAGTAAGATCTACTTTCCTGATGTACCCTTGGGTACCAAAAGGAGTACCAGGGGCCAGTGATGGAGTGGTCTGGAGGAAGGAGGTTCTAGAGTGCAAACCGATGTAGAAATCAGATTTGGAGTACCATGAACATGTTTCGTTGTGACGCATGCATTTCTTGTTGATACGATCCAGATCGGTATTTCTCTATAAGGACCAACGTCCACCTTCTTTCAAGCATGAAAAAGAAAAAAAAGTCGTCGGTGAATCACTGGCAATTTAGTACCAGCTAAGTTTTCGCTCTCACTCTGAAACCTTTTTACCGATTTGGTTTATAATAAATAGGAGTCTTACTCCACGAACTTCATAATGAATATTGTGTTTTACTTCCTCCGCTACGCGAAGTATAGGGGAAGTTATGTAATCGGCCAGATATCGATCTTGAGTTTTCAACGGAATTTCATATTTTCCCACCGCATGATTCCAAAAATACAAAAAATTATTTGTATCATTTTTTTCTGCCAATCAAAATCTTCTGTTTACAGAACATATTTATTCAGTCGACCTCTATTAAAATTATAAAAAAATATTTACCACAAAATAAATAAAAAACTGTATCTACTGTATTAATATTTGTTTTCTAGTATTTATTTATTAATTTAATTTTATGTTTTACTATTATTCTTATAACAAGTTACACGTGTGTCCGACCATGAGAGTTACTAGTTTTTATGAGCCCGGGTTTTAACTACGAGGTCATATCGCCTACTACCAGTGTGCTCGTTCGTCACTCTGGTGGACGTGAGCCCGACTCTACTGTGGGAGTCCTAAATTTTGCCTACCTAGGTATTTTCAACTAGATTGAGGATCTTTAATGAGTACCTGACATCGCACTGGCTCGGGACCATGGCGAAGGACGACGTTCTCATGGTTTTTTTTCATCTTCCAGATAAAAAACCTAAGGGGCCATAAGCTATCTTGATGTATACTTTTTTATGAAGTATCCTATTACCATGTTATGGTTTAACGCAAATAAATTATATTATTATTATTATTATTACAGCATATTTCGGTATTGCTCAGCTCAAGAAATAAGAAAGTGAACTTGATCCATTTCTATTGAGAACAGCTCTATGTAAAACACCTGCATTCTGTCCCTCGGTCTGAATTAGGCCAACTCTAACTATGTACGTAGATTTCTCATTCATGAGGGAAAAAAAATTATTATAATGTACCATTGAAATGTCCAAAGAAGATGGTATGATATGATATGGGTAAGTTTTGCTTTCGATGGCTGTGAAATAGGGCTCTCTATGTTCATTGTTCATTGATCATTTCAATGTACATTCCCAGAGATGTTCAAAGCCTCCGGAGGTGGTCAGGGATATAGTACTGGATGCCTCCAGCTAGTCGGTCGCTCTGGGAAAGTGGAGATCCGGGTGTTGGGCTTCTTGTGGCGAAGTTATCCAGGGCAGTCATCAACTCACTTTCACAGATCTAGAGGATGATGTGAAGGACACACTATCCAGTCCCCAGCTTCATAGTGAGTGTTCTGAGCAGCCATGCTTGGACTTCAGCTATGAAATTTCATGTCGATACATTCATTACAACGGCAGTTATTAAAGTTTTGCGTTAAGCCTCTCCTCTAATCCCACCTTTCCTTTGGTCGATTTGGCTGAAAATCAATAGGTATTGTCGATAGAGTATTCTGTTTTCACATATCAAATTTCGTTTTGGTTCATTTATTCCATCGAGGGTTATCGTGTTCCTTAGAACGTCTTAACACACACACACAGACAGAATTTTTTCTCTTCTTTGGTATCTGAAGATCCAGAAATTACGTTGAAAACTCAACATCGAATTTTTGACCGATTACATAACTTCCCCTATACTTCATATAGGCGTGGAAGTAAAATCGGGACAACAGAAAAAAAATCTATCACTTTTTTTTTTTCTCTATATACAGACGTCCATTAAGATAGTGTAGAAATAGGAGTGAAGTCGTAACCAGAGAAAAGAAAGGTAGGTTTCTCTCCATGTGTCGGGGACAAGGACATTAGGGATTGTGATCTGGGATGCATCTGGGACAGGGAGGACAATAGGAGGAGGGACATCCAGGAACAGACAGAGAAAGGAGCTACGGAGTTCCCTTTCAGAAGAGGACCATCGGCTTTCTACCGGTCCTGGAGGACATGTGCCTTCCTCCAGCGGACATATGACAATAGTAGCCAGGGACAATCAGAGGGGAAACTAATCCAGGCTCCAGACAACCAGCCAGAGGTTCATATCTCACAAAACTGCACATGAAGTTTGACAATACTAGCAGGTTTGCAGATAAGTGAGCGGTTTTTTTTTTTTTTTTTTATCTACAAATATTTACAACTGTATAAAAATAAATACAACAAGCAAATATGCTAATGGGGAGATAATAGCAATGTCAAAATGTCAAGAGGGGAGAAATCACACTTCCTAGTCACTGATTGTCACTGCTGCTGCTAAGGAGGTCTCTAGGCCATTGACGCTTAAGCCGTCGTTGAGGAAGTATGGCAGAATGGAGGGCACGGACTAGAGGATTATTGTGGGAACTAAGAAGGGAAAATAATTTTTTATATTTGGATTTAGCGACTTCGATGACAAAAGGTACGTGAAGAGTTTTGTTAGAGACGTAATAAGGAGCATTGGCTATTTTACGAAGGATTTTGGATTGAAAGGATTGGATGCGCTGGAGATTGGAAGCCTTGGCAGAACCCCAGAGTTCAAGTCCGTAAGTCCACATAGATTTGAGTATTGCGTTGTATATAAGTCGTTTTGTTTTCAAAGTTAATTTGGATGTCTAGTAGTCTAGTAGTCTTAGTAAAAGTTTATAACATCCGTTCATTTCTTGTCTTTTCAGTCTCGTGTAAGGATTCCAAGTTAGTCGTTTGTCGAGTATGAGGCCTAGATAGCGGACTTCGTTTTTTAAAGGGATGGGATTTTTGTTAAGGTACACTGGAGGGCAGGTATATTTTCGACGAAGGGTGAAGACGATGTGAACTGATTTCGTTTTAATGTTGTTGTTTTTTAAGGAGAAGTAAGTATCACTTATTTTGGGAAAAGGGAGCTGGTTGCAACGAATCTAGAGTTAAATGCATCTAATGGGTCATATTTACAAGATAAATATCTCATATCCCTTCATAATAAATAAAACTGTTAAAATTAAATTTTAATAAATTAATACGGTGTATCAATTTTATGTCGATACATTTATTACAACGGCAGTGATTACAGTTTTCACAAAGTTCCAAACAGGTACACACAAACAGACATAATCGCGAAAATGATCAAAACATGTTCAATCCGTTGAACACTCCATTTCGGATTTTTGCAAGATTGCAATACTTTCTTATACTAAAGGTACAAGAAAGTAAAAAGAGATAGAAAAATGTAAAAATGTCTTTTGCTATTGTGTCTGAAGAACTATCTGCAACTTATGAGCTTTCATAAACTTTCAAAGGAATTAAAAGATAAAAATAACGAGGGTACCGATAGGTTAGAGACAGCGTGCTTGCGAGGACCTTACATTCTTTATCTGGGAGGTGAAAAAACCCTAAGCAGGACCTCCTTCGCTAGAACGTATACTGTGCGATGTCAGGTACACGTTAAAGACCCCAACACTAGGTGAATACATCTGTGTAGGCAAAATTTAGGACTCCAATAGTTGAGTCGAGTCATGTCCACCAGAGTGATGAAAGGGCGCTCTGGTAGTAGGCGATATATATAATTAAAGCCAGGGCATGAGTCACAATTACCAACTTAAAATAACGAAAGAGCTGAATGCTACGCTCCATTCATACCGGTTCTAAGTATCAAGTTCCAGTCACGTCTTTTTTTGTTGTTCCTTATCTCACGGCCTATTAGAGTAAGTTAAGAATTTCTCATTTTGTAACGTTCATTATGGTATAACGTAATCTGAGTCATCTCTGGCAGGGTCAAGGTGAAAAAAATCCGTATCTCCATTCAAGATTGGAAAACAGGTTTACCTGCTATAGGACTCCATTCGTTCTTTATAAGTCTTATATAACACCTATTATAAGTTATGTTAAGACTTGCTTTGCTACTTTAAGAATATTTGATTAAGAAAACTTAGATATGCAGTTCCGTTTTCTAGTTTGGTACTCAAATGAACAGTGAAAAATTAAGCAATTAATTAGGAAAAATTGTTTGAAGTTGAGAAAGAATATCAATTTGTTAACGTTTCGCCAGGGCATTATCAATCATTATTTTGCTTTTGGATGGAGAGCGAACATTTAATTAATTAATTCGTGCTGGGGAAGTAGATTGCCGAAGACATTTTACTTCATGAAGTATGGAGGAAGTTATGTAATTGACACCTATTGATATTCAACCAAATCGGCAAAAGGGGTGGGAGGGGAGGGGAGGGAGGGGGGTTAGAGGGGAGGGGGGGGGGGGGGGGTTAGTGGGGAGGTTTAATATCTAATCATCATATATAAAGTCAAAACCTCATGAGGACAATCAGTGCCGGCCCGAGGCAAGTTTTAGGATGAAACAACATTCAATTATGGCGCCTCCCTTGCTTGTCCCTAATATATATCAGTTGTCCGTGCAAGCATGGAACTTGGAAGGTCTCGACAACATCTTAAGTCTCTGCAGTGCCGGATTAGCCACGTAGCAAGAGTAGCAAATGCTACGGGCCCCGCGAATTGGGGGACCCCGGCTCCAACGCCTGTCTGACCGTGAACAAATATCAATTTAGATACGAGCGTAACAATATTTTGCATGCCTTAAGCGCGAAGCGCTTAGGCTATGCTTTACTTTCACCTGAAAATCTAAAACTCGATTTCGACTCGATTGGAACTGCAATTTTATAAACTTTATTAAATAATTCTTTAGAATCGTGTTTCCCAAACGTAGAAATTGCCTTGCGCATTTACATGTCTCTCATGATCACTAACTGCAGTGGCGAACGTTCTTTTTCAACATTAAAACGTATTAGAAATGAGTTAAGGAACACGATGGGCCAAGAACGTCTTAATCATCTCACTTTGATGAATATAGAGCATGATTTGCTTAAAGAAGTCGATATTGAAAGTGTTATCGCTAAATTTGCCCATATTAAATCCAGAAAAGTTTATTTGTAACAGTTTTGTTTTATTTAATACCCTAAACTTGATAACCTAAAGTAAACCAAGGGCCTCTTGATAGAATTTGCTACAGGCCCCTCGCTGGCTTAATCCGGCACTGAGTCTCTGTCTAATTTGTAGATTGAAAACAGCCATACTCATTGGCACTGTACTCTTCACAGTACCTATAGGAACAGTTGATGTAGAATGACAAACAAAACATGTAGGAATTTAGGTAGATTTATTTATCACAAAAATTACTTTTATAAAGAGATCATTCTTTTGTATAATTTTACTAACTAATAAAACATAATGTAGTCAACATTCATTGATGAGATCAATAAGCATAATATGGTTGTGTCTGTGAACTCGATAACTCCCGTTAAAATTAATGTATCGACACGAAATTTTATATGTGTATCCAGAACCTCATAGGACGACACTTTTAATTTTCAGTCAAATCAACCTAAATGAAGAGTGGCTTAGGGAGAAGGCTTAACTCAAAAAACCCTACAACAGCCGATGTAACGAATGTATCAATTTTATATTTAAATTCATAAGAAACACCTATTTCCACGAATTCAAAAAACCCAATAATGCATTTATCAACAAAAATTTTAATATGAGAATTCAGAAGCCATTATCTAAGTCAAATATTGTTTTGATTGTGAAGAGAGAACAAAATATAATCGATTAATTCGTGCTGGGGAAGTACTACGTTGTGGCCGCCGGTAGCTCAGTGGTATGCGTGCTTGTCTTCTGAGCTCAAGATCGTGGGTTTGAAACCCGACCGAGGCCCTTAGTTTATTTTATCTGGGAGGTAAAATAAACTTAAGCACGCCGTCCTTCGGATGGGACGTTAAGCGATGGTCCCGAGCCTGTACGATGTCAGGTACTCGTTAAAGATCCCTGCTCTAAGTGAATAAAAATTTAGAGTAGGCAAAATTTAGGACTCCCACAGTAGAGTCGGGCTCATGTCCACTAGAGTGACGAAAGAGAGCTCTGGTAGTAGGCGATATGACCTCGTAGTTAAAGCCCGGGCATGAGTCATAATAACTAACTCAATAAGCATAATCAACTTTGGTACTGGTTTTTATAATGTTCACTGATTAATGTAACAATGGTCCTTCACATACCGTACTAGCCACACGCTCGCAATCAAAATATCGAAAAGCGAAAAAAATATGTTTTTCCTTTATCAGTGTGGCGTCTCCTGGGACTTGCCGCCTGAAGCGGCCGTTCCGTTCGCCCTATGGTAGGGCCGGCCCTGAGGAAAATACCTGTTAATTTTCAACTAAATTGTCCGAAGGGAAGGCGGGTGTTGAGGGGAGGAGTCTCAACTAACAAAGAAGCCTAATAACTGCCAATGTTAACACAACATTTAGTATGAGCATTTAGAAGCTTAATAACTGCCAATGTTAACACAACATTTAGTATGAGCATTTAGAAGCCTAATAACTGCCAATGTTAACACAACATTTAGTATGAGCATTTAGAAGCCTAATAACTGCCAATGTTAACACAACATTTAGTATGAGCATTTAGAAGCCTAATAACTGCCAATGTTAACACAACATTTAGTATGAACTTAGAAGCCTAATAACTGCCAATGTTAACACAACATTTAGTATGAGCATTTAGAAGCCTAATAACTGCCAATGTTAACACAACATTTAGTATGAGCATTTAGAAGCCTAATAACTGCCAATATTAACACAACATTTAGTATGAGCATTTAGAAGCCTAATAACTGCCAATGTTAACACAACATTTAGTATGAGCATTTAGAAGCCTAATAACTGCCAATGTTAACACAACATTTAGTATGAGCATTTAGAAGCCCATATTAAAGTCATATGTTGATTATTAGCCCAAACGGTCGACTGGTTTTGGAAGTAGAGTGAGAAGTTAATTGATTAATTCGTTCTGGGGAAGTACATTTCTATATCCTGACCTTTATATTTTCCTACATTTACCATCAGTTATTACTATCTTTATATTTATTTTATTTATTTATTCACTTTATTTTTATATTACATCTGTTTCTCTTGAATAAATATTATTTCAAATCGTCTCTTATATTTATTTGTAACTCCTTTTCTTCTTTGTACTATACATCTATTTTCCATTTAGTTAAAGTGTTAATTTAAATATTTATCTATTTTCTAATCTATCTATATGTACGAGGTGTGTTCAAAAAATAACGGGAATTTTGAGTTTTTGAAAAGAATTTTATTTATTCATCTACATCAATGTTAACTCCTTCAAAATAGTCCCCATTAGATATTATACACTTATGCCAGCGCTTCTTCCATTCCCCGAAACATTTCTGGAACTCGATCTTTGGGATAGCATTTAGCTCTCTCAGAGATGCGCTTTTAATCTCATCTATGCTTGTGAAACGACGGCCCTTTAAGGTTCTCTTTATTGTTGGGAACAGAAAAAAGTCACATGGCGAATATGGAGGCTGGGGCATCATTACAGTGTTGTTTTTGGACAAAAATTCACGAACAAGCAATGAAAGGTGCATTATCGTGGTGCAAAAGCCATGAATTGTTTCGCCACAAATACGGGCGTTTTTTTTTTTTTTGGATTGCTTCACGCAAACGGCGTTGCACTTGTATGTATTCCTTATTGATCGTTTGACCTTGTGACAAGAACTCATGGTGCACTATGCCGTTAAAATAGAAAAACACAGTGAGCATGACCTTCACATTCGACCGCACTTGTCGAGCTTTTATACCACTCGTAAACCCTAGTTTTACTTATAGCAGACTCACCAAAAGCAATATTTAACATTTTTTCAAAAACTCGGATTCCTCTGCGGAATAGATATAATGCTATTTAGAGATGAGATGCTCTATTCAGCCCATATTTTCAGCTGTGAATTGTCACCGAAAGGCTGTAATTGTTGAGACAAGTTGCCTGCCTAGAAAGGAGCTAGCTCTGCACTAACTACCCGCCCTCAACTAGTGAAACCTAGAACAGATGTAGTTAGTGCACTGATACCCATATAGATAGCGGCCAGTCTGCTTTCCCCATTCACCTTGCACCTCCTTCTCGCCCCCAACTATAACATTATTTAGACAGATAAACTATCACTGTTTATCCTATTCGTATAGGGGAAGTTATGTAATCTGACGAAAAATCGATTCGGAGTTTCCAATGGAATTTCATGTTTTCCGACCTCTAGATTCCAAACATAACAACAATTTCTGTCAGTGAACACAACTCTCACAATACAATGAATGTATCAACACGAAATTTTATAGTTAGTTATTATAATTCATTCCTGGGATTTAACTACAAGGTCATATCGCCTACTACCAGAGCGCTCTTTTGTCAATCTGGTGGACATAAGCCCGACTCTACTGTGGAAGTCCTAAATTTATATTCACCTAGTTTAGGGGTGTTTAACGAGTACCTGAAATCGTACAGGTTCACGACCATCGTTTAATGTCCCAGTAGAAAGACGGCGTGCCTTTCAGATAAAATAAACTAAGGGCCTCGGTTGGGTTTAGGAATCGCGACCTTGAACTCAGTAAGCAAGTACGCATACCACTGAGCCCTCGAAATTTTATATGTATAACTAAAACCCCATAAGGACAACATCTGTTATTTTTCAGCCAAATCGCCCAAAGGGGAGGAGGGGATATTAGGGAAGAGACTTAACTGAAAAACTCTAATAACTGCTGTTGAAATTAATATATCGACACAAAATTTCTTATATGAATTCAAAACCACATTAGGACGACACTCATCAATTTTCAGCGGAATCGGCAGAAGTGAAGACGGAGATAAGAGGGGGGCTCAACTCAAAAATCCCAATAACTTCTGATATAATGAACCTATCGACATGAAATTTCATATTTAAAGAGAAAACCCAATGAGGACATAACCTGCCATATTTCAGCGATATCGGCTGGAGGGAAGAGGGTAAATTCAAAAACCCTAATAACTGCCGATGTAATGAATTTATCGACACAATATTTAGTTTGAGGATTTAGGAGTCCCTATGTAAGTCAAGTATTGAATATTAGCGCAAACGGTTGACTGGTTTTGGAGGGGGGGGGGGCGAAAATTTAATTGATTAATTCGTTCTGGGGAAGTACATAGCCAGTGATTTCTGCTACTCAATTCGTATTTCTTTTTACTTTCTTATACTTTTTTTTTAATGAAAAAGTACTGTAATCGTGCGAAAATCCGACTTCGAGTTTTCACGCTTTTAAAGCCTCCTGAGCAGGTTTTGTCAATTTTCACGATGATGTCTGTGCGTGTGTATATATGTGGTTGGAACTTTGTGGGCGTGTTAACTGAAATTTGAAAATTGAAATTTGAAATGAAGAAGTCACATACATGTGCAAACTTAGATCTGATTGAAGTTTAGTCAAAATCGAACTAAAATTGAGACAACTTAACTTCGGGTCCTAAGTACATTTTACATTATATCGGTTTATATTTATGACCTAATCAAAAATGTCTTCAAATAAAAGTTGTGAAGCAAAAATTAAAAACATTGCCGATGATTCACCGACATTTTATTTTTTGTCTTTTCAGTCTTGTTTCTGGATTTCCAGGTAAGTGGCTAGTTAAGAAGGAGACTTCGTTTTTTGAATGGATGGGATTATTGTTGAGATTGTCTTGTTAAAATCATGTATTGCCACAAACATCAAAGCTCTCTTTGTTCTGGTACAATATAGGAACCTACCACAAAACCACAATCAGAATTGTTTAATAAATTCCATTATTTTATTGGCGATTAAGATTAGAAATTAATCCTGAATAGCCGCAAAAGAGTAATGTCGGTGTTCAGATGTTTATTTGTATTTAACATATAGTTTATCTTTTGTTTTATTTACTTTATGCATATCATATAATTTTCATAAAATAAGCATTTGGTTTCAACTCATAGGAGTTTTAGTATGTTTATGTGCTTTTCAAATTTATATTTATCTTTGAATGTTTTTTCTCTATATGTGTATATTACATTAAATATAGTTTTTTTGTTTGTAAGCGAAGCTGATCCAAAAAATCTTTCCTTCTTTCATTTATTATTTTTTTATTTGTCTAGTTTTTAACCATTTAAATTTACATAGAATATAATAATAATATAATGTTCATATATATATATATATATATATATATATATATATATATATATATATATAATAATAATAATAAAATTTAAGGAACTTAACACAAACCTTGATTGTCTTTTTTCAAAAAAAATTAAATAAAGTATTAAAATTTTAAAAACTAAAAATATTTTAATCGTGATTCTAGAGGCCCTCAACACTCCATGTTCTTCCTTGGAAATCTGTGATTTTCGCGTTATGGTTTCCGCGGGTGGATCCTTCCTCGAAATGCTTAGAGTACTGTACGTTTTGACTTTGGTCTTTTGAAAATTGCCTCTTTTCCAAGTGGATCTGTTGAAAATATCTTATTTTTCTTTTCCAACTACCGAGAAACACCTGACGCAAGGGACGTTTCACTTCTCCCTTCCAACATAAACTGAATAGCTTCTAATGTTTTGCCTTTTGTTTCAACAATTGTCGAACTGTAAATGAGTCCAATGAATCCGGCAAATGTGTACATGAAAAAGTTAACATGGAGTCCATAATTGTCACAGATGGGCAGGAATATCCAAATGATGACGGCAGAAAAGCCAACGGCGGTCATGGCGACAAGGGCGTTCGCTTTGGCCTTGATGTTCATAGGGAAGAGTTCGCCCATGATGAGCGAAGGAATGTAGAAGAACCCCATCGAGTAGAAGGAGGCTTGCAGCAGAAGGAACGTGATTCCTACCCACTCCGTGTCCTCTGTGTCATAGCTGAAACAAACAAATATTCTTAGCTTTCAAAAAAAAAAAAAAAAAAAAAAAAATAGTCTAAAATGCACGAAACATTCCCAAGTGTCATCTTTGGACTTGAGAAAGTTTGCGCAACGTATCTAATTCGAGGAAATGGATTTTAGTTTCACAGGTTGTTCAAAATTAACATAATTAAAATACTTTAGTAAATAAAATTTATAATAAAAATAAGCTACAAATAAATAAAACCATTTAAAAAACTAAAAACTTTAACAATTTAAAATTTCATGGATGGGGACAGATAAGTTATTCGTGTCCCCATCTGAGTCACAACTACTAAAACATTTCAATTATGTTAATTTCAAAATTTATTTTATTAGACAGCATGATGATGAGGGCAACTTCGAAAGCTGGCTAGCAAATACAAATAAAAATTTGTGAGAGGTCAGACTATATTTTACAACCTGTGAAATAATCACTTCTCACTACATCAACCATCTTTATAAGGATTTTAGTTCGTTAAATATCATTTGGCTACAGAAAAAGAAATTTTTCAAGAATTAGTAAAAATCGTCAGTCTTGGCAGTTTTTTTTTTTACTATTCATTGAAATGATTTTACCCAAAAGGGCGCGGAATGTATAAAGGACTTTATCGGTCATAAGTTAATAAAAATTTTGTGATTCATATCGTTAAGAACTTCCGCCAATTGCTTGGTTAAAATCAAACATTATAGCTTTTCTGGCATAATGACAACGAAATTTATTACAAATAGGGAACAATCGCAGGTTCGATACCTGGCCGAGACACTAAGGCTTTTTATCTGAGGTAAAAACACGATGATCCCGAGCTTGTACAATGTCAGATATTTGTTAAAAGCCCCAATTGGCTAGGCAACATTTATTACTCCCACATGGGGGCTCCAAAGCGCCAAAAATTTCTCGGGTAGTGGGCGACATGGCCCCTTAGTTTAAACTCGCGCACGAATCACATAAAAAAAAAAATTTATTACACTACACAGATATGCTCAATGGTCAATATCTTTTTAAAAGTCCTCCGGTGCAGCATAGTGGCACTCCCTCAGGAGGCTAAAACGTCAATGGCATTGAGACCTCATGCTTAAGAAGGCTCTACTGGCGAGCGGTGGTACTGTTCGACCATCCCCACATGTAATTCAAGAGAACACTTTATAATTAGTGCAACTTGTAAATCTTACGGCAGAGGCACTCAGGTGAAACATGAGCACGCCGTCCTTCGGATGGGACGTTAAGAGATGAATCCTAGATTGTACAATGTCAGGTAGTCGTTAAAGACTCCTCATTAGGTGACCCCTCGGTAGGCAAAGAATCTGGCTCATGTCCACCAGAGTGACGAAACAGAGCTCTTATAATAGGCTTTATGACCTTGTAGTTAAAGCCCGGGCATGAGTCACAATAACTAACTAATATAATAGAAAACAAACATTTAATAAACTCGTGGACAATCGTAAAACTGACGAACTAAGCAATACTTTTCCATGAACTGTAATTAGTCGTGACGTTCCAAAATGAATTACTTTTCCAGGATTGAGGTCTAAATTTCCATATTTGTTATTCACACTCCGCTTAATGACGGATTAGTCATGCATCAGGAGAAGAAAGCATAAAACTATTTATAATTACGATAGTTTGATAAGAACATTTTCTCTTTAGAATTCCCAGATGCTAATTAAAATAGTTTTTAAGTATGAAATAGTTCAGTTTGAGAAAACATTTTCTTGAGTTGATTCCTCAATATAATTAGAGAAAAATAATTGTCTAGAAAATAAACAAAAAATTAGCGGCATAGCTATTACCGGCTAACTTAATGATTGGCTTTATTTCGACCATAATTGGATTTATATGATCGCCATTGACCAATCAGCAAATTTTCATGTTTATTAGCAATTGAGGCCAGTCAATGGTTAACAATTTATTATTTTATTTATTTATATACTTACAATTATATTTATATATTTACAATTTATTATTAAACTTTCGCTGGAGAATAAATAAAAGGTGCAATAAATTTTAAAAGGTGTATAAATCAATGGGCTGACTTCTCATTGCCAATTATATTGCAGAATTATATTGCCTTTATGTTTCTGACACCCAAGTGAAAGTAATTTTTCGTGTTATTGATAAATGCTTAGTCAGAATTTATGTTCTATCATTCCTTATTGATTTTTTTTTTCTCATTTAAAGATTTGCGCACTTTTTGACTTTTTTTATTTGGTAAAGGGGAAGTTATATATTCGGTCAAAAATTCGATACGGAGTTTTCAACAGAATTTCATGTTTCCGACCACTTGATTCAAAATTGAAAAAAAAAAAAATCTGTCTGTGTGTGTCTGTGAACACGATAACTCCTGATAGAATGAATGTAGCAACACGAAATTTTATATGTGTATTGAGAACCCTCTAAGGACGATCCTATGGATTTAAAGCAGAATCAGCTGAAGAACTGAGATCAGAGGAGGGCTTGACTCATGAGTATCCAGAACCTTGTAGGACAAAACCTAATGGTTTCCAGTCAAATCGGCCAGAGGGAGGGGGATCAGAAGGGGGGCTCAACTCAAAAACCCCAATAACTGCCGGTGTAATTAATTTATCGGCACAAAATTTAGTGTGAGGATTTAGGTGCTCTTATGTAATTAAACTATTGATTATTAGCTCAAACGTTCGATTGGATTTGGAAGAAGAGAGAAAAGTTAATCGATTAATCCGTTCTGGGACAGTACATTACCGATGATTCACCGACGATTTTTTCTCTGAACTTATCCTCGATACTCCTTACAGTCGCTACTCAACATGTATCACTAGGTTTAATAAATAAATATAATACAATTTAATACATACTCAGGATCGGTTCGAAGATAAAACCAAAGACCTGTACCAAACATGAAGACCATCGTGCCAAGACTGGACAACATGAGGAACTTCTTGCGGCCCCAACTGTCGACAAAGTAGCCGGAGAAAGCGCACATGAACAAGTAAGTGGCGTTGAGAAGGATGGGTCCTCGATCGTTGGGGAGCCACCAGGTGTCCGGCATCACGAAGCTCCCATAGGGGATGAGAGCCGTCATCCCGGAACATCGCTGGATGATGACCAACATCTCCATGATGAAGAAGGCCTTTCGAGATGCCTTCGTCTTGAAGATGTCCAAATAGCCAGTCTGTCGGGACATCTGTCGTCGTATGTTCCGCTCGATCCGACCCAGTTCTTCACTCACGTCCTCCTTTTCCCGCAGCCATTTCAGGCTCATCTGAAACGGAAAATAAAAAATATTACAAAAATCTGGAAGATACACAAATCAGATAAACATTGTCGGTGATCCACAGAAAATCTACTTCCCCAACGAAAAATAATCAACTAATTTTTCTCTCTTCCTCTTCAGCGGATTTGACTAAAAATCAAAAGGAAACATACTCAGGGACTTCTCCGCTCAAACTATTGAGAGGGCGCCAGTAGCTCAGTGGTATGAGTGCTGGCTTACTGAACTCAAGATGGGTTCGAAACACAGCCGAGAGAGACCTTTTGGTTTTTTATCTGGAAGGTGAGCACGCCCGAGACTATACGATGCCAGGTACTCGTTAAAAAACTCCTACCCTAAGTGAATACAAATTTAGGGAAGGCAAAATTTAGGACTCCCATAGTAAAGTCGGGCTCATGTCTACCAGAGCAACAATATGACCTCGATGTTAAAAACTCGGGCATGAGTCACAATAACTCACTATAAAAATTGAGAGATGCCAAAAACTTCGGATCAGTTCTTGTCCTTTCAGTCGTTTGTAGGGAATCTACGTCAGTCGTCTGTCTATGTAAAATTCAAGATTGCAAACTTGATCGGAGACAGGAATTGGGGAGATGTTGAAGAAAACTGGAGCGCAGGACTCATTTTTCTATATAGACGTTTCAAGGGCTGCAAGGCCATTCTCAGTATCTCTGTTTTGGTCTTCAATTAATAATTTAATGCAACATTTATCCTCTTCCCTTCCATATTTTATATAGTTAGTTATTATGACTCATGCCCGGGCTTAAACTACGAGGTTATATCGCCTACTACCAGAGCGCTCCTTCGTCACTCTGGTGGACATGAGCCCGATTCTACTCTGGGAGTCCTAAATTTTGCCTACTCTAAATTAACGTAATTGGGTCTTTAACGAGTCCCTGAAATTGTACAAGCTCGGGACCATCGCTTAACGTCCCATCCGAAGGACGGCGTGCTTAAGTTTATTTTAGGTTCCAGATAAAATAAACTAAAGGGCCTCGGTCGGGTTTCGAACCCAAGATCTTGAGCTCAGAAGGCAAGCACGCAAACCACTGAGCCACCGGCGCCCTTTCATATTTTATATATCAATAAAACAAAAATCCAACTTATTATGACTCAAAAAATAATAACAATAAATAAATATGGTCTCGTTAAGAAATGGTGAGAATATATATTTTATATAAAATAATTAATGCACGCTGAAAATACAGGTAAGTGAAAAAGTAAGTTTACATAAAGTGGGAAAAATAACTGCAACTTCAAAATACAACTTTATTAAGCATCACATGAAATTTTACAAAATGATGCACAAGGGCTTGAGGTTCTGTCCTAAATAATTTACTTTCTTATAAGGATTCGAATATATTTTTTTTTTTTTCCATCGAAACTATTTGTCTTTTCATTAGTTTTTTAACGATGGTTCAAACAATCAACAAGACTTTACTCAGAATAATTATGCATAAGTAACTTACCTCTGCTTTAGCAAGATGACCTCTTTTGATGTAAAAATAGGGTGTTTCGGGTATGAAGAACATGAAAATGAAGAGGAAGAAGTCAACACTGACTGAGGTGAGGATGAGGACGTCATAGGAGACGAACGGACCGATAGCGCTCTCGAAGACAGTGCCCAAGATGAACTGCAGGTTCAGGATAGCTGCTGTCTTACCTAGGGACAACATCAAACAATCACAAGAAGTCGACACTGACTGAGGTGAGGATGAGGACGTCATAGGAGACGAACGGACCGATAGCGCTCACGAAGACAGTGCCCAAGATGAACTGCAGGGTCAGGATAGCTGCCGTCTTACCTAGGGACAACATCAAACAATCACAAGATCTTTTCCAAAGAGTATTCTCTGTTAATAGATAGGTTCAATATAAGTTTCGTTATATTTTACGCACAATCTATATAGAGTACAATTATACAGGGAGTTGCAACTTTAAAAGGTAAGAGGTTTTTTCTCTGAAAATATACAAGTTACAAAATTATTTGTACTTGATGTCTTCTTAATTTTTGCCGACGAATCTAAATTTATCATAATTTTTTTTTTTTTTTTTTTTTGGCCTTATGTACGGTGCATATTAGCCATGTCAATGAGTTATTTAGTTATATTTACAACATCCATGGCCCCGGGAGGGAGTTCTATCTACGAAATAAAACTCACTCCCGGACGGGATTCGAACCCGCAAACCATGGTGAGACCATGCGACCAAAGCCCTACGCTTTAGCCCGCACGGCCACCATGGCTCCCAATTTTGTTTACGTTCCTAAATAAGGAAGTATTGTAAACAATTAAATATCTCCCCCTCCGGCCTCTCAAAATCATTTCATACTGCCATTACTGGTCATACAAAAGTAATGCGTTGGCGTCAGCGGTTGTCTTTGTCATGCGTAATTCTGAGAGTCACTTTCTTATCCCCAGTAACGCCGGTATGAAATTCTCCAATTTGGAGAAGGGAGATCGAGTTATCTGTAAAAGAGTGCTTGGTATAAGAAAATCCTGTTATGGACACATCACATATATTTTATTTGTATTCACTACAATAAAAAAACGAGAAAGGCGATTGATTGACTAAGAGAGATTTCTCCAATTTCTATAAAGAATTTCTGTGAAGGGTTGAAGTTAGACAGCGTTTCCACAAACCTCGGATACTTGACAGAGTCGTTTCCCCAACGTAGACAGGAATAACAAATAGAGCCATGCCAGAAAACCAGCCGTTGAGAAGACGAGCGAAATAGATGACCGAAGTACGTCGAGAGAAGTAGATGAGCAACCAGTGGATAATCTGAAGGATCCTGCCGAAGATGAGACATCCCCGACGACCGGTCCAGTCCATCATGTAGCCCATTGGAATGGGGCTGAAGAAGCGGCCGCAGAAGGGAATGGCAGCCACAAGGGACATCTCAGTCTGGGAGAGGCGATAGTCCACTTCTCCTTTCTCCATCTTGAGGAAGGCAGAAGAGGTCCAGGCCATCGCCATCCCAGAGGTGAAGAAACAGTAGGACACTGGAACATAACCGAACAGATCCCTTGTTATAACGTCATTGTCAAGTCAACAACCATACTGTATTGTATAACCAACAGATGCAGCTTAACAAGCTGAAAAAAGTTTCCGAATACATTAATGCTATGTGTGTCGATATAGCAGAAAGCTAATAAAAAAAAACTTTCATTTATATATTGTCTAATTCTACAAAAATACATATATATGTAAAGTATACAGGTTTCAGCTTACGCCATGGTTGACGACGGCTTAAGCTGAAACCGCTAAACTTCTGTATATATTTTTTTATTTAAATTAAGCTGAAAAAACATTGAGTGTATCAGTTCACACACTGAAGAGTTCTGTAGATGCACATTCACTTTTATCGCCAATAACGGCCGTCATTTTCATCATTTTGTAAAAATAATTTCTAATTTCAATTAAAAGTTTCAAGTATACCTGCTTTTTGGGCATATTTCAGGAGCCGAATTATTCATAAGTCATCAAACTTTCATCAATTTAGAATAAAAGGCGCTGGGACTTCTGAAAGAATTTTATAGCCCCTGACGGCCGCCATTTGAAAATGTCAGTAAACTGAATTTAGATTCACCTTCAGGACTCAATATCTCGACTCTATACACATATTTTGTATTAAATACTATTTTTCGTAGGTCGTCCGCTGCATGCTGAAGTCTAGTTTTGAAACAAATATTTTTAGACGTTTCCTTGATTTACTCGAAAACGGATAGTCCTATCATCATCTAGGTTCCTACTAAAAATATTTCGTATTATATTTCCAATCACTAATCAATCCTCAGATTTGAGATAGGATCAATAAGACGAAAGTTATACACAAAAATATATATATATATTTTAAAGTAATGTTTAAATTGTATCGCAAAATAAAGGAAAGTCCTGGCCACATGACATATATGTTTTTGTTCATTGTATTATATTTTATTATGAAGAAATCACTCCTATTGTTTTGTTAATTAATGTTATCTGCTTTGTTTTATTTTAGTTTATTTATTCGTTATTATTTAGATATTGTATTTATGATTATGTATCGAACTCATTACTGTAAGATAATTCTTTATGAGCAATATTGTTATTCATTCATATTACAATTACAAATCTATATGTTTAATAAAATGTGCCTAATAACATCATAAGCAATAGGTGTTAATGTTCAGAAACCTCTGTGGGATATTGTAACAAAATTTGATAAACAATTACTAAAAATTATATAGCACTTCTCTAAGAACTATCAATAAAGTGACTGAACATAAATATATTAATAAAACTTGATAGAAACTGGCATAGCGTGGTGTAAGTTTTAATATTGTTATAAACTAAACTAACATCTTTATAAATACCCACAACAGTGGAGCGCCACTGTCCTGAGACACAGCAGCCAAGTGCCATTTAGTGTTGAGGTGCTATCAACTTCAAATCACAAACTGAATAGTGATAAACATGTGACACCATTTTGATATCTCCATAGCAACACATCTGGAACATATGATGTCATCATTTGACTTGGTGAAGCCTCCTATATTGTTCAACATTTTATCCTCGGATTCTAGATTATTCTATTTTAATTTAAAATGGATTTGATATTTGTAACAGAGTTGTACATTTCGATATATTATAGTTAAAAAAAATAAATTATGAACACAAAAATGTACACGTGCTTGAAATGAAAAAAAAAAAATTATTCTGAGACGGAGGTTCTTTTAGGGCTACTCCCGGATACTCATGCAAGTTTCCGCTCTCTCTCTAAACCTTTGTTCTTTTTATTTGTTCGATTCTTCCTTCTGTTTTTGCTTTTTTGAGGGTTCCTTAATCTGTGAATTTAAAGCTACAACACGAGTCATACGTTAGTTTCCGCTCTCCCTCTAAACCTTTAATCTCATTATTTGGTGGACTTTTGACTGCTGTTTTTAAACTTACGGGGTCTAGATGAAAATGTAGAGATCGAAGGATCCTCAAAAGTGCAATAACAATAGGTAAGGTTCCACCAAATAAAGATAGCAAAATTTTATAGGGAGATCGAAAACTTATGAGTGAGCGCTGAAAACTTGCATACATCAACGTCGCCAGGAACCGGTCTCGGTTTACCCAGAACAGTCTACCAGCTCTACTAATGGACTATCATCTTTTCTAGTTGGAGCCTATCTACTGATATTGCTGTATTAATGTTATATTCTATATTTCTCTATTTTATCTGGGAGGTGAAATAAACTTAAGCATGCCGTCCTTCGGATAGGACGTTAAGTGATGGTCCCGAGCCTGTACGATGTCAGGTACTCGTTAAAGACCCCCACCCTAGGTGAAAAAAAATTTAGATTAGGCAAAATTTAGGACTCCCACAGTAGAGTCGGGCTCATGTCCACCAGAGTGACGAAAGAGCACTCTGGTAATAGGCGATATGACCTTGTAGTTAAAGCCCGGGCATGAGTCATAAAACCTAACCTAACCTATATTTCTCTCTCGGGTATTTTTGTTAGAACCACCCAAAATATACTTTTCATCTTTACTTTTGCTAGACCATCATGGTATCTGGTTGATGCCTATCGACCGACATTGCTGTGTTAATGTTTTTTTTAGACAATTTGAAGAATTTTTGCCATCTATTTTTATTTTTTCTTCCTCGGCTATTTTTGCTTCGAACTTCATTTATTTAGTTTTGTCTTAAAGTAGGATGCACCTTTGTATAATGCAACATCACCCTGTCTAATGTAGGGAGAGGAGTTACTGAAGGACTGGCACCGCCCTTCGGCGGAACGATCTGCGCCGGATCGTTCCCAGCCCATCTTACAACGCCTATTTCTGTTGCCGCCAGAAGCCGACGAACCCTGGGTTTTCGGTTTCCGTCATCAGCTGCCGTAGATCCAGTCGCAGATACGATCCTGTCCCGTGAATCAACTCCACCTTAGCCCTAGACATTGGAAGATTACCTGTTCTGCAGTTTCGATGCCACCGCACGAAAGTTCGGACTGTTAAAAAAAAAAACGAGCTTAGAGTTAATGTCACCATGACCTGAAAATACCTGGGGCATCCAATGATCAGGCTGTACCCATTTGAGTATCGTTACCAACGTTGTTGCCTTGATTTCACTCTCAAATTCACGAGGATGTTCTTACAAAGCTCTGAATTGGACCTGCAGCGCATCTCTCCTTCCAGGACTAGGCGTAAGATCTCATCAATATCTGCTCCTAAAAGCATGTTGCATCTGCAGAAGTGCGATGCGACAGCCCTATCCAATACCAAGTCAATGGAGGGGGGCTCTTGCTAGTACCTGTAGCGCAGTCGTAGAGACAGTCCAGTGGACCTTTGTTACCCTTAAAAGGGCTGCTCCCTGTTGTGTCAGGATCACGCGCTGCTGATTCGTGGGGTGATGCCACCATCCCGCATCAGCGAACCACGCTATAGCCATGAATACCCCAGTGTAGATTGTCCTACACGCGGTATAGATGAGGTCCGTCGCACCGGCTAGGCGACTCACTGCGTTGAAAGTAGCTATCGTTTTTTCTTTAATGACAACTACGTGGGGCGTCAGTTTCAGGCCCTGCGGGATCCGGGCACTCAATGTGCCGTCCATGGATCGTCAAAACGGGGGGTTGTCGAGCATTGGGTCTCCCTTCCATCAGCAAGGCTGAGGTTTTGCTCGGTGAGAGCGCCAGCTTATTGGAACAGAACCAATTGCCTGTCGTCTATTTCAGCTATCAGCTTGAATCGTAATCACAAGATCGTCGACATAAACTATTGTCTTTTGCCCACGGTTCTACAGGTCACTGGGGAGCCCGTCAAAGAGTATATTCCACAGCGTTGGTCAGAGGACTGAGCCCTTGGGACAGCCTCTAGTTACGCCAGTACAGAGCGGGTATATTATGGTGGCCGAAGGTAGGGGGGCGAGGCAGAGAAGGGGGCCTGACAACTGCCGATGTAATGAATGAATCAACACAACATTTAGTATGAGGATGCAGAAGCAACTATATAAGTCATTGAGCTGCGTTTACGAAGCACTTTCTTGGGCGACTCATGTATTTCATTGTACTCGTACTCCTCCTAAACCCCTTTACCGATCACATTGAAATTTGCCACGATGGTAGTGGACACGGTGACGATGGTTTACTACTAAAACAATCTGAAATCGAACATACCACGGAGGAACAATCACCGAGAAACGAATTCCCCATTGAAATCAATTGAGAGACAAAATTCTCGAGCAAAATAGAATTTTTCGATTTCAAATGTAAAAATCCGGGCGAAGCCCTTTTCTGTTTACCATCCGACACCACTTTTTTTGAGCCATTTTTTTCAGTGTTCTAACGTTCAAACGTCAACTTTTTTTCGATAAAAATATTCACTGCTGTTGTTGTTTACAAAAAGGTTAGAAAAAATCCATTGAATTCAATTGAAATCTATTTAAAGTATTAATATATTCATAAAGAACATACAAGGTGAGATAAATAAGTAATTAGATTTATCAGTCCAACATATTTTTTTATTTTTACCACAACTAGTTTCGGCAATTTGCCATCTTCAGGTGGTGAATCTGAACATACATAAGCCAAAATTAAATTAGAATTTATGAGCTTTTACAGTTCATGTGAATCATTAACTAATAAATGAATAAGTTAAAAACGTGTCCCTTGACCTCTTCTATAGAAAGGTATTTAATTCAGAATATTTTAATTTATTGTACTGTTTTTAATTCAAATATTGTAACTTATTGTACTTTTGGTAATTGTTACGTATTTTTAAATTGTTATATTTTATTTTTTACTTATTTATTTATTAGTTAATGATTGACATGAACTGTAAAAGCTCGTAAATTCTAATCTAATTTTTGGTTTATGTATGTTCAGATTCACCACCTGAAGATGGCAAATTGCCGAAACTAGTTGTGGTAAAAATAAAAAAAATATGTTGGACTGATAAATCTAATTACTTATTTAACAGGTTAGTCCACTACATCTGCAGTAATATATTACAAGGTGAGAAGTTACTGATAATTATTAAAACATTAACTGAGTTTTTTTTATACAGATATTCCTGACTCAGCTAAGTTTTTGCAAACAGCAGAATGTATTGCACACCTAGTATATATTGAGTTTTAGCCCAAACGGTCGATTGGCTTCGAAGGAAGAGTGAGCCAATTGATTAAGTCGTGCTGGGGAAGTACATAGCAGGTGATTCACCGACGACATTTTTCTTTTATAAGACGGAAGTGAAATTTATGGAAAACATCTATTCACTTTTTTTTCTCCCCCCATTTCCTTTCAAGTCACTTTTACTGTTGAGTTTCAATCTTTGGATTCATAAAAATAAACACAATGAATGTTGTGACATTTTATACAATAAGAAAACAAAATGTTTACTGTTCTTCTGTAAGACTTCGTACAAGGTCGTGCGCGACATTTCTTTTTAATGTGTTTCATATCGTAACAATGATTTATAAGAAGGTGGTTTCAATGGTAAAATATTATCGGTCCAGAGAAGGGAGAAATATGCAGTAGGTAGCCATTGTTTTAGGGAAAGTGGACTTTTTATTATTCTGTCTTAATTCTAGTGTTTTGATTTCCCTCAGCTCTACGAAGTATAAAAGAAGTTATGACAAAATTTCAATGAGGAGTTTTTAATAGGAATTTCATGTTTTTCCGACCTTCGAATTTTAAATATGAAAAAAAAAATCTGTGATTACAACCCATAAAATGAATTTATTGACACGAAATTTTATATGTGAATCCAAAACCCTCTAAGGACAACATCGGTTTTCAGCGGAATCAACAGAAAGGGCTCAGCTCAACAATCCCAATAACTTGCCGATGTTAACTTATCGACGTGACATATTATATGTATTTAAATTCAAAACTTCATAAGGAAGATTCCACTTTATTTTCCGCGAAATCGGCCTAATCGAAGGGGGGAACAGATAAGTGGGGCTCGACTTAAATACTTTAATAACTATCGATGTAATGAATAGGTATATCGACACAAAGTTTAATATGCCGATTCGTTAGCCACTATGTAAGACAGAGGACGGGGGAGTGTAGCCCATTTTTATTTTGGCGCCATTGGGGAGGACTACATTATCGGGGTTATTTACAAACATCTATGGCCCCGGTAGAGAAGTTTTGTATATGAAATAAAATTCTGCCCCTGACGGGATTCGAACCCGCGTCCATGGTAAGTGCAACCAAAGCCATAGAGGGTATCTCTAGCCCACATGGCCCTTATAATTCATTTTTGGAATCGTTCGGAAAACATAAAATTCCATTGAAAATTCGGCGGCGCTCCGAGAGAGCTCGGAACCAAGGGGAGGAGCGCTGCTTGGCTGTACTACGGCGTGGCGCCGAGGGCGACCGGCGGTCTTTATCGGCGCAGGGTGAAACTGCTTTATTTTTTCTCCGCCAGGAGCTTTTATACATAGATAAATAAATTTACATTATTACCAACGTTGGGAGTCGAACCCAGGCTCATTAGATTCATAGGCAAGGACGTTACCCACTGACCCATCAAGCTCACAGCGGTTCCTTTTGTTCCTTTGGGAAAGTAAGAGTTATTATTATTTATCTGTGTTAATTCGAAACGTAGTGAAACTTTTTTGCTCATTTGGGCCATGCTCATTCTAGCTGCTCACATGGACGAACTCTGTCTGTAATTAGTACAACTACACAATCGACAAATTAGCAGATTTAACTAGTTGCTACCCCCTTCTAATTGACGCTGCATTTATATGCTGCAACGAAGATACGGTGGCATACTTCGTGACTCTAATTCTGTGTCACTCGACATGGGTTTTGAAGCGTTCTAGAAGTGCTACCTTGATAGAAGATCGTGAAGGGGGAGCAGTTCTTATTTAAGTGTTAAGGACTCCAACATTCACATTTCTAAAAAAAACCTTGGAAATTTTTTTTTTTTAATTGCTACCTATATACGAGGTGTGTTCAAAAAATAACGGGAATTTTCGGTTTTTGAAAATAATTTTATTTATTCGTCTACATCAATATTATCCCCTTCAAAATAGTCCCCATTAGATATTATACAATTATGCCAGAGCTTCTTCCAATCCCCGAAACACTTCTGGAACTCGATCTTTGGGATAGCATTAGCTCTCTCAGCGATGCGCTTTTAATCTCATCTATGCTTGGGAAACGACGGCCCTTTAAGGTTCTCTTTATTGTTGGGAACAGAAAAAGTCGTTTGACCTTGTGGCAAGAACTCATGGTGGTCGATGCCGTTAAAACCGAAAAACACAGTGAGCATGACCTTCACATTCGACCGCACTTGTCGAGCTTTTATACCACTCGTAAACCCTAGTTTTACTTATAGCAGACTCACCAAAAGCAATATTTAACATTTCTAAAACTTTGCTGCACTTTATTCCATTCTTACAGCAAAATTTAATGCAAATTCTCTGATTCATTTTGTAAACAAATAAATAGGGAGCCATGGTGGCCGTGCGGGCCGGGGTAACACTATTAAAAGAGTCATGGCTAATATGCATCGGCCATAAGGCAAAAGAAAAAAGAAAAAACAAAAGAAAAAAAGAAAAAAATAATAATTTGACTGCTGACAGTAGACTAAACATCCGGTTTGGCCAACAATGTACAGATACTTTTCAGACATGTTTACCAACATAAGGACTAATACAATACAAAATTCCCGTTACTTTTAAAACCAACGTGAATCTTCACCTGCAGTGTACTTCCCCGACTTGAACTATCTAGAATCAACTAAGTTTTCGCGCTCCCTCTAAACTTTTTTTTTTCTTTGTCCCATTTGACTGACAATCAATATATGTCTTACTTATGAACTTTTGAATGCATATATAAAATTTCTTGTCTATATATTCATTCCGTCAGTGGTTATTGGAGTTTTGGAGTTGAGTCCCCCCCCCCCCCCCCTCTCCTGACGTTTTAGCTGAAAATGATTTTTCATTTTTATTTCTGGCCTTATATTCGATAGCTATGTCTCTCATATACAAATTGAAATAATAATAATTAATGTGCAAAGTTTGTTGGAATTTAATTACTTCAGAATAAGAAAAACGTGCAACTTTAAACGTTTTTTTTCGAGAACTACTTGACGTATCAAAAATGTGATTGAACAGTTCTTCCTTGTTTCTTTTGTACTTCAATAAAATGTAATGAAACTTAAGGGTCAAAAGGTAACCCCGCCCTTCGAAGGGCTGTTTGAGCCATTAAAACTGTCATTTTTGTCTTTTCGAGGACGCCATAGTATAGCTCTCGGCGAGTGCTACAACTTTAGTCCCATGCATAATTTTGATATCTCTAACCATTTAGGAGTTATTTCACTTGTGGCCCGCTTCTCTGAGGAGTTTTTTTACTTGTTGCCCGCTTATCTGGGCCACCCTGTATAAAAGATGAAAATATGACTAAATAAAGTTTTGACATGAAATATGTGTATCCAGAACATTTAAGGACGACACCTATTAATTTTCAGCCAAATTGGTCAAAGGGAAGGGGGTTTGAGGCTTAACACAAAAACTCTACTAACTGTCATTGTAATGAATGTATTGACACGAAATTTCATATGTAAATTCAAAGTCCTATAAGGACCCTATTGATTTTCTGAGGAATCAATTCAAAGTGAGGGGGGTCAGAGAGGAGAAACTTGACTCAAATATCCTGATAACTTGTGATGAATGAATCTTTCGTTGCAAAATTCAGTATGATGACTCAAAAGTCACTATGTATGTCAAATATTGAGTTTTAGCTCAAATTGATTTTGGAGGGAGAGCAAAAACGTAATTTAATATGAAAATACAAAACTCATGATTCACCCACCACTTTTTTACTTTATTTTTAGGCTCACGAGGAAACATGATGTTCCAGTGAAAACTGAGTATTGAATTTTTGATCTACTAGACATATAACTTGGCCTATACATCCTAAAGCTAGAGAAGTAAAAAAAATAATCTTTGTTGGACTGTTCTTATCAACAAAATTTATCAAATGTAACCTTCTCACGTTTGTATATTTCATTTTATTTTACTATTTGTATCGTACGGAATAATAAAAACTTGTACCTACCTTTATTCATTTTGAAAGCTGGTAGGCAGGTTTTTATATGTCTATCTGCCTATCTCATAAGTTAGACAAAAATAACCAAATTATTACATTTTCAAATGTTCTGAGTAGGAAGTGAAATTATAAAATTTAAAAAAAGTAGAACAACACGTGATGCGATGGAGGTATTACACTATTAACATTTTTGGTCAACATTTCTCTTCAATGTGTTTAAAATTTTGTTCAGTATATATTTTGTGGGACTTTTTACGATGAAAGTTGTTTATTAGTAAGAAGCGAGAGATGAGGCTTATAGTCAATAAAAAAAAACTTGAAACACTACTACCCGAGGTCATATCGCCTACTACCAGAGCGCTCTTTCATCACTGGTGGACATGAGCCCGACACTACTGTGGGAGTCCTAAATTTTGCCTAATCTAAATGTTTATTCACCTAGGGCAGGGGTCTTTAACGAGTACCTGACATCGTTTATTTATAAATAAGTTTATTCAGTCTTATCTCTTATGCTTTTGGCTGAGGATGGTAGAAATACCGAAAGTAACTCCCATGTATATAACATACATAATAATTCATAACTTTAGGGCAGTTATACAAAAGCCAAGTACGTACCAATTCACAGGTGTGTTTCGGATCGTTGTCTTGGTAAAAATGAAAAGTCCGTAAAATCCCAAGTTTTTCAGCACTCTTTTTCAAATTGCTCCTTAGTAATTCGGCATAAACTTTTCCAGTCATGGTGGTTTCAATGAAAACCAGTTCACCAATTCCACTAGACGCCATACACCCCCACACCATCACTGAGCCACCCCCATGTTTTACTATTGGTTTTAAATTTTTTGGATTCAGCTCCTCATTACGCCTTCTCCAAATTTTGTCGCGACTGTCGGGACTAAATATATTAAACTTACATTCAAAAGTATTTGCTTGCAATAGAACAAACCGCAATAATAAAATATTCTTGTATCTGGTAACTCTTCACAACATAAAAAGAAATCTCAGGTCATGTAATGTCAGAAAACTAGATTTTTGTGATATGACGTTGGAAGAGAGCGACAGCAGCGCTGACCCTCGGCAGAAACCGTCCCTTCCCCCTACTCTATCCCCTCCACCTTCCCTCTAAAGAAACTAAGTACCCAATTTTTCTAATTTAACCGTTTTTTCTCCGATATTTCGACAAATAAATGTTTCCAGATCATGTCCGTTTACTTCCATGTAATATATGTATACATATACTATTACTTTACTTTTGTTTACTTCCCTATACATATAATATATGTATACATAATAATATGTACTAAAAATTTTGTAATCGTGTGAACATCAGAGATCAATTGCATGCGTGTGTTTATGTGAGAGCTCAAACGCTTTGACCTGACATCATACAGGCTCATGACCATCGCTTAACATCCCATCCGAAGGACGGAGTGCTTAAGTTTATTTTACCTCGCAGATGAATGACATTACTCCAAAAAATTTCTGAATGATTCTGGAACTCTTTGGCGAAGCTCAATCTTTTTTTTATATTTTTTTCACTCACAAACGGTTTTTGGTACTCTCCCATTATATCCTGCTTCTTTTAGAATTCTTCGAACATTTTGTGGGTGAACTTTCTTTCCCGTTTCTCTGTATACCTCGGCGACGATCTGAGGTGCACTCCTCGAGGGCTTGTTTTTAATTTTCCGGACAACGCTACACCTTTCTCGGTCGTTTAATACTCTTGGACGGCCAGAGGAAGATTTCAAATCTATCCGATCCTCGTGCTTATACCTTCGAATTACATCGGCTACGGTGCTTTTACTTCGGCCTACCATACCACCGATTTTGCGGACACTTAATCCTTTTTCATAATTAAAAATTATTATCTGTTGAACTTCAAAAGATGTTCGACCCATCTTGACAGCAGGAAATACAAATAACTACTGAATGCAGTAATAGAAGGATATAAACACATTTTATTTGTTCGGTATTAGCGGTTGGTTGAGAAGGGCTTAAAGATCATGATCAGAGTCGCATTTGTTTACAAAACAAACAACAGGTGTCCAGAAAATTTTGTTACGTGAATTTCTTGTCTTCAATTATTAATGCAAAAGTTCCTATTAGCTGTAAATGTTTAATTAATTGTTTTACGGAGTTTTGAAATGATTGATGATCTCGAAATTTAAAACTTTGCTTGAATTAAATATTTTGCCATATAACTATGTGTAACTGCAAAAGAAAAACAAAATTATAAATTGTCCGAAAATTTTTGTTACTGATTGTATATTTGTAAATAATACTCAGTAAATACCTAATCTCTCTTGAAAATATTTTTTGATTTAAGACCAGTATAATGTTCACTTGAACAAGGTGAAAAAAACAGATTGGCCCTCCGTCTCCCCAAAATATATTTATATTATTCTTGTTAACGTTCCGCCATTTTAAAAACTTTTGTGACAAAATAAAACAAATAATAATTATATATATAAAATAATTTGTAATCATTATTCATATATTTTGTGACGAAAGCTTTGATAAGAATAATGGCGATAAAAATAATGTAAATATATTTTGTGGAGACGGAAGGCCAATCTGTTGCTTGTTTCAAAGCTTGTTTTTAACGACCACAAACCTGACGCTCCTATCTAGGGATGGGTATCGACCAACAAAACATCGATTATTAGTATAGTTAGTATTACTACTAGGTAATCGATACACCTTTTAATCATGGGTAAATAATCGATTAATCGATTAATGCAGACAAACAGAAGTTAATACAATCAGTCAATCACAACTCACAAATGACAAAACACAAATGATTAGAAATTAGAATTAGAAGTAGAACTATTAGAAGGTTACTTTTTACTTATCACCAGTTCACCACAGAGGCACTGTGTTGTATCGATAGTCGATACGATAGTCTTCTCCCACTTTTTTAGACGAGTTGCACTTCGGATGAATAATAATTAATTCATTTTTCTTTTTTTTTTTCCTGTTTTCCGGATGAGTTGTAATTTTAATTAAAAATTTAATAATCGTTAAATAATCATCGATTATCCGATTAATCAAACCTAGATGACATCGATTGAAAAACCACCGATTTTTACCAAAACGTCGATTATTTCGATTAATCGCTTAATCGATACCCATCCCTACTCTTTTCCTATTACATCGTTGGTCAATCCTGCTACATATTATTATATTACATAAATAGTAAACTTACTATAAAATTACTAATTTTAGTAAAAATATGTAAGTATACACAGGAAAATATTTATATTATCACATCGAGTTAGTAGGTAAGGGTAAATTAGGCTTAAACCGCATTATAATAATATTAATCTTTATTGTTGGCACTGAGCCCAAAATACAATTTACAATTTGTTAAAAAAATGTACAAAACAATTAGAAAAACTAATTACAAATAAAACGAAAAATATTAATATGTTTAATTATAGTTTTCAAAAAATATATACAAGTAACAAAAAATGGTCTCATTAATATTTCAATTGGAAGTTATCAATAGTCAGCTCGTGTAGGCTGATTACATACAATTTTTAAAAAATATTAAGAGGACAATATAATATATCTGTGGTCACAGGGAATAAATTGGTAAGTCTAAATTCGTAACTTTTGATGGCAGCACTTTTTTTACTTTTGCATTAATCGTGTAAATCCAGTTTTTGGAATAAATAAATTATGTTTGGATCATTATTAATCATATACCTTCTAAATCTGTAGGAGTGAATGAAAATGAATATTGTTAACCCTTTCTTGGATTTTCCCTTAGTTACCTAACCATTCCCAATCACTTACCTAATTATTGACCATACTTACCTAATTATTAGTAAAGTTGAGCAAGTTTATTTAACCGAAAACACTCTCTTGAATTTGAATAGTTTGCCGTAGTGAATAAATGGTTAAATGCAATTATCTCGTGAATCATTTCTCAAAGAAGTAGATTAAGTTGATTTAACCGAGAAAATCCACAATTTTACGAGATACCAAGAAACCGACATCTTTGTAATTCTGAAAGTGGCGTACTGAGCTTCCAACATCTTCCCAGTTCGCAGATGGCTTGGGAGATGATCACAGTACACTTATGTAACTCAGTTTGGCCATTTTACGACTTAACAACTTATTCCCTTTGACTATAGAAATATTGTATAATTTGACACTGATATAGTTGTTTTAAACATAGAAGCAAGGTATGTCCGTTTATGTTTGTTAAACGTTTCTATATGTTTATGAATATCAGTAGAATATGTGTACATATAATGAATGATGATTTTATTTTTTATAGTTTTGAAAATGTTCGAAGGTAGCGAAACATTAACTTAATGAAAATAAAATTGTATTTCGATAGATCTAAATGCCAAAAAAGTGTTTTTTATCTTACTACTTTTATTAAAATTTTAATAATAATCTTTATTGAACGGGACTGAGGCCAATTTGTTAAGTAAACTTATTTAAATAAGTTTACAAACGAAAAAGATAAATGCATGTAGATATATTTACATTATCTCTGTGGAAGAATAACAGTAATTATCAGTATTTCTATGAGGTCCATATGTATTTCAACTATTGATTTTAACCCTAATAATTTAAATATTTTGGTAAGTGTAAAAGACGACATTTCATATGTGTAATCTTTCAACTTCTAAGTTGAGGAACGCGAACATATTGTGGAACTTGTAATAAATAAAACAAACTTATTTTTGAAATATTGTCTATTCCATCAAAGATATTTACAAAACTACCGGTTTCGCCCTTACATTATCTAGTTATGAACTAAGTCAGTTTGCAGGCACTCTGCAAACTGACTTAGTTCATAACTAGACTAAGATGACCATATTTTTTTGGAACAGAAATCGGGACGCTCCAAAATAATTAAACAACCCCCCCCCCCCCCCCCCCCCCTCATTACCACAGGAAATATTAACACTAAAACATAAACACCAAAAACATTAATAATAAGATAAGGGCATTTAAATTCTAATAATAAAAATAACATACACCTCATTATCATTAATGAGTCTTAATGAATTTTTAATTATTTAAATACACATAAAAATACAACATAAATTCTTGTTATGTTGTTTAAGTATAAATAAAACTGGTTAAATAGTTACATAAATTAGGCATTGTTCTTTTCAGATGAATGCATTTTTTTTAGCAAGGTTTTGTTTGAAATTAACATTTTATAAAAGTCTTGGCAGGACATGTTAAAGTTGACTTTTGTAACCAAAATTGATTTTAAAGTGTCGACTGTTAATTGAGTTTTTCTGGTGACCATAAATCGTTCATTAAAGAAAAAAGTCTTTCAGTTGGTGCATTTGTTCCAGGAAGGCAAAGTGAAAATTCAGCAACCTATAATATATTATATACGCTCATAGAGCATAGAGCATAGACGACACCCGTGGGCCAAACAGGTGTAAACATTAATTCGGGATTGAGCCCTATCTTATTATTATTATTATTTCTCAGTTGGTTCGATAGTTGAAATTTTTTGTTGAAATGACAATCCCATACCTAAATTCGGGACAAACGGTCGTCCCGAATGACGCTCTAAAAATTTCGGGACCCAACCTCAAAAATCGGGACGGATGGTCACCTTAAACTAGACCTGACGATGGTGTAAGGGCGAAACCGGTAGTTTTGTAAATATTTTTGGTGGAATAGACAATATTTCAAAAATAAGTTTGTTTTATTTATGTAATCTTCCAGCCGCAATTTTTGCCGAAAACATTTCGTGCAGGAAAATTACGTTGACAAATGATGACTTTTACCCTTAAATTTAAAGTTTCAGTGTTTGAGATTGAGGAAGACTATCCTTATTCGAGACTAGTTTCAAAGTTGTCAACTTGATGAAGGTGATTCGAAACATTCAGATTGACCTTCGCTCTTCCCAAAATATATCTATTTTATTTATTTTTTTAACGTTTCGCAATTAGGTTATTATCAAAATTTTTGTGAAAAAATAAAACAAAATGTATGATCATTATAGTTTATGTTATAAATTTCTGGTGTTTGGGCAAAAGGGCTTAAGACAAAATAAGTCTTATGATCCAAAGGACAACTGCATTTAAATATTTTTACCAAATGTAACTCAATGTTGAAATATTTTACTTCGTTTATATTTAATCTTTTTATTGAAATAATATTTCAAGTAGGTAACATAAATGTGCTTTATCTGATTTGCAGAAATTTTTCAAACCTTCAGAAACTCCCCTCCTAAAATTCAGATTTGCTGACTTAAGCCCTTTTACCCAAACACCCAAGAAATTAAATATCATGTGACCTGATAACTAACTTGTTTGTATGTTTCAAACCATCTTCATCAAGTCTCAGTTGAATAATTAATTTTTTTGTGTGTGTGTGTGTGTGTGTTCCAAACATAATCTTCCAAAGATAAGATTCCAATCATGCAGACAGGAGATTTGGTTAGCTTGACCTGAAGCCTGAGGAAAATGACACATTGTCCCAATGTGACGTCAGGATAGGACCATTTTGTCCAGTGACTGCGTCTTGTGTTGGAGTCCTGAAGAAAGTGACCGCCGTCCTATAGATATCATCTGATAATTACACCATTAGACAGGTAACAGAACCATTCTCCTATCTGTCTTCAGGTACAACATAGGTTACAAGTACCTACTTTCCATTTTACTTTCGATACTATGCTACATTAGTGTACAATCAACCTTAATTGAGGTATACCCTTTTAAAACAGGCTGTATCTCCTATTGATTAATTCATTCTGGGCGGTTTTTTTTTTTCATTTTTCTTAAAGTAGTCGATAGATTCTCAACAGTCTCCCATTTCCTTTCGAAAACCTATTAGTATGTTTCAAATTAGCGGAAATCCACCAATTCTGAGTTTGATGCGGAACGGATCACTCTATCTAACGTAAACGCAACTACGGAGTTCCAGAAACAGTGAAACGGTTAAAAATGAAATGACATTCGCAGGTAAAAAAATACAAATTTCTCAGGCAAAATTGAGGTATCGGTTTTTGTGAATAATAAGGTACTCGCACTATTCAAAATTAATTTCATGTCGCAGCGTGTTGTCTCTATTTGATATATTTTTATGTATAAAGTGCAAAAGTCTTGTATACTCTCACTGAAGAAGGCGCCGGTAGCTCAGTGGTATGCGTGCTTGCTTACTGAGCTCAAGATCACGGGTTCGAAACCCAGCCGAGGTCTTTAGTTTATTTTATCTAAGAGAGAAAAAAACTTAAACACGCCGTCCTTCGGATGGGGCGTTAACCGATGGTCCCGAGCCTGTAGGATGTCAGTTACTCGTTAAAGACCCTTACCCTAGGTGAATAAAAATTTAGAGCAGTCAAAATTTAGGAGTAGAGTCTTGTCTATCAAAGTGACGAAAGAGCGCTCTGGTAGTAGGCGATATGACCTTGTAGTTAAAGCCCGGGCATGAGTCATAATAACTAATTACTCTCACTGATATAATTCTGAGCTTTAAATCTAAAAATGTGTATGCAGGTTCCTATCATATTAATGGATCATTTAACGATGTACCTGATATCAGGCATAACCTCGGGACTATTCCTTAACGTCGCATCCGAAGGACGGCGTGCTGAAGGTTTCTTTACTACCTTTGAGTTACAGCGCCTTCATTCGTTCATTATACCAATGACATTTACATTCTTGTTGAATGACACTGAAAGATTTTAGATAACAATTGTAGTTCAGGTGATGCTATATTATTTTTTAATCTTACATTATCTTTACTCCCTTGCAACGCTGAGTAAACCTGCCAGTAAATAATAATCTTATATTGTTGGCGATCAGGTTGTGCTTAGTATCAATAGTCATTGTTATGAAAAATCAACTAACAATGTATTGAATTGCTTCATTTCAGGCAGTGAATGAAAGGCAAGGTTATCAGCGCTTTCCCCTGTACGTTTTTGGAAAAAGCGTAACTTCCTAAAAAAACCGGCTCATTCCATTAAAGTGGTACCTACGCATTCTTCTTCCGAAATGGAGAAATTGGAGAAAGCTTTTGTGCCCAATGTACGTTGATGGTTTGCCTGACTATGTGATATGGTTTTATCGTTCGGAATTAGAAAACATATTTGGAAAACGTTCACACTTAACCGTTTTTATTGCAAAGTTAACTATTAGTTAGTTATTATGACTCATGCCCGGACTTTAACTACGAAGTCATATCGCCTACTACCACAGCGCTCTTTTGTCACTCTCGTGGACATGAGCCCGACTCTACTGTGGGAGTCCTAAATTTTGCCTACCCTAAATTTTTATTCACCTAGGGATAGGGGTCTTTATCGAGTACCTGACATCGTACAGGCTCGGAACCATCGCTTAACGTCCCATCCGAAGGACGGCTTAAATTTATTTTACCTCCCAGATAAAATAAACTAAGGGCCTCGATCGGGTTTCGAACCCATGATCTTGAGCTCAGAAGGCAAGGACGCATACCACTGAGCCACCGGCGCCCTCAGAAAATATATGAATTATTATTATTTATTGTGGTTTTAAGGCGAAAAACTGCCATGGTTATCATCGATCGACAGAAAATATATGAAAGTATTGCTTAAATTGTAAACCATGGCAACGAATATTAAAATATTTTTTACTAAAAAGAATTGAGGGCGCCGGTAGCTCAGTGGTATGCGTGCTTGTCTTCTGAGCTCAAGATCGTGGGTTCGAAACCCGACCGAGGCCCTTAGTTTATTTTATCTGGGAGGTAAAATAAACTTAAGCATGTCGTCCTTCGGATGGGACGTTAAGCGATGGTCCCTAGTCTGTATGATGTCAGGTACTCGTTAAAAACCCCTGCCCTAGGGGAATAAAAATTTAGGATAGGCAAAATTTAGGACTCCCATAGTAGAGTCGGGCTCATGTCCACCAGAGTTACGAAGGGGTAGTAGGTGATATGACCTCGTAATTAAAGCCCGGGCATGAGTCGTCAAACCTAACCTAACTTTAAAGAATGAAAATAAGGGGGAAAAAAATATATATAACTGATGTGACCACATCAGAACCTACTCTAACCAGACACGATTTTACAGAACACTCCCCCAAGTCTTCATTTTTTGCTCATTTCGAACTGCCATCTGTACAATGTAACAAAGAAAACCGCTGATGTCAGCCCAGTTCACTCATATAATAGTTGGGATTGGAGTGGGGGGGGGGGGGGGGGGGGGGGGGGGGAGCGAGAGATCTGTAGAAATCTGGTTTGTATAAGAATGTCACGTTAAGGTCATATGTATAATATTTTATGGAATAGACAATATTTCAAACTTAACTTTATTTATATTTCATCACATATTATTTTTATAACATATTATTGATATTATTAATTATTAATAATTATATTATTACATTAATAACATAGAAAACGTTAACAAACTATTTAAATTTATTATTAAATCAATAATAGAATTTTAATAAGAAGATAAATAGACTACTACATACTCTCTCCGGCTTTATAGAACTACAATTAGTCTTACGGCAAAATAAAAAAAAAAAAATTGAACTTTTTTTTTTTTTTTTTTTTCTTAGTTTTTATTTAAAAACGACTATTATTGAACTTGTTTTCCATTATTATTTTTTTTTTTTGTACATATATATATATATATAGCTCAGTGGTATGCGTGCTAGACTTCTGAGCTCAAGGTCGTGGGTTCGTAGCCCGACCGAGGCCCTTAGTTTATTTTATCTGGGAGGTAAAATAAACTTAAGCACGCCGTCCTTCGGATGGGACGTTAAGCGATGGTCCCGAGCCTGTACGATGTCAGGTACTCGTTAAAGACACCTACCCTAGATGAATAAAAATTTAGTGTAGGCAAAATTTAGGACTCCCACAGTAGAGTCGGGCTCATGTCCACCAGAGTGACGAAAGAGCGCTTTGGTAGTAGGCGATATGACCTCGTAGTTAAAGCCCGGGCATGAGTCATAAAACCTAACCTAAACCTAACCTATATATATATATATATATATATATATATGTATATTACATTGTATACAGTCTTATAATTAATTTTAAATTCTTGTAACCGACTTACAAGAATTCATAGGTTACACAGAATATCTATATTCTGGAAAATATTTTTCTGGTCATCGGAGAACAAAATGTCCCGCGTGCGACACACAGAGTTTTGATGGATAATAATATAAAATAAAAAATAAAATGATAGAAAGAAACCTGCATGAAACCTTCTCTCAGAATAACTGAATGACGTCGTACATGAATAGTTATGTTGACTCATGCCCGGGTTTTAACTACAAGGTCAAATCGCCTACGACGACAGCGATCTTTCGTCACTCTGGTGAACACGAATGACGGATTGTTGGACATGTAGAGTCGTATGTACATATAAGATGGATGAAGACAGTATAATGAATTCATTGATAGAGATGATATAAAGTTATGTATTTTCCATCAATTGAATATTGATGGGCAATGCACCTCTGGAAAGCGAGTAATTTTCCCTTTCAATTCCTGGTAGCTGCAGCACTTGAATTGTTTTACTTTTAAGTATTCAGAATTGATGTTTTTAGTCCAAAATCCGCAGTCAGTCTCACATTCTGGGGACCAGTTGGTGATATATTCGCATAGAGTGTTCTTGAAGAGGACGACGAAGCAGGCTCCCTGATAACGGAAGAGGGCCCACAATAGATATTTGCTTTCTGACACGCCGCTCCATACTTCAAGATTCGCATCGTGATTTCGAGCCCACTCTCGAACTAATCTTCCAAAATACCACCATTGGTTTTGGTACAGTGGACTCGCTATGGTTCCGTTAAAACGTTTAACCACGAGTTTATGAGTAGGGAAGAAAAAGTCTGTCTCCCAGAGAAGAGGTCTAAGGTTGTAGCCAGTTCTATAGTCAGGCAGCAAGTCCAGGTCTTCCTTCAGTATCAATGTCCCAATCAACACGTATGAGACGTAAATTTCACCTTCTTTACCTACTTTTTCTATCAGAGATATAAATTTCAAATTTTGATCGATTTTAACATGAAATCCGGCCATACGATGGTAAACTGACTTACTTGCAGTCGAATCAACCGTTTGGTCCTTACACCGTGCATTGAGGACATTCTTTTCATCAAAATATTCAAGAAACATGGACGAGAAGGTTTTTCTGTCACTAACCACTAGCTGAGTGTTCCGGCAGGTGACCGACATGACGATATAATTAAAAAAGTCGCCCTTTCCGCAGGCGAGATTTATGGTATCGCCCTCTTCCACAACAAGAACCCGTTTCTCATTCCTTACCTGAGCCCAGATAAGATTCGGCTTATACTTATTTTTATCCAAAATGAGAGGCTGGTTAATCCCTTGGTGGAGTGAATCTAATTCGGTGACGCACTCACACTGCACATGCACCCTTATCATCCCCAAAACCAGGAACACACTCATCATTAAGAACTTCATCTTGTCAAATGTAGAACTCAACTGATAGAATTGAATAATTCAAGTACCGCCTCATAACCTTCAAAAATAGAAATGACGCCTTAGCCTTCATTACACTTGTCCAAACACTCTTCTATTGACTTACTTGAATAATGAATAGTTCTGTAACAAATTTAGAAGCAGTTCTCACATTAAATTTTTTTTGCAATCGGCTAGCTCGAAGGATTAAGTGGGAACTGGATTCTCACAAGATTTCAAATTACAGATCCTACATGAAATGATCCACGATCACATCGGGGTCAATTCTAATTTTTAGAGGGCGCTGGTAATAATAATAATAATAATAATAATAATAATTTATTTCCGTTAAACCAATACATGGTAATAGGATACGTCAAAAGAATTTATACATTAAGGTAGCTTATATGTTAGATTTATAACTACTTGAGTCTAACACATCTATGATTAGTAGTAACATGATTTAAACCATTAAAATAAGTAAAATGAAATTAATAAAAACTGTACAAATAAATACTTAAAAATATATGAGTACATATAAAATAATAATAACAATACAAGTTACGTTCATAATAAGTAGACACATTTTTGAATTTAATACAAATTAAGATAACTATTTTTCAAAAAAAACTCTTCGGATGTGTCTTTATCCCCCAACGATGTTACGGGACGTTCTTACGTCCCATCATCAGGTCCCAAATTATAACACTGGAAACCGACTTGGTTTAAAAAAAAAAACTTTATTTATAAAATAATTACAAATTTCGAACAGGCATAGTAACTGGCTAACAACAGAATGAAGAACTAACTATTATTTTACAAAATGAGAATTTTATATGTTAGAGTAGGGAAGGGGTTTCGTGGCAACTGTCTAGCTAGCATAAAATGTACAAGCATAGCTATAATATTACATATAACTCCCAATGTGGCGAGATATAGAAAAGAAAGAAAACAATGTAACTATAACAATATATGAAAAATAATATATATATATATATATATTAGTCAACTATAAATGAATGTATAAAAATGTCTAAATAAAAAAATATATATAAATGAAAAAATAAAACGATAACGTACATTGGACTGACTTTTAAGGTGTGGAGGAACTCTGTCCAAAATATAAAAATGAAAGCTTTGTATCAAATAATGATTTTGGATATGAAAAACGATTCTTTATTGAGATTATATTATTCTTTTTGAACAGTGAGAATAAAATTCCGTTTCCGTGTAAAGGGTTTCCTCTAACATGAACATTTTTAGTTGAAATTTAAATTTTTTTGTTGTATCTATTGACTTCAAGAAATGGGGGAGGGCATTAATTAAATTAATTCCTTTATGAGTTATACTTTTTTCAAAAAGAGAAGAGCAATGTTTAGTTATTCGAAAGTCTTCTTTCTTCCTGGTATCGTAATCGTGACTAGTATTGTTGCGAGGGAGAATATTTATATTTTTCCTAACAACCATTAATGTTTCAAATATAAACAGTGATGACAAAGGCAGGATTTTAAGTTGTTTAAATATTTCTCTGCAGCTTGTTCTTTGAGTAATATTGTTTATAATATTAGGTAGCTCAGTGGTATGCGAGCTTGCCTTCTGAGCTCAAGAACGTGGGTTCGAAACCCAACCCTTAGTTTATTTTATCTGGGAGGTAAAATAAACTTAAGCAATCAGTCCTTCGGATGGCACGTTAAGCGATGGTCCCGAGCCTGTACGATGTCAGTTACTCGTTAAAGAACCCTATCCTAGGTGAATAAAAATTTAGGGTGGGTAAAATTTAGGACTGCCACAGTAGAGTCGGGCTCATGTCCACCAGAGTGGCGAAAGAGCGCACTGGTAGTAGGCGATATGACCTCGTAGTTAAAGCCCGGGCATGAGTCATAATAACTAACTTACTAATAACTCTCTGGTCGGATACACGTGTAACTTGTAATAACAAAAATAGTCAAAAATAAAATTAATAAATACTAGAAAATAAATATAAATACAGTAGATACAGTTTTTTATTTATGTTGTAAATATTTTTTATAATTCTTCTAGAAGTGTCTTTTTCACGAAGATATCTCTTTCAACTGTTTGCCCCCAACGACATACAGACAAACAGCATAATCGAAGTCGACCTTTACCGACTATTCCAAACCGCAAACAAACCAATCAAATTCGCAAGCCCATCTGAAATTCGTAGCATCATAAGACGACTACCTAACCGAAAAAGCCCCGGAGACGACTTAATCCCGAACATCGTATTAAAAAATCTCCCCCGAAAAATATTTAATGCTAGCCTCAGATTAGGATACTTTCCCGACCAGTGGAAAAATGCAACAGTAACAGTGTTTCACAAACCCCAACGCCCTAAGCATAATCTTGACAGCTATAGATCCATAAGCCCCAGTAGATCCTGGCCTAGGGCGGCAAATTTGAAAGATTATCTTCTTCCGAAATGGAGAAATTGGAGAAAGCTTTTGTGCCCAATGTACGTTGATGGTCTGCCTGACTAAGTGATATGGTTTTAACGTTCGAAATTAGAAAACATATTTGGTAAACGTTCACACTTAACCGTTTCTATTGCGAAGTTAACTATTAGTTAGTTATTATGACTCATGCCTGGACTTTAACTACGAAGTCATATCGCCTACTACCAGAGCGCTCTTTCATCATTCTGGTGGACATGAGCCCGACTCTATTGTGGGGGTTTTAAATGTTGCCTACCCTAAATTTTTATTCACTTAGGGTAGCGAGTACCTGACATCGTACAGGCTCGGGACCATCGCTTAAAGTCCCATCCGAAGGACGGCATGCTTAAATTTATTTTACCTCCCAGATAAAATAAACTAAGGGCCTCGATCGGGTTTTGAACCCACGATCTTGAGCTCAGAAGGCAAGGACGCATACCACTGAGCCACCGGCGCCCCATTCCATTCTGGAAAATATTTTTCTGGTCATCGGAGAACAAAATGTCTCGCATGCGACACACGGAGTTTTGATAATAATATAAAATAAAAAATAAAATGATAGAAAGAAACCTGCATGAAACCTTCTCTCAGAATAATTGAATGACGTCGTACATGAATAGTTATGTTGACTCATGCCCGGGTTTTAACTACCAGGTCAAATCGCCTACGACTACAGCCATCTTTCGTCACTCTGGTGGACCCGAATGACGGATTGTTGGAGATGTAGGGTCGTATGTACATACAAGATGGAGGAAGACAGTATAATGAATTCATTGATAGAGATGATATAAAGTTATGTATTTTCCATCAATTGAATATTGATGGGCAATGCACCTCTGGAAAGGGAGTAATTTTCCCTTTCAATTCCTGGTAGCTGCAGCACTTGAATTGTTTTACTTTTAAGTATTCAGAATTGATGTTTTTAGTCCAAAATCCGCAGTCAGTCTTACATTTTATGGACCAGTTGGTGATATATTCGCATAGAGTGTTCTTGAAGAGGAAGACGAAGCAGGCTTGCTGATAACGGAAGAGGGCCCGCAATAGATATTGGCATTCTGACACGCCGCTCCATACTTCAAGATTCGCATCGTGATTTCGAGCCCACTCTCGAACTAATCTTCCAAAATACCACCATTGGTTTTGGTACAGTGGACTCGCTATGCTTCCGTTAAAACGTTTAACCACGAGTTTATGAGTAGGGAAGAAAAAGTCTGTCTCCCAGAGAAGAGGTCTAAGGTTGTAGCCAGTTCTATAGTCAGGCAGCAAGTCCAGGTCTTCCTTCAGTATCAATGTCCCATTCAACACGTATGAGACGTAAATTTCACCTTCTCCTTCATCTATTCTTTCTATCAGAGAGATAAATTTCAAATTTTCATCGATATAAAATGTGATAAAACCTTTTTTGCTACCACATTTCCTGTAGAAATTTGATCTCTTTTTCTTTATTTAAATTTTGATTTCTACAGTAGTTTGTCGAAAATTGCCCTAAAAAAATATTATCAATAATTTAAGACGTGCAATTTTTAAGAAAGTACACGTATACAACGAAAAAAAAATCAATTAAACAAACTTTACACTTGGATTCACAAAGAGATACCAATTTTTAAATAATTTTAAATAATATTAATTTCTAATCCAAAGGTTTTTTAAATGATACTACTGGGACAACAGGGAAGATGAATAGGATAGAATTTGAAGAGGACAAATATTTGGGTTATTATCTATATTTACATATTTAAATTTAAAAAAAACTTATTTGAACAAACAAAACAAAAATTTACAATGGCACAAAAACATTAAATTAATACTTAAAAAACTATTTCTTTTTTTATTTGGGCATATTGAAAAATATATATTATTAATTGTACCTTCTCGACGCCTCTACCACAAAAACCAGACCCCGTCAACTCTTCACACTTTAATTCCACCCCAGTCAACTTTCATCTAATTGTTCAACTTCATTTTATTTAAAACATATCAAACCACATGCACCGTTTTAGAGCTAGCTCACGACTCCATTACATTTAACACTATTTCACAGCTGTTTTTTATATGTTTTCTTGTTTTGTTTCTCAAACACCTTGATATATATCTAATATATATATGATATTAGATTATAATAAAAAAAATTACCTCTTTTCATTGAAATATTCATTAAAAAAATGTTCCGTAGTGTACATTACATTTGCCTTTTCCTTCTTTTTAAAAAAAAATGTTTGTTCACAAAATTTTTTTTTTTTATAAGTTCTTTCATATTTAATTTCTTCCAATACACAGGTTGATTTAGCTTCTTCCTCGAATCCACATGATAAGCTTCCTCCTTCAATACACAGATGGATTAACGTCTTCCTCCAATACACAGGTAGATTAGCTTCCTCCTCCAACGCACATGTTGGCTGGCTCCTTGGTGTCTTCAACTCATTGCTCAACGATGTATCGAAGTCTCTCTCTCACTTACACTCACTGATTTATTTTTATTTTTTATATGCCCAATTCGACGCTCTTTTTATACATATATGCCCATTTTTTATTTTTTTTATAACTATTTACAATTATTAAACTTATATATATATACACGTACCTAATTTCTAATAAACAAAAACAAATATTAATCTAAAAATTTACAATTAATCCTTAACCTAAAGAAAATGTTAACTTAAATTTATAAAAATTTGAACTAATTGAACATAAAAAAATATAATACTGAATTTTTACATATTTACAGGATCAGTCATAGTCATGAAATCAAGTTTGGAAATAATCAAGTTGCATATAGATTTAAGAAATTGCCAATTCATTTTACTTTCCGCCTTTACCATCAATATACAATTGTATGTATTCAAAATAATTATATAAAAAGATTTTATATAAAAAAATTTACTTGAAATAAAAATTAAATAAATCCTTTTTTATTTACTTCATCACACTTCCAAAATATTACTTAACAATCAAAATTAGGCCTCACGCCGGGTAATAAGGAATACAAATTTAATTTATTTAATATATATAGTACTTGTCTTTTGAGGTATTAAATTCTTTGAGACGTCCTTCATACTTCCTAACTAAAAAAAATGTATCTCACATATATTTCATTTCAATTTACTTCCCTAACTAATTACACCCTAAGAATACTTTCGTCGATGTAGCAAAAATACGGTTCCTCCTATCTCAGGTAGGCAACCAACACTACATCATAAATCTCCTATGTATATCGCTAGTTCTTTCTAGTCGACACAAAAAAAATCATATCTCGCAGATCAAAAAAAATATAAATCTCCAATTAATCACTAGCTCTTACTAGGATTAAAAAAATAATTTCTCCCAAAACAAATCTATATAATCCCGACGTCTAAAAGAATGTCATCAGCAATTGAATTCAAAACTTCTCTAATTAATATACCCTTTGTTTGTTCCTATTCCTAAAGTTATATAATGTGCTCCTACAACTCTTCTCATCTACTCTCTCTATTAAACAAATTTACGTAGAAAAACATGTTACTCAGAATAATAAATGAAATTGTCTAAATAATAGAATTTATAATAACAAAAATTTACTAACCTATGCATACATACAATTTATATAATATATTATCCTTTCAAGGCTTCTATACAGTTTCGTTCGTCTTTCTAATTTATAATATTATTATGATTTAGTCACGTCCGGTATCCTAGCTGAACAGTTCCGAAACAGAAAATCTGTCCCCTTGACTCGGCCTCAGGAAGTTCGTCATGTCTCCAAAGAGATCTAGGCATCTCTCAGCCTGCTGATTTTATCTTTCTAACATTTGTAATAAAAAATATAATAAAAAAAATCTATCTTCTTCCATATTATGTTCGTTCAAAATCAATCAGTTATATGTATATGTTTTAATTTTCAATAATCATTATTAATAAGTAACTTCTAAATAAAAAACTTTCACATATTAAATTTGGGTGACTAATCCTTAAATATAATTCTCAGATAATTTTATACTGATCCTAACATATAATCTAATCCTAAAAAAAAAATAAATCCTAATTAATTTAAACGCAGAACTATACCAAAATTCATCCATACTCTTCTATATACCAAAATTCTCTCATCCAAAAATAAATGTATCATTCATACTATTATATTAGTCCAATGTCACTTCGTCATATTTTAAATTAATCCTAATTCTGTCATGTTAGTCTGTCAGTCATTTCCTCAAACTCATCCGAGTTGCAAAAAAAAAAAATAGGTTCACTATAAAAAGTGGCTAATGCAATTATATTGCAAAGCCCAAATTTAATTTTATCTTTTTCCGGATGCCCCGGCGAATTATGTCTTTAAAAATCCCCTCCCCCTTCTCTAAATATTCATTCAGTGTTAATTTTCTCCTTAATACCTGTTTAAATTCTCTTACTCCTTTTTTAAAATTGTTCTTATGTATTTTATTAACCTCCTTTCTATTTCCAGTTTGTCTGTAAGTTTTAACTATATTTTCTTTAAAATTAAAATTTGTCTTTTGTTTGTTGTCCTCAGTCTGTTCGTTTGTTTTGTCTAATAACATCCAAATGTTCCTTTCACTCTGTCCATCCACATCAACATTCATCCTATTTTCTTGAATTTCACTTAATACTAATTTTTCTACATTTTGACTCTCTTCCTCCACCTCTTTCTCTAAAATTTGGGTCTGTTCCTTGTTAATAAATAACATAGACTAGATTTTGAAAAATGATATAATTATATTTCATTTCAAATACAAGGGCCAGTCGGCGTAGTTAAAAGGAAAAACAAAAATAAACAAAGTTAACTCTCCTGATGTGGAGGGGTGAATGTGGAAGATGGGCTGATGAACTGATCTCCAAACAAGGCCGAGAAGATCTGGGAGTAGGCTGAGGACGCCGTCACACCAGATGAGCCAAGTACCAGACTTCAGAGGTCCACGGAAAGGCGATCCGGATTGACGAGAGAAGTTGGTGGGTTGGTGGCCTTGAGAAGTGCCCTGATGTCAACAGGCTGAAGGACCATGGAAGACTATCTGTCCAACACTGACCAGCGGTCATAACACGAACTATTCCCCACTCCCCCACATACACAGGCTCCTCCCACAAATTGTTAATATGATGTAATATAAACATAAGAATAAATTACATGAGTAATATTGACCATAGTTATTATGATAATAATATTAATAATTATTAGAATAATTAATGAAAGAAAACTTAAGAAAAATACCTCTACAAAAAATCAAAAATTAATTAAATGTTGCGCTAACATAACCGCCCACCAAATTTTATATGAAAAAAAAAAATTTAAAGAAATTACTTCTCTGAGTCACCCGATTGGGGAATCAGTGGCACACACTTAGATAGGGGACGTTTAAAAATACCCTTAAGAGTATGAACATTTACAACCCTAACAATTCCGTCGGGACCTGGGAAGACGTCAGTTATTCTTCCGCGAGGCCATTGAGCAGGTGAGGAATGTTTGTCCCAAAGAAGAACCAAATCACCGACATGAGGATGGTAAGTAGTTCTAAACCATTTTGGTCGTTGTTGGAGAGTTGTAAGATATTCATTCCTCCATCGTTGCCAATAGTGTTGAACTCTTTGTTGGACGAGTTGCCATCTGGTGAGTCGATTCTCAGGACTGTCCGTAAAGTCGACTTCTGGTCTCGTTGTTAGAGCTGTCCCAATCAAGAAATGACCTGGAGTAAGAATGTCTAGATCAGTAGGATCTGATGTTAAGGCACAAAGAGGTCTTGAGTTTAGAATCGCTTCAATCCTTGCGAACAAGGTGGTGAGCTCTTCGAAAGTGAAAGCTGTATCATTGAGAACGCGTTTAAAATGATTCTTCACGCACTTGACGCCGGCTTCCCAGATACCTCCGAAATTGGGTGAGTAAGGAGGGTTAAAAACCCATTCCACACCTCTCGTCAGTAGATGGGAAGACAAATCCTCTTGGACAGATTTTTTATGTAACCATTTCTGCATGTCAGAGAGATGCCTTGCCGCTCCGACAAAGTTGCTGCCACAATCTGACAGAATTTTAGTAGGGAGCCCTCTACGTGAAATGAATCTATCGAGCGTGGCCATGAAGGACGCTGTCGAAAGATCAGATACCAGTTCCAAATGAAGAGCCTTAGTAGTCATACATACAAACAGACATAAATATGATTTGCTAACAGGCGCATTTCTTCTCCGAGACTCCCTGATAGAAAATGGGCCGGCAAAATCGACGCCAACATTAATAAAAGTTCGGCCAGCTTCAAAACGACACGTAGGCAAACTGCCCATCAGAGCCTCAGCTGGTTTTGCTGAAAACTTATAACAAATGTCACATCTAAATAACTCTTGTCTGATTAAACGCCTTGCTGAGAGGATCCAGAAACGTTGACGTATCAAGGCATGGAGTTGATTTAGACCAGCATGCAAATACAAGTGGTGATAGTGACGTATTATAAGTCTAGAGAGGTGGGAATGATGAGGTAGGATGATAGGGTGCTTCATACCTTCAGGAAGAGGTGATTGTTGAAGACGACCGCCCACCCTCAAAAGTCCCAAGGGATCCAAGAATGGAGTCAGACCTCGGAGATTAGTGGAGGCATAATCCTCGTCGCCACTGTGTATAGCGTTAGGTAAATAACAATTTTGGATAAGACGGATACAGGTTGTCTCCGCCTCGTTCAATTCTCTTAATGTCAAAGGCCCACACAGATTGGAGTTGCGGGCATTCTGGATGAATCGCCGCACATACGAAACCGTCCTGAGAAGCTTCATAAATGATGAGAAGTTTTCGATCCATGACACAAGGTCAGGGACGGCCTTTGAACTGAGAGTAGCAATTATACCGCCCCTAAGCTCGGGCAAAACTGTTGTCCGGCTACAAAATCTTTCGATCTTTGGCCAGTCATGGACGGGAAGTTGTAGCCAAGACGGTCCGTTCCACCATAGATCATTACGTAAAATCTGAGATGGGCGGAGACCCCGTGAGGCAGCGTCAGCTGGATTGTCCAATGTGCCCACGTGACGCCAGGACACCTCAGGAATTAACTGTAAAATTTCTACAATACGGTTGGCCACAAAGGTTTTCAATAAATGAGGTGGAGTATGTAGCCAACCTAACACAATAGCGGAATCCGTAAAGAAGAATATTTGATTTATCGAAATTCTGTCTCGAAATTTTTTCAGAGAGCTGAATAATTTTGCAAGAAGAAGAGCACCACAAAGCTCAAGCCTTGGGATAGAGAGCGGTTTTATAGGAGCCAGCTTAGATTTTGCTTTCAAGAGAAAAATTTGAACATTGTCATCCGTTACCGTTCTAATATAAATGATGGCCGAGAATCCCTTCTCTGAAGCGTCGCAGAAACCGACGAACTGGCAATCGTTACTGTGTTTCACCGGGATGAAACGTGATAAACGGATGGACACCAATTGGGGAACTTCCATCATGAAATTTTCCCAGTCAAGTTTGACCTCAGTTGGCAGAGGATCGTCCCAGCCGAGGCCTAATTTCCAAATATTTTGCAACATAAGCTTGGCCAAAAATATCACCGGTGTTAAATAACCTAGAGGATCGAAGATACGTGCAATTGCAGATAGAACACCACGTTTAGTGCACTGAGGACGTGGGGTGGTGATATTATATGAGAACTCATCTGACTGAGCATTCCACTGGACCCCTAACACCTTAAAAACACAATCTTCTCCCTTCGAAAGTGAAATAGACCTTTCATGAAACTTCTCTGGAACTGCCTTGAGCACACTCTCTGAATTGCTGGCCCACTTACGAAGCTCGAAATTACCCTTCATGAGTAAATCAATTAGTTGTTGTTGAAGGCTGAGGGCTTCATCGATACTTGATGCCCCAGTTATGATATCATCCATATATACGTCCTCGCGTAACACTTTGGACGCATGGATGAAATGATGACCTTCATCCAGAGTGAGTTGTTTAAGAACGCGAAGAGCCAAGTAGGGGGAGCAGGACATCCCGTAAGTCAAGGTGCACAATTCATATTCTTTAACGTCATCAGCAGGATCCGATCTCCAGTAAATATGTTGATAAAGACGATCCGGTTCATTGATAAGGATTTGGCGGTACATCTTACAGATATCCGTCACAAACACAATGCGATGAAGTCTAAAATTAAGCATGATGTCCGCAATATCAAGTTGAAGTTTCGGTCCAACAAAAAGATGTTGATTTAGCGAGCCGGTAGAAATCGACGACGACATGGACGCATCAAAGACCGCTCTCAACTTAGTTGTTGAGCTAGTCTCTTTTAAAATGCCATGATGGGGAATTATGTATTTCCCAGGAGAGGAAGCGATTTCCATGTGTCCCAGAGAGAGATACTCTTCCATAAAAGTGATATATTCCCGTCTCAGTGTGGGATTTCTCAACAATTTCTTTTCCAAATTGTAGAACCGCTTCAACGCTTGCGATCTTGAATCACTTAATAATGGTGAAGGAGATTTAAATGGAAGAGCAACAACGTACCTCCCTGAAGTCAAACGACGATGAGTCCGGGCAAAATGTTCTTCGCAAAGTTCCTCTTCCGGATCGGTCACAACTCCAATGCTAGGTTCCTCCAATTCCCAGAATCGTTCAAGTTGACGGTGAATAAAGGGAATCGTCGTGAGGGTCAAAACCGATGGCCTGGGGAAGGACTCAAAATCAACTGAATAGGCACCAGTAACAATCCAGCCAAGAGATGTTTTAATGGTGGCTAAATCTGTACCGATAATAGGGATGGGTCTACCTTCCAATATTTTATAGTAAATATCGGCACCTAAAAGGCAGTCGATAGGACGAGGCAGTCCAAAATTCAAATCGGCTAATTTGATCGAAGGGTTAATTTTTCTGATTATAATTTCCGGAACTGCAATAGATGGAAGATCCGACGTTATTTTGGTGACAACTGTGGCGCGGACACCTAGTAGAGGGGCTTTACGATGAATAGATTTCATCTCAAAAAATGTAGTTCCTAAGGACGGAACACTAAGGTCCCCGACAGAACTTATCTGTTGGGAATCATTCGCCACCGTCAAGAGGAGTCGCCGAGCACAGTCTGAAGTCACCAATGAGGATTGAGCTCCCGAATCAATGAGAGCACGAACGGGATGAAAACATCCTCGAACATCTGTTATGAAAACAGTAGCAGTACTAAGAAGTATTTGTTGAGCTGGAACATCAAAAGAATTACCACGAAAGGTAAGAATCGATTTCGAAGTTCCTGAAGGCGTCCCCATAGATGGAGGCCTAGTATCTTCAACGAGGGTGTTTGTTGAAAAATGAAGTAAGGAATGGTGAAGAGATTGGCAAATGAGACATCTAATTTTAAATTTGCATTCGTCGGTAGTATGACCAGAAGTTAAATGATATTTACATCCCTTGAAGGTTTTTACAAAGTGGAAGCGTTGCGACGGCGACAGATTCAAAAAATTGGGACATTTGGTCAAATCATGGCCAGACAATTTACAGTATGGACACTTTGAAGTGCGCACATCCGATGGTTTCGAAGCTCTCTTGGTCGTCAAAAACACAGAAGAAGATTTATTATGGGACTTCGTTGCCTTCGGGCAAGACGACTTACCGGGTTTGCTGGAAGACAGCTTCAGAATTTGCTGTCTGTCTCTGACAAACTCCAGAAGATCGTTGCATCGCGGAAATTCTTCCTTAATATGCTTGGATTCGAACATTTCCCTTGTTCTCTGGTCCAGACATTGAATAGCAAGATGAAACAAGATAAATTCCGCTTCATGAGGAATTTTTAGAAGTTGAAAAGCTTCCATACTGTCACCCACATGAGATAAAAATAATTTATAATTTTCGGAAACCTCTGGGTGAGATTTAAATGAGAGAAGTTTGTCCAAGAAGGCTGTAGCTAAGAAACGCTTCTTATCGTAGCGAGCCATCAAAGTCTTCCAGGCTAGGTCATAATTAGCCTCCGTCACAGGTATGGACTTTAAAAGGGATCGAGCCTCACCATTCAGACTAGAAATTAAATAATAAAATTTATCAGTTTTAGACAGTGACGGTTCATCGTGAATTAAAGAAATGAAAACATCTTTGAAATGCGGCCAATCTGTCAATTCGCCTGAAAAATTTGGAATATTAATTTTTGGGAGGCGCGATCTGGTGTTGTTGATAACAGAAATATTTTGAGTTGGAGTAGCTGCTCGTTCTCGAGCTGGCCTGGGAGGCGGACAAAGCTCCGTATGAATCATAAGGATCTCATAGATATAACGTTTCGAGTTCGATAAAATCAAAGAATCTCTATCCGTAGGATAATCCTCGCCTTTCTGAGCATTTACAAAGTATGTTTCCAACGCTTCATTTGTAAAGTTTAATTCACTTCGAAGATTTGAAAGATCGGAGAACATCGCTTGAAATAGATTCGTTTGACTGTTATCTACCTTAGCTGCACGGCCTTGTTCTCGAATAGATTTAATATCTTGACATAAAGAATAAAGTTTGCGTCTTAATATTATTGTCCGAGAATCGGAGAAAGCAGCAACATTAACATCCGCTTCCTCACTTGCCATGATTAAAAGAAAATGAAAATTGAAAATGAAACGAAGTATTTCTAAGAAAATGAAATTAAAATAATAAATATATCTGAAGTTGAAATTAACAAAAGAAGCTAGAGTGAATATAAACAAACATTGAACCTTCTAGTAGAATCAAAAACAAATACAAGAACCTAAATGAGTGCCACTGAAAATATTAGGTTGAAAATATTAGCATGTATTTTAACACAAGAAAATGATAGACTATAAACTATTTAAAAAATAGATTATAATATAAGAAGAGTCTATCAACATAAAAATAAAAATAGAAATCCACTGATTAATGGATAGAAGAATGTTATTTACCTTGATATGACCTATTTCCAGATCATAATAATAACATCTGATTACTGTCATAAATGATAACACGAAGGTTATAGGCAGGTATGTGGTGCGCAATAACAAGAAAATAGCTAGATGTACAAAAATAGGATTAAATCCAAAGTAGGATTAGAATACATCTTTGAACAAAATTCAAATACATATTTTAGCAAATATATATGTTCCTGGCCGGAATCACCAAATTCTATGTTAATAAATAACATAGACTAGATTTTGAAAAATGATATAATTATATTTCATTTCAAATACAAGGGCCAGTCGGCGTAGTTAAAAGGAAAAACAAAAATAAACAAAGTTAACTCTCCTGATGTGGAGGGGTGAATGTGGAAGATGGGCTGATGAACTGATCTCCAAACAAGGCCGAGAAGATCTGGGAGTAGGCTGAGGACGCCGTCACACCAGATGAGCCAAGTACCAGACTTCAGAGGTCCACGGAAAGGCGATCCGGATTGACGAGAGAAGTTGGTGGGTTGGTGGCCTTGAGAAGTGCCCTGATGTCAACAGGCTGAAGGACCATGGAAGACTATCTGTCCAACACTGACCAGCGGTCATAACACGAACTATTCCCCACTCCCCCACATACACAGGCTCCTCCCACAAATTGTTAATATGATGTAATATAAACATAAGAATAAATTACATGAGTAATATTGACCATAGTTATTATGATAATAATATTAATAATTATTAGAATAATTAATGAAAGAAAACTTAAGAAAAATACCTCTACAAAAAATCAAAAATTAATTAAATGTTGCGCTAACATTCCTCCCCACTGTTATTCTCTATTCCTTCTACCTCATCAACTTGTGACTGACTGTCAATAATAAGAACCTCTTTTTCTACTTCAGAATTCCCTTCATCCAACTTGTTAATTTTTTGAATAAAGTGCTTTTCTAAGTTTTCTCCTGCTTTATTTATCCTACTTTCAACTCTTTCATTTTCTATTTGAATTTTCTCTAATTGGTTCATCAAATTGTCCACCTTTTTATTTAATTTAACTTCTAAATTTTTAATGTCGCCCCTTAAATTTCCCATTTCTCCCTTTAATTCTTTTCCCTGTTCTTCTATTTTTTGATTGATATTCCCCATTTCCCCAGTTAACTTTGTTACAAAATTTCCTAATTTATTACTTTGCTCTTCCATTTTTTGATTCATATCCCCTCTTAAATTTTTCTCTAGATGTACTAATTTATTACTTTGCTCTTCCATTTTTTGATTCATATACCCTCTTAAATTTTTCTCTAGATTTACTAATTTATTACTTTGCTCTTCCATTTTTTGATTCATATCCCCTCTTAAATTTTTCTCTAGATTTCCTAATTTATTACTTTGCTCTTCCATTTTTTGATTCATATCCCCTCTTAAATTTCCCATATCCCCAGTTAACTTTGTCAACACAACACGGAGCCATTCCATATCAGGAGCAGCAATGCCCTCTTTTTCTTTATCTTTATTTACCCCCTCCCCTTGCGACTCCTCACCTGTACCCTCCGTGGACCCCATTGCGGCTGGAGTCTCCCTTTCTCTATCTTCCGATAACTCCATATCGGATCTTTCCTCCGAACTTGACCCTTCCTCTCTACTTTCCTCCTCTAATCTTCTCGCTAGTCCTCTGGTAATTGGCATTTTCTTACTTTACTAAATATATAATTACTAAACAAAAACAATGTTATATAAAATAGTAACCTTCTTTTGAAGTTGGCAAAAAAAAATTATTTCTCAAAATTAAATGTAACCCCTATTTGTCTCTATTCTATCCTTTTCATCTTTTTCAACCTATTTCCCTACTTTAATTAATATAAAAAAATTCTCCCATCAAGGTTTTGCCAAAATATGATGGGGCTTTGTGGCGAAAATCGTCCACACAAGGGATATGCCAAAAATGTGATAATAACTTGTTTGCTACCACATTTCCTGTAGAAATTTGATCTCTTTTTCTTTATTTAAATTTTGATTTCTACAGTAGTTTGTCGAAAATTGCCCTAAAAAAATATTATCAATAATTTAAGACGTGCAATTTTTAAGAAAGTACACGTATACAACGAAAAAAAAATCAATTAAACAAACTTTACACTTGGATTCACAAAGAGATACCAATTTTTAAATAATTTTAAATAATATTAATTTCTAATCCAAAGGTTTTTTAAATGATACTACTGGGACAACAGGAAAGATGAATAGGATAGAATTTGAAGAGGACAAATATTTGGGTTATTATCTATATTTACATATTTAAATTAAAAAAAAACTTATTTGAACAAACAAAACAAAAATTTACAATGGCACAAAAACATTAAATTAATACTTAAAAAACTATTTCTTTTTTTATTTGGGCATATTGAAAAATATATATTATTAATTGTACCTTCTCGACGCCTCTACCATAAAAACCAGACCCCGTCAACTCTTCACACTTTAATTCCACCCCAGTCAACTTTCATCTAATTGTTCAACTTCATTTTATTTAAAACATATCAAACCACATGCACCGTTTTAGAGCTAGCTCACGACTCCATTACATTTAACACTATTTCACAGCTGTTTTTTATATGTTTTCTTGTTTTGTTTCTTAAACACCTTGATATATATCTAATATATATATGATATTAGATTATAATAAAAAAAATTACCTCTTTTCATTGAAATATTCATTAAAAAAATGTTCCGTAGTGTACATTACAATACATAAAATCCGGCCATATAATTGTAAAATGACTTAATTGCATCGATCGCTTTGTCCTTACACCGTGCATTGAGGACATGCTTTTCGTCAAAATATTCAAGAAACATGGACCAGAGGGTGTTTCTGTCACTAACCACTAGCTGAGTGTTCCGGCAGGTGACCGACATGACGATATAATGAAAAACGTCGCCCTTTCCTCAGGCGAGGTTTATGGTATCGCCCTCTTCCACAACAAGAACCCGTTTCTCACCCCTTACCTGAGCCCAGATAAGATTCGGCTTATACTCATTTTTATCCACAATGAGAGGCTGGTTAATCCCTTGGTGGAGTGAATCTAATTCGGTGACGCACTCACACTGCACATGCACCCTTATCATCCCCAAAACCAGGAACACACTCATCATTAAGAACTTCATCTTGTCAAATGTAGAAGTCAACTGATAGAATTGAATATTTCAAGTACCGCCTCAGAACCTTCAAAAATAGAAATGACGCCTTCTAACATTCTTCTATTGACTTACTTGAATAATGAATATTTCTGTAACAAATTTAGAAGCAGTTCTCACATTAAATTTTTTGCAATCGGCTAGCTCGTAGGATTAAGTGGGAACTGGACTCTCACAAGATTTCAAATTACAGATCCTACACGAAATGATCCCCGATCACATCGGGGTCAATTCTAATTTTTAGAGGGCGCCGGTTGCTCATTGGTATGCAAGCTTGCCTTCTGAGCTCAAGAACGTGGGTTCAAAACCCAACCGAGGCCCTTAGTTTATTTTATCTGGGAGGTAAAATAAACTTAAGCAATCAGTCCTTTGGATGGGACGTTAAGCGATGGTCCCGAGCCTGTCAGGTACTCGTTAAAGACCCCTGCCCTAGGTGAATACAAATTTAGGGTAGGCAAAATTTAAACACACTTTACACACTTCCTGGGCATTTGCTCGGGATACTCGCGGACGAGATTCCACATCTTTGGTGTTGATGTAATCACAGAGGAGGATTTTAGATGATTGGACTATGAGAGCATTCTCAGGTTCATTATGGAAACTGGGAGACTGAGTATTTCATGAAGGGCTTGGTTCAGGTAGTATAAACATACAGGTAATATAATAAGGGGGAAGCACAGCGCTTCCAGGGAAGGGATAAGAGCACTGAATGCTTAGGTCCCTATGTGTAAAACACCAGTCCACCACATACTCGTATATACATATAGGTGCACGCCGACGCCAACACTAAGTTGAACAGTAACATTTCAAGTGATACTTAATATTTTCTGCAGAGTCCTAACGAAAAAATCTGACTACTTATATTCTTCATATTTTAACAAATAAATTAATTGAGCATTTATTAAACTTCTCTATCTTTCTTATATTGTGCATTAAATTAATTTTTTTTTTTTTGGTTCAGATGAATGAGAAAGCGTACGAAAGAAGACATTCACAAAATGGGTAAATACACAAAAGGTCCAAGTAAACCTGCGGATTTCAGGTTCTTTTGTCGATCTTCAAGAAGGCAAAAGTCTTCTCTAGTTCCTAGAAGTTCTCTCCGGAGAAAGACTTGTAAGTATTCTTATGTCACTTTCATTATTCCTTTGACTACCTTCCTAGGTGCGTCCTGCTACTTCCTCGCTCATCAAGAAATTTACTTTTAATCACAAAAAGCCAGTGATAGGTTATTTGAATGAAAATAAACAAATGAACATATGAGTGTAACTTATTAAACCGATGAACGATGAAAAGTTTACAGGTTGTCAAATAAGATGTAGTCTCACCTCTCACAGATTTTTATTTATATTAGCTAGCCGGCTTTCGAGGTTGACCTCATCATCAGGGAGTCTGATAAAATGAATATTTTAGTAAATAAATTTTTTTTTTTTTTTCTGTATTTATTTATTTTAAGCCACAACTATGCAAAAAAAAATGCACAACCAGCGGCTGGGATGACATGTACTATACAAAAATTTAAAAAAAAAAAAATAAATAAAATAATAAAAATAAATATGACATGAGAGGCTTGAGAGAGGAAAAACACCCAGCGGTGAACCCCCCTCATGACATCACCTCATACCAGGAGATCTCTATGCCAAACTCTTTTTAATCTTCTTGGGGGATTGTGGGGTAAATTTGTACTTAAGATTTTGCGAACTTCCGGATTGGTGAGTAAGTAGATTTTGGTGTAGAAACGTTGGTATAAATGCTTAATGGTTGTGTCTATGGATGTGATGTTCAAGTCGCGGTGTAAAGTCTTGTTGCTAACGTATGGTGGGCATTGCGTGATCAGTCGAAGAGTCTTGGATTGAAATATCTGTATTCTTTTGATGTTCGAAGTCTTGGCTGTACCATATATTTGTAAGCCATAGGTCCAGAGAGGTCGGAGAAGATAGGTATAACAATTTAGTTTTTGTGGAGTAGATAATTTGGAACGCCTATTCAAAATACTGTACAATAGTCTAAGTCGCCGGTCTAATGTGAGTCGTGTCGTCCGAGTGTGGGGGTTCCAAGTCAGCCTTCTATCGAGGGTTAATCCTAAATATTTTATGGAAGAGGTATGAGGTAATGGCTGGTTTTCAATGAATACTGGGGGGCAGTCACCACGGCGGAGAGCGAATGTGATGTGTTGACATTTTGTGGTGTTAAATTTAATTTTCCAAGATTTACTCCAAACTGCAATTTTGTTGAGGTGTTGCTGTAGTATGAGTGAAGTGGTGTGAGGATCTGTGTGAGAGGCTAGAATGGCGGTGTCATCTGCGTATGTGGCTGTTAATGTGAGAGGGTCGGTGGGTAAGTCGAAGGTGAACATGGAGTATAATAGGGGGGCTAATATTGAGCCCTGAGGCACGCCGGCCAGTATGGGGTGGCAGGAGGAAATAGCTGAGCCCTGACGGACGGCGAAATATCTATCTGTTAAGTATGACTGAAGAATAAGATAGTATGTATGGGGTAGGAGGGGTTTGAGCTTATATAAAAGTCCCGCGTGCCAGACCCGATCAAAGGCCTGAGATATATCCAGGAATGCCCCGGCGGCATAGAGTTTTCGCTCTAATGCAGATGCTGTGTAGTCAACAACTCTGTGCAGTTGGTGGGTGGTGGAGTGAAAAGAACGAAACCCAAACTGGTGATCGGGAAGATGAAGTGAAAGGATAGAAATGAGGCGTTTATAAAGAAGTTTTTCAAAAATCTTGGAAAGAAAAGAGAGAAGACTGATAGGTCGAAAGGAAGAAGGATCATGCTCAGGTTTGTTTGGTTTTGGGATCATGGTGATAACTGAGTACTTCCACTGAATGGGAAAGTATGTTGTACGAAGAATGGAATTGTACAGAGTTGTCAGAAATACAACAGCTTTCCGGGGCAGCCGCTGGAGAATCTCCGTTGTTATCAGGTCGTAGCCCGGGGACTTCCTTCTGGGGAGATTTTTAATTTCGTACTGAACTTCGGAGGGTGTGAACGCTTTTGGTGGGAGGGAGATAGGAAGGGGTGTGTCTAAGAAATGGTGAATACGTGATTCATGATGGATGTCTGAAAGATCGTGATGAGGTCTGAAAGTAGATGAGAGATGAGCAGCAAACAAATCGGCTTTCTCGTCGTCCGTCACGGCCCAGGATCCGTCGTTCTGTCGCATTGGCATAGACTGAGATTGGTGTCGGAGAAGTCTACGGGTTCTCCTCCATAGGCTGCCATCCTCCGCATTCAGATTGGAAAGGGAGGAGTCGTAGTACTCTCTGTTAATCAGTCTGATTCGCGTCTTCAGTTCATTGCTTAGTCTGTTGTATGTCCATCTGTCTGAAGGTAATCTAGAGGTCTGCCATCTTTTTCTCGCTCTCCTCTTTTCTCCGATCAGCTCACGGATGTATGCAGGGTAGGAGGGGAGAGTCGGATGAGGACCAGTGTGTGTTGGTAGGACTGCTTGCCAGGCAGCCTGCTGTATGGATACGGTAAGAAATTCCACAGCCTCCTCTATTTCCTCTCCCGTCTTCAGTGAATATGGCACGGACAATGTTGTCTCCAATTGCTGTTGGAAAAGGTTCCAGTCCTTAACTCCTGGCGTTAGACTTGGCCTCGTTGATTCGATCTCAATCTCCGCCCAAAGCGTGAGATGTACTGGGGAGTGATCCGAGGAGAGATGAGAGCAAGATTTAACATCGTATGGCACACCTCGCAGCCCCTTCTGTATGAAGAAGTCTAGTAAGTCCGGCAATTTGGGTCTTGAGGTTGGCCAGTAACTCGGTGAGTTTGTCGAAATAGTGTCTAATGAGAGCTGATTAACAGAAGAATATAGACTTCTGCCCCTGGGGGTGCATAGCCGCGAACCCCATCGCTGATGTTTGGCGTTGAAGTCGCCCCCAGCGAGAAAACATGCGCCCAGATCCATAAAGAACTGGACAAATGTTTCCGGCCTTATGGCGTGCCTCGGGGGACAATATACGGCCACGAGTGAGATTTTTCTGTGTCTGGTGTGTAAGGATACAGCTGCCGCCTGTATGTGTGGTGTGGTATGTGATGGTAGTGCATAGTGTTTAAGAGATTGTTTAATTAAGACAGTCGCACCGCCGTGGCTCCGGTTGTCGGGGTGGTCGGCTCTATACACTTTGTAATTTTGAATGAAAAATTTAGATTTTGTTGTCAGGTGGGTTTCCGAAATGAGGGCTATGTCAAGTCTTTTTTGATTCAAAATAATTTCTAGCTCATTTTTATGTTGTATTATGCCATTGGCGTTCCATAGAAGGACTGTCAAGGAACCCAGTGTGAGAGTATTTGAGGTGGGAGGCCATTTGCTGACCACTGGGTGTTGTCCTTTCTCAGGCCGGCCGAGATGTGCGGTGGTCTCTGAAGGGGAGGTGTCTCGGTGGTGAGGTTCCTGGCGGTGGCTGCAAAGGTCTGCCTCAGAGGAGGTGGTGGAGGGGCGGGCCGCACCAGAGAAGGGTAGATCGCCTGGTCCTGGTGGGATGGAGGCGCTGCTGCTAGGTTTCGCGGTGGCTGTTGTCTGCTGCCCTGTCGTTTTGACTGCAGCTCTTTGTACACCCGGCATCCCTTGTAGTTGGCCGGGTGGGATTCCTGGCAGTTCGCGCAGGTGGCTGGAACAGTCCGGGGCTTGTTGCAACTTCCCGAAATGTGTTTGCCGCCACACCGAACACAACGATGTGTGTGCCTGCAGTAGCTCTTCGTGTGGCCGAAGGCCTGGCAGCGAGTACACTGTGTCACAGTGTGCTTCTTCCTTGGCTCCTCTATTTTGACTTTTGTATAGAGGAAGTTCTCTACATCATAAATCGACGAAGAATAATGGTAATGGCACTTTGTACCTCGACCACACATTGGTGATTCGGGTGGCGACGAACCCTTTCTCTTGCAGAGCTTTGTGGATGGTGTTCACATTCGTGGAGGGGTGAAGACCTCGGATGACCACTCGAGGCACTTTGTCGTTTGGGTTTGGGTAAGTGTGGAAATTCGCATTATTTCCTTCCAGTACGTGAACAAAGGCCCTGTATGCCGTCGGCGTTTTGGCATAAATTGTTATGCCCTGTGTGGTAGTCCGCAGGGAGAATGATTCCAATCCTCCTTCTTTTAATAAAATTTCTATGAGGCTGTCATAATTTTCGACGCCTTGTAGAAAAATGGGTGGAGGCTTTTCAGCTTTTGTGACATTATTTGTTTTTTCTGGCTCTTCAATAGCTGATGTCTCCATGTTGGTCAGAACACTATAGCTATTTGCTACGGAGGTAGGGGTGAGGTGCTCACCTGACTGTTTGGCCACCTTGCGTGGGTGTCTGGACGTGGTCCCGCTTCTCTTCCGGCCTACCACTGACTCCCAGGTCGCTCCCAAGTGGAGTCTCACGCCGGCAGCCGAAGGGTCAACATCTCTCCAGACCCGCTCCGTTAAGATAGATCTCATTTGCCCATTTAAAGTGTTTACCTTCGAAAACAAAGTGTTAAGTAGTGAGAGTGGTGTACTGTGACCGTTTATTTAAAATTTCAGTGAAATTGAACGAGCCGTTGGCGCACAGGGTGAGTGGAAGATTTTTCATTTTTTGAATTCTGAGGGCCGGAGTGGCAGTTGAAAACCGTTGGGTGCTCAGTGGAGGGGAAGGGCTCCCCACCCCTCCTCCCAGATGGAACCAGCCAGTGTGCCCCCCTCTACCCCCACTCACCCGGCCACTCCCCCACCCCTCTCGCGCTCCTCCAAACTTACAAGGACAATTCCACCCGCTCCCATCCCCCACCGCGGACTCGCTCCCCTCCCCCACCGCGGACTCGCTCCTCTCCCCCGCCGCTCTACTCTGCCTGCACAAACTCCCCCCGCCCCGAAGAAGAAGTCCGAGTCACATCAAGCCGGTAGCGCCGAGGAGACTAACCCGCTTGATGGCTACCCCAGCGGAGAGTCGGCAGCAGTCCAACGCATGATCGCCGCGACGGCCCTGGCCTCAAAGATGAGCAAGGCCTGCCAGCGGAAGATCAATGACGGAGTTCAACACCTCATCGATCTGCTGGCGGCCTCGAGTTTAAGGCGACTGGAGGCCGAAACCAGAGTCAAGGTCTTATCAGAAGTGCTGGCAACGTTCCAACCGGAGATGATGGCGGAGGCCATAGCCATTAGGCTGGGTGGGCCAAAGGTGCCACCGCCCCTCAAAGGAAACTGTCGAGTCAGGACCTGTGCTGAAGCATCCCCAGCCTCCAATACTCAGAAGAACCAAACCCCCGCCAATAACCCAGCAGTACTGGATCAAGTGGAAGTTACCGCCCCTCCCCCCCCTGCACCTAGTACAGGAGCGGGCGGGGCGAGAACCGGGGCCCACCCCCCCACGGCGACCCTCAAGGCCCCCCCCACCGCCTCCTCCTCCGTGAGCGGCCGGGGGATGGAGGTGGACGGAGTCCCCCTTCCGTCCCCTCCCCCCCCGCCCGCCCTCACGGACGCCGAGTACCCGGTGGCTACAGCGTGGACCACGGTGATGAGGAGGAAGCAGAAGAAGAAGAAGACACCAACCGCCCCACCTGCGGCTGTCCAACCTCCTCCGCAGACAGCTCCACCGCTCAAGACGAAAGCGGACGTCATCAGCCGGCTGAGGATGGAATTGGCAGCCGAGGGAGGGAGCCGCCCAAACAAAAATTACAGGGCTGTCGTCACCTTCCAAAAGGAGGGTGACACTAGGAAGCTGGAGGCAGCCCTTGAACAAGTGGACCCGAGTGAGCTCGGGATTAAAATCACTTCGGCCAAACCCGCCAGGAGAGGGGGGCTCCTCCTGCAGATGTCTACCCCGGCCGAGCTTGAGTCACTGTTGGGCGCCCCGGCCTTACAGGCGGCAGGCCTGAGGGCCGAGGAGATTAGCAGAAGAAGACCTAGGGTCGTCATTTTTGACGTCCCTGCCAGCTGGTCGGGGGAGGACCTCTCTAGGAGGCTCGAAGTAACATACAAGGGGATCACCCCAATCTATAGGAAAGGTCCCCCTAAGGGCGGCCCGACCACGAACTGGGTGGCTGAGGCTCCGTCCGATGTCCGGAAGGAACTCATCTCGGCAGGATCCATCACTCTGGGTAGGTGGTACCCATGTAGAGTCGGGGACTGTCTGGACGTAACGAGGTGTAAAAGGTGCCAAGGCTTCGGCCATATCGCCAAATATTGCAAGGGAAAGGAAAGGTGTGCGTGGTGCTCGGCAGAGAACCATAGCGACACCAAGTGTCCGGTTAGAAACACTAAGCCGCCGAAGTGTTGCAATTGCAGCACAGGGAAGTCCGCCGCAAATCACAGTGCAAACTATGATTCCTGCCCGTCGTACATCTGGGCGATAGAGGCCCTGGCCGCTCGCACGGACTATGACCGGTAGGAGGCGTGACGGTCTTCATGTGTGGCAACACAACATGAATAGGCGCAGAATCGTGGCTGAGGAAGTACGGCACCTGGTGTCCCAGGAGAACATCCAGGTACTTGCTCTACAGGAGCCATATTGCGTTAGAGGCCGCGTGGCAGGCCTAGGCACTGGCCACAGGATTATGGTGGGGGCTAGAGACGACCAGCGGCCTATGGCTGCACTGGTTGTGACTGACCCCCAGGTGGATGTGATGGCACTCCACCATCTGTCCACCAGCCATATGGTAGTGGCCTGTGTCAGGCATGCGAACGTGAGCTGCTATGTCATCAGCGGGTACTTCCCCCCTTCTGAGGACATAGAACGACAGTTAGGCCACCTGGATCATATACTTGATGAACTCGAGGGAGGCAATGTTATCATCTTGGCGGATGTTAACTCCTGGTCAGTCGCCTGGGGATCGGCTCGAACCGATCGCAGGGGAAGCAAACTATTGGATGTGATAGCCCGCCATGATCTTCGCATTGTCAACGACCCGGACTCCCCGCCCACATTTCGTGGTGCAATGGGAGAATCCCATATAGATGTCACGCTTGTGTCCGGCGGACTAGGCCAGGCCGTGGGGGGATGGCGTGTCAGAGAAGTCACATCTAGCGACCATTGCGTCATAGATGTTCAGCTCTTTGACCCGGGTCTTCCAGCGGTCAGGCCTAGAGACCCGCGCTTTGCCACACGTAAGGCCATTTCGGACTCCTTTGTGACCGCCGTTGCTACCTACTCCTGTGACGAGGATTGGGAAGGCCTCAGGAGCTTTGACCCTGTTGACCAGATCGAGGAGGGAGTCGAGCGGCTTGGTAGTATATTACTCCGAGCTGCCGACGAAACCATCCCCAGGAAGGTCAACAGGATTAAAAAGGTTCCCTGGTGGAGTGAGGAGCTTACCCTCGCTAAGAGGGTTGTATACCGAGCCAGGCGTAGGTACCAACGGTGCGGGAACCTACTTCTGAAGGTGATAAGGCGGGAAGAGTACCGACAACTGAATAATGCCTACAGCCGAAGCATCGCCACCGCGAAGAAGGTAAGCTGGAGAAATTTTATAGAGGAGGAAAGTGTTAAAAACCCGTGGGGGTTCCCTTACCGGGTCGCCACCGGGAGGCTTAGGCCGGTCGCCCCGGTGGCCTCCATCAGGGACGGGGACGTTTATGCCTTGTCCCTGGAGGAGGCAGGAAGGATGTACCTAGGGGTGGCCTTTCCGGCAGACGACCCGATGGAGGATTCCCCCGCCCAGGTAATTATAAGAGAGTCTGCCCGTGCCCTGCCAGATACGGAGGACGCTCCGGACTGGGATGAATTAGATCTAAGTCTGGCGGTTGGGAAGCAGAGGAATGGCGGCGCCCCTGGGATGGATCTCATAGACGCCGCCATGATCAAGAAGGCATTCCCGGCCATAAAGGCGGATCTTCTTCATTTGGTAAACTCCTGCCTAAGGACCGGCCACTTCCCGAGTGCTTGGAAACAGGCACTTGTGTGCACGTTTGTCAAGCCTGGGGACAGGGACCTCTCCTTGGCGGGCAGCTATAGACCGATCAGCCTACTCCCAGTCTCTGGTAAGGTGCTGGAGACTCTGATCTTCTCCGGTATTCGGGCCCGGGTACAGGCCTTCGTGTCGCATAGACAATTCGGATGCATGAGAGGCAGATCTACCGAGGATGCGTTGAGGATGCTGAGGGCGGATGTCGGAGAGGGCAGAGGGAAATACTCTCTCTGCATTTTCTTCGACATAGCCGCGGCCTTCGACTGCGCCTGGTGGCCTGCCGTCCTTTTGCGACTACGGTCTGTGGGAATACCTAGGAACCTATTCGGGCTCATCTCCAGCTTCCTCAGCGAGCGCTCTGCGACGGTGAGGCAGCAATTCACCAGCACTACAGTGAACGTCACTAGAGGGTGTCCCCAGGGCTCGGTCCTCGGACCGACGCTCTGGAACATACTCTTTGACGGACTGCTTCGTGACCTCGAGACTCGTGGACACAGGGCAATAGCCTATGTTGACGACCTAGTGGTCACGGTGCACGCTGACAGTCGCGCCACTCTAACCGCCCGAGCCCAAGCCGCGATCGAATCTACGGATACTTGGTGCCGACTGAACAAGTTGACCCTCTCTTCCAGCAAGACAGCAGCCATGCTGATGAGAGGAAAAAACGACGCCCGCCACCCCCTGGTTCTTGCAGTACACGGCCGACGCGTTGAATTTCCGGCAGTGATCACGTACCTAGGTGTGGGGATCGGGCCGGGATTCAACGTCACGCCCCACACTGTTGCCATCAAGATTAGGACAACAGCCATCTTTGGCGCTCTGAGCTCCCTAGCCCGAGCGACATGGGGCCTCGGCTACTCTGCGTGTAAAACTATTTACGCCGGAGTTTTCGAGGCTGTGGCAAGGTACGCCGCTGCCGGATGGTGGAATCGCCCCACCAAACGGCAGCGTACGTTGATACTACAAGCTCAAAGAGCAGCCCTCCTCAGGGTGACCAAGGCCTACCGTACAGTTTCCACGGCTGCGCTGCAGGTGCTGGCGGGGGCTCCACCCATAGACCTAGTCTTGGACGGTGCCGTCGCCTCGTACTTCTGCAGACGCGGCTTACCACTGGAAGCAGACACGGACGTAGCCTTGCGTCAAGCCCTGGAGGAGGAGATGCAAGGACAGGCGAGACCAGAGCGCCTGAGGGGCATTGTCCAGGAATGGATCGTGGAAAAATGGCAACAGCGTTGGGCGCGATCGACAGATGGCCGAACAACCTTCGCCTATTTCCCGAACGTCCAGACGCGACTTGACTCCCCATGGATACAACCAGACCATTGGATGTCACAGGTGCTAACAGGTCACGGCGACTTCAACGCCAAGCTCTTCTTCTTTAAGAGGAAGAACAGCCCTGCCTGCTCGTGTGGCGGCGTCGAGACTGCGGAACACGTGGTCCTCGAATGCCCGCTATACGACGGGCCCAGGGCGGCGCTGATCCGCCGGACAGGTTCGTATCTGGGACTGGACCTGCCGGGACTTATGACGGAGGCTGGTTACCTGGCTTTTGGTCGGTTCGTCTCCTCCTGGCGGAGAATCAAGAAAGCCTTCTAACCCGGCGCCGGGGGCCCCGCCGACCGCCGACAGGCGCTGCGGCGACAGCCCCCGGCTTAGGGAAGCAGGCAGAAAAGAACCCTTGACAAAATCCCGAGCTCACTCGGTGTGAAGCGCCGAAAAGTACCACAGACGACCATGGACGGTAGTCATCGAGCCGGTCCACGACCGTCCGTAAATATTGTATATATAAAGTATTGATACATATAAATATAAACATAGGAAGATATAGGGTGATGTGACCGACCCCCCCTCAGGGGGTCAAGGGCACCTATAATGAAGAAAAAAAAAAAAGGTCGCTCCCAAGTTGGATGGGGCTTGTTCCATAGCCACTGTGATGCTGGTGCTAGGACTAGCAAGGGCCCCAACTGGGGTTTCCTCACTTCCCGCCACCATTTAGTCCGCACAAAATCACAATAATAGTTAAATAATAATAGTATTTGTAAAGGTTAAGTGTAACAATTTAAAGGTAAAGAAAACATAACGAAATAAAGACGCACTTAACGAAACGAAACTTATGTCTAGAAAAAACGAAACAAGAACTATATACAATAACTATTTACACACTTTGTTTTTGTCATTAAGCACTGAAATAATAAAAAAATCTAACGGAACAAAATATTTAAGGTTTCTCAAGTTGTTTGCCACGTCATCCACTCCCTGAATATAAATGACTAGTAAATAAAATTTAAAATTTTTATAATAAAACTAAATTACAAATAAATTAAACCATCTAAAAACTTTAAAATTTCATGGATGGGGGGACAGATAAGTTATTCCTGTCCCCAATCTATGGGATTAACTTATCTGTCCCCTATTTAAAATGAAATGTTAAATTGTTAAAGTTTTCAGATAGTTTTATTTATTTATAATATATTTTTATAATAAAAATTTTTAAATTTTATTTACTTAAATATTTATTTTAACAAACTGGCTGATGATGAGGGCAACCTCGAAAGCCGGCTAGCTAATACAAATAAAAATCTGTGAGAGGTCAGACTACATCTTATTTGACAACCTGTGAAATAATCACTTCTCACTACATCAGCATTCCTCATATTAATGAAAAGATCAAATATTATGGTTAAAATATAGAACTGATCGCGGGCCATGAAATGAACCAATAACAAAAATAAAATTGATTCTGTTCAATATCATTCTTACTTTCTGAAGGAGTAACTTTCTTAATTGCAAATATAATAAATTTTCAAAATAGATGACACGATAAATTCCCTTCTATGAACTGTATTTCAGTTAACTGGAGCGAACGGTTGGGTGAAAGCTATCCTTTATTGCAAAGTGCCTGGGCTCCAGTGATACAGTAGCACTTAAACAGAATGGTCGTAAAGCCCTTCTCTTGCTGCCTGCTTTTTTAACCTGCTTCCCTACTATCTTGAGCACGCCGTCCTTCAGATGGTGCCGTGCTTGTACGATGTTAATTACCGGTGGGTGACAAAAACAAGGACACCCACATTCCCAGAGTAGGGCTTATGACCACTCACAATAACTAATACAATACATAAATTAATTATTAAATAAATCCACTTATTTCTCTAGATCAACATACAAAAAGTTACACATAGTTTGCATAAATTGACAAATAGAGGGCGCCCGTAGCTCAGTGGTATGCGTGCTTGTCTTCTGAGCTCAAGATCGTAGGTTCGAAACCCGACCGAGGCCCTTAGTTTATTATATCTGGGAGGTTAAATAAACTTAAGCACGCCGTCCTTCGGATGGGACGTTAAGCGATGATTCCAAGCTTGTACGATGTCAGGTACTCATTTAAGACCCCTACCCTAGGTGAATAAAAATGTAGGGTAGGCAAAATCTAAATTTTTGCTAATACTCCCACAATAGAGTCGGTCTGATGTCCACCAGAGTGACGAAAGAGCGCTCTGGTAGTAGGCGATATGACTTCGTAGTTAAAGTCATAAAAAACCTAATCCAAACCTAAATTGACAAATATAAATAAAATAAAATAAATATATAACTAAATAAAATAAACAAAGATAATTTGACTTTTAAATTAAATAGGTAGTAATTTTATTTAAGTCATCATTTGAATACTCTGCATAATTAAATTGCATTTTTTTTTTATTAACAAGGATTATAATAATCATTTTTAAGATGAATATGAAGTTGTGGAATATAGTAGAATTGAATTAATTTAATTGAAAATAAGATGAATACAAGATTATACCAAGAACTTTACAAAGAAAAAAGAAGATAAAACACTTAAATGATAGCCATTTTGGCTGTCAGTCGATATGAAGTAGGTACCTACCTACTTCAGTAGTATATAATAAACAATTAATAAATTGAATGAGAGAAAAAAAAAGAATAAATACATTTTAAAAAATAGATATATCTATATATTGCTATCAATAGATATAATAAAAAAAAATTAAAATTTAACTAAAAATGTTTTAGTTTGAGAAAACCGTTTTATTCGGTATTTTTTTCTTATTCTTATTCAAAAAGTCGTGTTTATGTTCAAAAACGTTTTCTCCTACTTATTTTGCTCCTTTGTTTTCTTGTCCGAGTGAGTGGTTATTTTGTTTATACTCATGCCCGGGCTTTAACTAGGAGGAGCTCCTTCGTTGCTCTGGCTTACATGAGACTGACTCTACTAAATTTTGAATAATTAGGTTTAGTTAACTAAGGAGATTATAGGATCTTTAACGAGTACCTGAGATTGAGGATCATTCGGCCGGGTATCGAACCTGCGAACCTGAGCTGAGTAGGCAAGCACGCTATCTCTGAACTAACGGTTTTATTAGCAAGTTATTACTAATCACATTATGTCCGACACTTATACGGTAAATGTTTATGTATCTACTTTATTAGCTATCTTGTTGTATACATTTTTATGACATATCCTACATTATCTTGTAATGGTTTAACGGAAATAAATATTATTGTTATTGTTATAGGTTAGGTTAAGTTTTATGACTCATGCCCGGGCCTTAACTATGAGGTCATATCGCCTACTACCAGAGGGCTCTTTCGTCACTCTGGTGGACATGAGCCCGACTCTACTGTGGGAGTCCTAAATTTTGCCTACCCTAAATTTTTATTCACCTAGGGTAGGGGTCTTTAACGAGTACCTGACATCTTACAGGCTCGGGACCATCGCTTAACGTCCCATTCGAAGGACGGCGTGCTTAAGTTTATTTTACCTCCGAGATAAAATAAACTAAGGGCCTCGGTCAGGTTTCGAATCCACGATCTCGAGCTCAGAAGTTAAGCACGCATACCACTGAGCTACCGGCGCATAGTGTGAGTTTTGATATTCAAAATTCGAGCCCCCGCTCAATTTTTGATCAATTTGGATGAAACTAGGTGCAAAATATTTGTTAAAGCTGGCTTTTTATCAGGTAACTGCGGGTTTCACAATCAAAGTATTATATGCCAATTGACAGCTACCAAAACCCGGCAAAAATTTTAAAAAATTTTAATTTTTTTTGTATATGTTTTTGTTAACGGATTTTTACAACTTAAATGAATGTTTTTTGGGTCGCTGATTACGAATTCAATATTTATTTTAGCCAAAAGTGGTCCAAATTTAATATATTGGCTATTTTTGCCACTGGCATATAATAGTGAAACCCTCAGTTATCTGATAAAAAGCCAGCTTTTACAAATATTTTGCACCTAGTTTCATCCAAACTGATCAAAAATTGAGTGGTGGCTCGAATTTTGAAAATCAAAACTCATAAATTTCACACTGTGCGGCGCCCCTATTATTTCATCCCTTTCTTGCAGACAAATGCATTTTCGCATATTTCTGTAGGGAATGCACTCATCATATTGATAAGGTCTACGGAATCTACCACCACATATCCTCCCCTCAACACGCTGTCCGGGTTCGTTCAAATTCTTATGTATTTATATGTATCTATTAACTACCGAACTTTTTAATTCCGAACGCCGAGTTTTTCTTCAAATATTATAGAAAAAACGTTTTGACAGAAAGGATTATCATTATTGTTATATAAAAAAAAAAAAAAAAAAATTGACCACAGGAAGAACGTTAAAAAAAAAAACAATAGTAATTTCGCGGTACACAAAATTACGTTGTGTTTTCTTTCATTGAAACTATAAAACTTACGTCTACGTCGATTTGAAGCCAAAATGTCGATACCTTCTTAGTTGTAAGATTGTTAAAACTGAAAATTTTAAAGAACTAAGATGAACTTTATTATCCATAACTTAACTTCAAGTACAGTCAAACCTTTTCCGCTTCATATATATTTTAAATTTTAATCAAATTAATTATTTTAATAAGTTTTAAACAACTAAAAGTCAAAAATTTTATGGTGATGAATGTAGAGATAAATATTTTTAATGATACTTTTTGCCCTTTATTTTTGGATCAAGTAGTAGGTGGGATTTGTAGAAAAAAGCCGTCGTTTTGGAGCAGTGATGCCAACATGACAGGGTAACAACAAGAAATTTTGGGAAGATAAAGAAAACCAGCTGATTTGAAGGTCCTTATTCAAGAACCAACAGTGCCCAGCACTGTATCGTAAATTCTCTACACAAAAAACAAAATTATTTTTCGATTATTAATCGCATTAATTATAAATGTGAAAATTAAAAATTTTGCCAAATGAACTAATTTCTGGCCAAAATTATGAAACTTATATGCTTTATGTTTTTCGGTGTTTGGTGGAAAAAAATAGTTTAAAAAAATACATCAGCAGAGGTGAACACGTGTTGTAGCTCATACAGCTTATGAGAAATATACAATTCGTATTAGGTAACTGAAATTCGAAATTCCAATAGCTTAATTTTCTTCAAAAATTCGCTAAAATTAAACGTCTGCGTCTTTTTCGGACGAATTTATAACTTTAAAATTAAGTTTCTCCCAAATTAGCAAATTTTCGCAAAAACTGATTTCATTTTATGATTTTCTGGTGAAAATACTTTAAGAAGATGAAAGAGCGAGTGACCGGCAACAACAAAAACTGACTTTTTCAGTTGTTTTTTACTAAGCAGTGACGCTAATGATAGTAATTATAATTCAGTACACTTACATTGAGAAGAGATCTCTCTTCAAAAATATAAGACGTTATAAATGTAGACTTATATGCTGCAATGGTCTTGTTTATGTTTGTACAGGTGTACGGAAGTAAACCCACCTTCACTCCCTCCTTTAAATCTGCTTCAGTTTTTTTGTATTATGGCCAGGTTTTGAGGCCTCTTGTCCCTCTGTGCATCGTCTGCTTTAGTACTGATGATGGTGTAATGACGAAACCTGTCGTTTGTCTTTAAACAATATATAAAAAAAAGGTTGTTTTATTCACTATAAGTTTCCACAATAAGTCCATTTACTTAACTTATAAGTTGTTAATGTTTAAAGTTCAAAACAAAACAAAAACCAATTAATTATTAATTACAATTGGCGACCTTCAGTTTCAGGCAGTTTCGAGGTGAAACTTTCACTAAAGCCTGCGTAGAAGTACAATCTAAAATTGACTAGTTTCATGCCGATCCAATCATCTATGTGGAAGCTATTTACACATTCTTATCTCCTTCTTTGTATAAGATAAAGAGACATGTACCATTGGAAAGAAGTGATAAAAATTAACGAATATTAAAGTTTAAAAAAATACAAATTAATTATATTTATATAAATTACCGTTGAGTCGCCAAATTGCAGTGTTGAGGACTAACTATCGATGTAAAGTTTCCGCTCAATCAATCTACGTTCACCTATGGAAACCTTCAGTGTGTTCTATAACTCTTCTCTGTTTCAGGAAAGGCCGCCTAATCAATTTAGCTCAAGGATATACGAAAGAATTGTTTCAAATGAAATTCTTTTCTGGAGGAAAGTGACCAAATTTTAATTGAATGAGAGAGGAACACAATGAAGAGCTTTGAATCCGTTTTTCACTTTTCCCGAAGATAGTGAGAGGCTGGGGAGGGGGTGGGAGGGGGACTGGCGGAGGGGAGGGGAGCCGAGATACATAGCCCGGCCTCGACCCTGACCTCCGCATTCTGTCCTCTGTCTGTCCGTCCGTCCGTCTCCCGCCATGAGATCTGTACTCCTAGTGTGGGGGCTTATCGCCATCCTAGCAACAGCCGCCTCCGCTGTCCCTCTCCAAGAGTCGGAAGACTCCGCACAGAACACCATCAGTAAGGAGCCAGACCAAGAGATAGCTCTTCTTGAGAAGCTCAATTCCCGATGTTCCTCACAACAGGACACCTCTGCCTGTCTTATGTTCAAACTGGTCGCCTATGTAAACCGCCTCCTGAAGAAAGCCGACATCCCCTTGGGGGAGGGCTTGGAGATTTCCCAGAGCCGGGAGGTGGTCTGGGAGTCTTTGGGCACCTCAGGACGAGAGCTAGGCACTGAAGAGGAGGCTGTAGGCTCTTTGGTTGCTGACAAACTGTGGAACTTCGTAAGATCGAGGGCTCTTCGGTGGCACATCCTCCCAGGCACAGAGCTAGTACTGGCCACCTCACCTGGGGAGGGCCACCAGCTCAGTCTCGACCTCAGTCTCAGAGAGGCCAGATCTGGTAAGCAAGCATCCCTTATCCGTGGATAATTCTATTCTTTGCTTCTCTTTCCTTAAATGCTTTTCTTCTCTAAGTTTCAGCTGGACATTCATATTTATAAAGATGAGTTCTAACAGGTGCAACAATGATTGTTGCGCCAGTTAGACGTGCTTTGTGTTGTTCTGACGTAATTCCTTCACAATCGTTTTGTTGCACATGTGAGAACTTACTGGAACTACCAGTTTTTTAAAAGAATTCGTTTATTATAAGTTGAAACTTTATGCATTAAAACATGGATATCAATAATCCTACAAATATTGTAATGTTTAGCGTTATAATCTATCGCTAATACAACAAAATAATTCTGGTTTTTATCAATTTCCGCTGTTCTACAAACGTTTATTTGATTCAGAAATTAAAAATAGCCGTATTTTGTAGAGACCAAAACTAGTATTATGTTGTATTTGTGAGATATTCTTGGTAGATCATATGTCTTAACAACATCTACTTTGGTTTGTTCACAATATCATAGTATTCTGTGGATCGTTCCATATCAAATCAACCAATTTTTTGAAATTTGACCTCTCGGATTTTTCTGGCATTTTGCTTAAGGATTTTTGGGAACAATCGTGTCAGACATATGTGACATATGGGCTTTAAAAAAATGGTACTCGTTAAAGACCCCTAACCTTGGTGAATAAACCTTGGTAGAAAAAATTTAGAACTCCGACAGTAGAGCGGGGCTCATGTTCACCAGAACGAAGAATGAGCGCTCTGGTAGTACGGAATATGACCTCTTAGTTAAAGCCCGGGCATAAGTCATAATAACTAGGTAAATAATAACCATCAATTGTATCATACAACAAAATTTCTTGAATAATCGTTTTTCAAAAGAATAGCAAATAATATGTTTTAGTAATCTTTCTGTTTTCAAAACTTGCTAAGTTTCAAAATGGGATAGAAATTGGTTCTTGTGAAAAATATTCTTTGAAGGGTTTAATGTAGAAAACTGATGGGATAACTCTAATCCGGCCCTTGCTTTGTGCCCTTCATTAAAGATAATCCATAATCGAAACCCAACCGAGGCCTTTAGTTTATCTGGGAGGTAAAATAAACTTTAACACGCTTCCTTCGAATGGGACGTTAAGCGATGGTCCCGAGCCTGTACGATGTCAGGTACTCGTTAAATACCCCCTGCCCTAGGTAAATAAAAATTGAAGGTAGACAAAATTTAGGACTCCCACAGTAGAGTCGGGCTAATGTCCACCAGAGTTACGAAAGAGCGCTCTGGTAGTAAGCACCTCGTAGTTAAAGCCCGGGCATGAGTCATTAAACTTAACCTATACATTTTTATGAAAAATGTAGTTTTTGTCTTAATGCAAAATCAACATTTTGAAAATGTGCATACCTCAGATTAAAGTCTTATTACAGAGCTCTAAAATGAGCCAATCTTCACTCTCATAGTTGCTGTAAATTTTGCGTTATCGCCATCCAAAACACACCCATTTTTGGGCCTTTTCTGTCATTATTATGAAGCTCGTAACTCTGAAATAGCCCAAAAAAAGTCTGAATTTTTTTTATTTTTCTATTTTCACTAGCTAAATCAGTGAGACAGACATCTGGGAGGTCAATATCCAAACATTTGTTGATTACACATAGAAAGACTCCGATATAATAATATAGGAGTGCAAGAGAATATAAGTGCCTGCATCCTCTCAGAACCTCATTTTTGGAGTTTAATTTCTTCCATATCTTGTTTTCATAGACCTGTATCTCTGTAGTCTCAAAAACAAGGAAGGTTGTAATTACCGCTTCTGATATGAATATACTAAAATTATTTTTCTTGCAGAAATTATTTCTATTGTATGCGAATGCTCCTTTATAATAAGAAACCTACGCGCTCCTAATTCTAAAAAAAAAGGTCACTAGGAAATCTACATCCAGAAAGTTTTGGTGTTCTAAAATATATATAAAAATAAATAAATATATATATATATATATATAATAGTGGTCGGTAATCACCGACAATGTACTTTCCCAGAACGAATTAATCAATTAATTTTTCGCTTCTACACCGAAATTAGTCGACCGTTTGCGCTAATATTCAACAGTTGACTTACATCCTTATACTTAATTTTATGTCAATAAATTCATTACATGGACAGTTATTAGGGTTTATTAAGTTCAGCTCCCTTCTGATCCTCCTTTCTCTTCTGCCGATTCAGCTGTCGTCCTTTGTGGTAAAAATTAAAAGAAAATGTTAATGTAAAATTATAATAAATCAAAAAATGTAAGTAAAATTAATAATAATGAAATAATAATAATTAAATAAACAATAAATTATCACATTTCCTGTAGAAATTACATCTCTTTTCTTTTACTAAATTTTGATTTATATAGTAGTTTTTCGAAAAGGGCCCTAAAAAACTTCAAAAGTTCAAGACGTGCAATTTTGAAGAAAGTGAACATATATTTATAAAAAATTTCAATGAACAAACTTTTCATTTTGATTTCTAAAGAGATGCCATGTTGTCTTCTAAATTTTGCAAAAATATTAAATCTGATCCAAAGGTTTTCAAATTATCTAACTGGGCCAACAGGGAAAATGAATAGAATCGAAGTTTTGAGAACAAATATTGGGTTTTTTTTCTTAAATCATATACATTATAAAATAAAAAAACTAAACATTGAAACAAATAAAAATCAAAAGAAAAATTTTAAAAACTAAATTCTTACCACTAATTCAATCTTTTTTGTTTTATATTTTGGCCATTTTTAAAAAAATTTAAGTTATATCTTTCTGGGCATATATCCTGTACATATAAACAAATAAAAGTACCTTCTTATTTGATCAATTTCACCGTCAATTCACTCCTAATTAGTTCCTTATATCTTAAGACTAAACACCACTTTTCATGTTCACTCAGTCGACAATATCAACCCAGGCCTCGACTCTACTCTACACACACTCGAAATACAGCTGATGGCCGTGTTTTGTTTTAAAAGAAATGGTTTCTTATTATTTATTTACTAATTCAGTTTCTTTTTATAAAAAAATAAATATAACTAATTTTTTTTTGATATTAATGATTTAATGTGTGTATATTTTTTTATACATCACACCTTATGGGAGACAATTCTTGCATGATTGAATTGAATGGAAACAATATCATTTGGGTGTATTCATTATACCGGACTTTTCATGTCCACTGTTATTATTTGTTTCAAATAGACATTTTCGAATTCAGGGGGGTCGGAAAAAATGAAATTCTGTGGGTGAAAACTCAGATTCGAATTGTGGACTCATTTCTTAACTTTCTCCTACCCCATAATCATGTGTATTGTTGGAGAAGCAAAACCAGTTGTAGATTTAATATATATATTTATTTATTATCAGTTGTCAATACTTAACTTAATAATAATTGTAGTACTAAAGTATAATAAATGTGGAACTAACAATATTAGCTTAGTAATACAAACTTTGTGGTGTAGCATAACTTTTGGTAGTGGTCACAAATCCTGTACATCCAAGTACCTACATACATCAGGGTGGACAAAAAAAAATTACCTTTTTTTTCAATTTTTGATTATGGATACTGTTCGAAAGTTGCTTTTTAGTACATATTAGAAGCATGTAAAACCATTTTTATAAAATTGAGTTTGTAGTTCCGCCAGGAACTTAAATCTAATGTTTTGGTCGTGGATAGGTAAAAATGTTTTAATGATAAATTTGGATCATTTTGAAAAAAAAAAAAAAAATGTATATAGTTAGTTATTATGACATGCCCGTGCTTTAACTACGAGGTCATATCGCCTACCTACCAGAGAGCATTTTCGTCAATCAATTTTTATTCACCTAGGGCAGGGGTCTTTAACGAGTATCTGACATCGTACAGGCTCGAGACCATCACTTAACGTCCCTTCCGAAGGAAGGCGTGCTTAAGTTTATTTTACCTCCCAGATAAAATAAACTCAGGGCCTCGGCCGGGTTTCGAACCCACAACCTTGAGCTCAGAAGGCAAACACACATACTACTGAGCTACCGGCGCTCTCTTTCTCTCTCTCTCGATTGTGATTATAGACCATCTTGGGGTTCCTCTTATGATTAAAAAAAAAAAAAAAATTATCGAAAACAAAAGGATAAAAAAATGATTAAATCAAAGTAGCAAAGCCGGTAAATACTGCCAATAACCAAAATTCCAAGTCATTTTTCTACACATCATTTAGGATAGCTATATTAGTACAATAGACTCCAACTTTTCTCTTTGTATTCTATTTATTTATTACTCTGTTTATTTCATTCTCTGTTCTTGTTTCTCGCAGTTTATTTTATTTATGTTTATTTCTTGCAGCTCATTTCTCTTCGTGTTTAATTCTTCATGTTGTTTCTCTTTTCGCTTCCTTGTCTCAGTTTGTTCATGTTTTTATTTATCATATCTTTTTTTTTTTCTGCCTGTGTTTATTTTCTTAGTTTATATTTTGAAGCTTATTTCTTTATTATTTATTCCTTGCAGTTTATTGCACGTTATGCATTTTTCTGTTTTTCTTAGCCATTACCCACGGATAGGAATGCATGTTCACCGATGTTTTTCTAATATGACTAGTGACATAATAACAAATTTTATGCCCTGTGAATGGAACATCGGGAATTTATGAGCTTTTTTTTTTGTATTTGTTAAATTGTATTACATTTCTTTCTTATGTATTTATAGTTGCTACGTGAACAATACATTTTCACATGCGATAAGTATCGCTGTTGAACATTCGTACTTGCTAGGTCCCCTGTTCCTACCACGCTTCCTGTTCTGCATTTATGCTATATGCACTATGGATGCACTTATGCAATCGGTAAAAGTTTGAAGTTTTCAATGGATTTTCATGTTTTTCGACTCTCTCATACTGTGGACATGATATCTCCTGATGGGATGGATACTTTACATAAATAGATAGATAAAACTTTATTGCACAAAATATTACAACCTCTATGGCAATGAGTGAGTTTTTTTTACAAAATAATTATTCTTATAGTTAAATATGTAAAATAAAATAAAAGAAAAAATATCTCTACAAAGAATTGTAATAATAAGCAATATTACAACTAAATAAAAAGATACCAATAATAATGAAATAGTAAAAATGGACATGCTCTTTAAATATGAATAGTGAACCAGGATAAAAAAAACAATTCAAAAATTATACAAAACCAGTATAAGTTTCAGATAGTAAACATCACTAAATAGGTAATAAAAAAAAAATAATAATAAAAATATACATGCATCTTACAGCAACAAATTAAATTATGTTATTCTTTAATTTCAAGCCAACAGTAAAAATTAAAAATAAATTGTTAATTTTTGTAACTTCTAAATTATTTAACATTTGCACTAATGTTTCTGAGTAATAATCTGTTTTATTGGTGAGATAGTTGTGGAGAAATGCTTGCCTGGGTATACACAAAGAGGGACAATGGAACAAAAAGTGTATGAGGTCGTCCTTTTCGTCTAAGGTACAAAGCCTGCAGACACTTTCAGGACAAAACTCATACCTACTCCCTCATGGATACTTGACATGTGAATCCTAAATTTCATAAAGTCGACACCTATTGATTTTCAGTCAAAATGAAGGGTAGATTAACTCAAAAAGTCTAATAACTGAGAATTAGTCCATGAGTTAGTTGCCGAAAAGGATAAACGTTTACAGGGAGAGTGAAAACTTACATTTCGAGCTAGGGAAGTACATTGGCGATGATTCATTGACATTTTCACATTATTTTCTTCTATTAAAATGACTGAGTATTGGTGTCATTTGGTGACAATAACAGATATTCCAATCTGCAAATATACTAGTGGGTAGCAGTTTAGATACTAGGTCTGCTCTAGGATATGATCTAGGATTGTTAGGATTGTCCGCTAGGTGAACTGACCCACTAGCCTCACAGGTCACAGGTTCTCTATATCTTAAGGGTCATTAAACCTCCCTTCTGATCCGTTCCATTCTCCACTCACTCTAACTGAACTCATGGATACTAAATTACACGGGCTTCTTAATAGAGCTATAAGAACTATCATAAAAAAGAAAAAAAAAAAAGAAAAGAAACTCAGTTTATTTTCTCTCTGCGGTACCATTTAAAGTTATCGCAGATAGTTACAATTTTGAACTCAATCATGTCCCCATTTCAAAAAACAATTTTCCGGTACTTATCGGCAGTGGTGGCCTTTGGGGCGAGCGAGACGGGAAACTGCCCGGGGCCCCACATATCGTGGCACCCCGCGCAAACTATGTAAAAAAGAAGACAATTTTTATGTTGTCTCTCATTGTTTGAAATCGGTAAAATAATAAATTTCTGGAATAGTTCTCATTAAAATGCATTACATAGAGAAATCCTCTTTCAATTTATTTTTATAAACAATTTTCTAAGCTCGAAATAAAGTTGAATCACCTAAAAATGCTTGATAGAAAGTCGAAAAGTGCTCTTATATTACCCATCAATCAAAAATTGGTTATATATATACACTTGATGAAATTAAATTTTCTGCTTTAATTGAAGATTTTACTCAAAGAAAAAAGCGGAAGCACTTTTGAGTTTTTATTTTAATTAATATTATTTTATTTATTATAGGGTTATGACTCATGCCCGGGCTTTAACTACGAGGTCATATCGCTTACTACCAGAGCGCTCTTTCATCACTCTGGTGGACACGAGACCGACTCTACTATGGGAGTCCTCCCAAACGTAAAAGTTGCCATTTAAAGACCCATAGATCACCCAAAAAGGGGGGTAGCACAGAGGAAACGTTCCTGTCTCAGATCAAGATCATAGGTTTGAAACCGTAGGTAATAGGTTAAAGAAGATCTTTCGGATGGAACTTTAAGGGATAGTCCGTCCCTACCTACCCTAACCAAAACTAGTCAAGCTCTCTGTTATTAGGCGATATGACCTCATTATTAAAGCCCGGGCATGAGTGAGAAAAAAAAACTTAGTTTCTAATTCGCTCTGGGGAATTACATTGTCGGTGTTTCACCGCCAACTTTTCTTTCTTTTAAAATTTTAATAAGATTTTGATCTATGAAGTGTAAACTCATTCTCATTGAAGGAGTTGAATCCTTTGATATACTATTAGATTAGTTAGTTATTATGACTCATGTTCGGGCTTTAACTACGAGGTCATATCGCCTACTACCAGAGCGCTCTTTTATCACTCTGGTGGACATGAGCCCGAGTCAACTGTGGGAGTCCTAAATTTTTATTCACCTAGGGCAGGGGTCTGCGAGACCATCGCTTAACGTCCCATCCGAAGAACGGCGTGCTTAAGTTTTTTTTGCCTCCCAGATAAAATAAACTAAGGGCCTCGGTCGGGTTTCGAACCCACGATTTTGTGCTCAGAAGGCAAGCACGCATACCACTGAGTTACCGGCGCCCTCTAGACTATTAGATATGAGAAGGGAAAATTCAGTTAAAGAATTTAATTTTCAAAAAGTTACACTCTTTCTGTAATTGACCACATTTCTAGTTTGCAGTAGCGTGGACAACCAACCATTTCTGTGAGTATGTCCACTACAAAGGCCCCCCCTTTTCTTGGCACAATAGCCACCTCCTGAAAACGGTAACACCACGTGACAGGGTGGCTTTCCCTCGGGGTCATCTCTCCTGGAAAGCCTCCCTCAACCACTCAACACTCCTACTGTTCCCGACCCAGTTCTTTGCACTTGTGGACACTCACTCCTCTTGTGAAAACAGCCCACAAAACGACCCCAAGATTAAGACCACTTTCTTAGCCTTTTACGATCCTGTAGAACTATTTTAAAGACCTGAAGTACTCTGAAGCTATCAAAAAACATTATAATAGCTAGATTTCTCTTTGTCTGTAGAATTTATATTTGTTTCTATTATTATTATTATTATTTTATTCTCATGCAAGTACAAACGTTGAATTTTTTTTGTTGGTAGTTTGGTTTAACGTCCCTCCTTTTCAACTATGGCTCGGGACCATCGCTTAGCGTCCCATCCGAAGGACGGCGTGCTTAAGTTTATTTTATCTTCCATATAAAATAAACGAAGGGCTTTGGCCGGGTTTCGAAACCCACGATCTTGAGCTCAAAACGCAAGCACACATACCACTGAGCTACCGGCGCCCTTAACATGACAGTATAATTCCAAATTGCGACCCCCCACTTCTTGAAACTTAACCATCATAATAACCCTATTCATTTTTGTGTTTCTTAAACTTCTCTGGGATGTTACATTGTTGGTTAATTCCGGCATTTCTTTCAGAAGTGTCTTCTTTCTTCCGACAATATTTCGGGACTCTTACAAGTCACTTCTTCCGGTCACTATGAACCTAACAAGTAAAATAAAATGATAGATAAAACACTTTTTTGAACACTTATATTGTCTAATTCCACAAACATATACTTAAATGTGTACCGGTTTCGGCTTATGCCATCGTCAGCACAATGTTCAACAATAATTCAGATATTTGCCAGGCATACATATTTATATTAACCTAAGAGTACCTGAGGTGAAAGGGTCCCTTCCTCTGGTAAATCCAGGGGGTGGAAGTCTATATTCTAACTGTAATAGCTAGCTGTGCACTTATTTGAAAACCAAGAAAATAAAATTAAAATAGAACTAAAAACTAACATTACAAGAAAACAATATAACAAATGTACAATATAGAGCTATGTAGGAAGTTATTTAACCTAGATAAATGTTGCCATGGATATTTGTTAACTGAGAGGGATTAATAAAGGAGAAAATTTGAAGTGTGTCTGGTCGTTTAAACAATTCCCATTTTTTCGAGTCTTATTATTTTCTAGCTGTTCTAGAGAATCTAATGGTCTACCTTTTTCACATAAGTGGAGGTATTTTATGCCGGATGTTTCATTTTGAATGAGTGACCCATATAATTTTAGTGTTCAAAAAAGTGTTTTATCTATCATTTTATTTTATTCATTAGTATTTCCACTATATCAACACATAACGCAAAAAATGTATTCGGACAAAGCTAACAAGTGCCTTCTTCCGGTTCATAGTGACCGGAAGAAGGGACTTGTAAGAGTCTCGAAATATTGTCGGAAGAAAGAATAAGAAGACACCCATTCATTTTTATCAAATTTCGCGCTGAGGAGCTACCGCAAGGTGGCCTTCCTCTCTCGCGCTACTTAAGACATCTTTCCATATACTCTTGTTCGCTGGTTGTAGCATGAATGCAACATTTGTGACCAAATTTCTTAAGATAAAAAAAAAAAAAAAAATGATTTCATTTCTTTCTATCAAGGTATACAATTACGTATTGGTTTCAGTTGGTTGTGAGACAGAAAGCCACAATTTCAATGAAGGTGTTCACTTTAGACAATTCCAATGCTAGTTTCTATTCGGTATTTTTTTTTCACTTTGAGCATGACTTATTATTGTTAACAATTTTGAACATTAAATTGATTGGGAGCGGTCTGAGATCGTGTTCTGCAAAAATTGGCCATAATAAATAAAAATTGTTCACGAATCAATCAATCAACGTCTAGTGAAACCCATGACTTTTCTCCTAATATCTCTCATTCGAATCCTATTCAATTCTTCGACAGTACATTCATAATGTTATAATTTTTAATTGTTCAAATGGAATAAGGCTTATTATAGTCCTTCAACGGCAGACACCCCAGCTAGTAAGTGTTTAGGACCACTGGGCACCACAGTTAGTATGCGCCTTTCAACGGCGGAAACCACAGCTAGTGAATACTTAGCAACGCTGGAACATCCTAGCCAGTGCGTACTTAAGATTGCTTGTGACCACAGCTAGTATGTGCTTTGCAACGGCGGACCCCACAGCTAGTATGTAGTTAGGAACGCTGGGCACCACAGCTAGTATGTGCCTTGCAATGGCAGACCCCACAGCTAGTACGTGGTTAGGAACGCTGGGCACCACAGCTAGTACGTAGTTACTACTACTACATGTGAAATTTCATGAGAATCCGATTACCCTTTAATGAGTCAGTATTATTTTTATCCATAAGAATACTACGTATGAAATTCCATGACAATCCGATCATCCGTTAATGACTTAGCACTAGGGGTTCCGGGGAGGGGGCTCAATTCATAAACCCCTATAACTGGCGATGTAATGAATTTATCGATACTAAATTTAGTGTGAGGATTAAGGAGCCCTTTTGTAAGTCAACTGTTGAATATTAGCACAAACGGTCGACTGATTTTGGAAGAGAAATAGAAAAGTTAATTGATTAATTTGTTCTGGGGAAGTACATTGCCAGATATTCATCGTCGTCTTCTTTATCCTGTAATATTCGATTAGAAGATAAAAACTTAATAAGAAAATAGAAAGAAAGGTTTGAATATATTTTTGGGGATTATCCATGGAACATTGTTGTCAGGGTGAGGAAGTGTGCCAGCCAATGGCAACGTCTTGTAATGAATGACGTTGATGGTGTCCAACATGGGTCCTCTTCCACCAGACCTAAACAACAAAACAAAAAACGTCTCCGGTGAATCACCGACAATGTACTACCCCACCACGAATTAATCAATTACATGTTCGCTCTACCTCCAAAACCAACCTCATTTGGCCAATATGTATTTGAATTGTATATTGATAAATTATTGATTTTTTAAATCAGTTGCGAATTTAATGCACAGTTTCTTTAAAGTTTTAAAATGTCACTTAAAACATTTGATTCTAACCCCGTCAATTATTGTATAGTCACATTTAGTTTTAATGTCATGTCTTTTACTCAAATCTAGCATACATCGACTCATTAATAATGTACGTATATATGTCAATGCAGGCCCTTAAGAAGGTGCACTCAGTGCCTGCCGAAAGCCTGCCAGAAATTCAATAAGTTCGTTTTCTTCTACCACAAATCTCACTTCTATTTCTTCTTATTACATCGTTGATCAATCCCTCCATAATTGATAACAAATAAAAACAGCAACTATGATATATATGCAATAAATTACAATTATTGATTTCTTGGCTTTGTTTATTTCTCATGTTATGTTTTATGATCAACGTATATTTCCATAATTCTACATTTAATTTTTTTATCCAATCAGTCATGTTGTTTCTTTTTCTTTATTATTTCGTCTCACAATTATTAATTAACAATTTTCCCTTTTATTTTCCAAAATTTGCTTCTATATTATCATTTGTTTTTCTATTTATATACACTTTTTGTAATTTAATGTACCTCCCAAAAAGTTATGACCCAATAATAACTTTTTCTTAACCTCCAGCCGCTTTTCCTTATAGAAATTAAATTTTCTTTTTTAAAATAATTTCGATTTCTCAAAATTCAATTTTAAACTAGAACTCTCCAAATCAAATAATATTTCACAAATTCTCTTCTTTAAATTTAATTTTCTCAAAAAAATTTAGCATAGAGCTACCTCTAAATCATCTATCTAATAAATTTAATTTAATTTTATGGCTCCTTTTCACATCCATGATTTCAACTATTTTAGTTTTCATTATATTTATGTACTTATTTATTTTTGTCATTAGAATTTTTTACAAAGGTATATAAAATTGTGTAAGGGCAAGTTCGAAAGCCGGCTAGCACAGTAGGTATTGTAAAATCTGTGATATATCAGATTATACTTTTATTTTGCAGCCTGTGAAAATCAGTCTTCTTCACATTTAACTTGGTTACATAAATTGTACCGGTTTCGGTATATATATATTTATATATATAAACTTACCTATGTTTAGTAAAAAATATTGTCTATTTCACAAAATATATGGGAGTACTTTTGGTATTGCTACCATCTTCAGCCACTGCGCTGTCGTTACTGTATATATTTTGTGAAATAGACAATATTTTTTAAAAATCATATATGTATATGTATACATTAGGGTGGCCGCTATTTTAAAAAAGTTAAAATTTTCTTGCTCCGGTACCAAAAACATGTGTAGAATGTCGAAAAAATGTGGCCTGAATTTTTTCAGATTTTTTAAATCATATTAACCGGTGCCTGTAAGAGGTCGAATTTTAACATGGGTTTTAAATGGGGGTTTTGAACTTTTACCGACTTTTGAGCGTAGTTTCAAATGTTTCAGACATAAAAATCTGAAAATTTACATATTTGAGTCCGCTGAATTGAAATTTACCGTCAAAATTCAATTTTGACAGTTGTAACTGTCAAAAAATCGTCATTAATTTGATATTTTTCAAAAATTAATGACTAAAATGAATTTTGACGGTGAATTTCAATTCAGCGGACCCAAATACATAAATATGTAAATTTTCAGATATTTATGTCTGAACATTTGAAACTACGCTCAAAAGTTGGTATAAGTTCAAAACCCCCATTTAAAACCCATGTTAAAATTCGACCTCTTACAGGCACCGGTTAATATGATTTAAAAAATCTGAAAAAATTCAGGCCACATTTTTTCGACATTCTACACATGTTTTTGGTACCGGAGCAAGAAAATGTTAACTTTTTTAAAATAGCGGCCACCCTAGTATACATACACAACATTTTCAATATAAACTTACTATTATATTTTCTACATTTAATTATATTATTCCCAACTCAAATATTTGTAATTGTTATGTTAAGGTAAGTCTCCCCAGAGGTCAGGGTGACAAAGTCTTAGGTAATCTCAGGTAACCTGAGAATTGTACAAATATGGCAACCTAACAAAATTAAATGTCACTAATGAACTTTGTGCTAATGATGGGTAAGCCGAAATCGGCACACTTTATATATATATGTTTTTGTTGAATTAAACAATATAGGTTAGGTTAGGTTTTATGACTCATGCCCGGGCTTTAACTACGAGGTCATATTGCCTACTACCAGAGCGCTCTTTCGTCACTCTGGTGGACATGAGCCCGACTCTACTTTGGGAGTCCTAAATTTTTGCCTACCCTAAATTTTTATTCACCTAGGGCAGGGGTCTTTAACGAGTACCTGACATCGTACAGAATCGGGACCATCGCTTAACGTCCCACCCGAAAGACGGCGTACTTAAGTTTATTTTACCTCCCAGATAAAATAAACTAAAGGCCTCGGTCGGGTTTCGAACCCACGATCTTGAGCTCAGAAGGCAAGCACGCATACCACTGAGCTACCAGCGCCCTCTAATTAAACAATATAAAAGTTAAACAAGTTCTTTGTATTTATTTATTTTATTATATATTTTTTTTTATACATCACAATATTTATGTCTGTGAATACGATAACTTAATAATAATAATAATTTTTATTGTTTAAAGGGATCACCCCTATTCAATGGAGTGAGTGACCATTACATTCACAATATTAACGTAGTAAAGACACATATAAAAGAATACACATATAATACAATAATGACATATCGACAGTATACCCGCAAAACCTCGTAAGTCGGAAAATGAAAAGTTTACAGCAGAGATGAAAAACTGTTTAACTTCATTTTAACTATATTGGAAGTCTGTATTTTACTAAATACATTTTATGTTATCTGAACAATGCTTGAAAAATATTGTTTTTTGTTCCGTTGCGGAGAACATTGATACTTCTAAAAACACCAAAAGCTAGATAAATAATAAGTTCGGACTTACGAGGTTTTGTGGGTATACTATCGATATATAAAGGAACCTTTAACAAACTAAATAAATAACATAAATAAATTTAAAAAAACATATATAAATAAAATAAGTAATCACAAACTAATAATAATAATGTAACATAGACAGTAAATATTATGGTATTTTATTATATTGTCTTATTCCTCAACAAATTTATACATAAACTACTGGTTTCGGCATTACACCGTTAGGTTGAGTTATAAACTATGACTCTAAGGGAAACGCCGCCGCACTTGGCAGTCGGCTTAGTATCTCTACATTTGGAAGGCAGATTAAGACATTAAGCAGTAAACTATTGGTCCCAACTGTTGCTTTAAGGAAACAACCACCAACCTATCTAGGAGGACATGGTGGGTCCATGTCTTGAGTGACGTGAGAGAGGAAGACTACCCAGCGGTAGCTTCTCAGGGCGAAAGTTAAAAAACAATGAATTTGGTAGTTACAATTTGGGATTATAGTAAGTCACGGTTCCATCTCTTCTTCAGTCTCCTGAGAGGATTGTGTGACAAGTGTGGTAAAAAAAAGTCAATATGTATTTGGATTTGTGTGTAAATACAATTTGGTATGAAAACGTAAGTAAAAAGTGATGGTAAAAGTGAAGCAAGTTTGGAGGAGAAACGGTCGTCCATTTATAGAATATGGTGCCTAATTAATCCGTTGAAAATATGTCAAAATGATATATGAAGGAATTGTTGACAATAAGACAATGTATGTTTATACACAAATGCTTATTTGTTTGTTGTTGCTGCCCAGTGGTAACTCCTAAGTCAACTCTACTTCAGAAAGAGAAAGGTTCTGAGGATCTGTCTAATTTGGTTTTGACTAAATGGATAATGCCTGAAAAAAAAAAAAAAAAAATGCACTTCATATAGAAAAAATAACCACTGTAACACTTGTATGGTTCCCATGAAAATTCACATGTCATTTACCACTCATCTTTATGAAAATAAAAAAAAGTATGTGAAAATCTTTGACAGGTGAATCTTAAAGGTGCTGCATCAGCAGATCTTATATTTTTTTTCTACATGTCATAGTCCTTACGAGCATTTCCATGGTACTTTGAATGATATTTTCAATATTAAATGTTAGTATTTGTAACTATAATGGTTAAATAAATAAAAGAAACTTATTTCTAAAATATTGTCAATTTCAAAAATATATGTATATATATTTGTGATACCTAACATTTTTTGCAGAGATATTGTGAAACACTAAAAAAAATTAAGAAAAACGAATGTTTAAAAAAAAAAATACTGTCTACACTGTCTCAAAATATATGGGAAACTTTCTTTCGGTATTGCTACCATCTTCAGCCACGACTTAACGCAATAGCTGAAGATGGCAGCAAAACCAAAAATATTCCCATATGAAATAGAGAATATTTTTTAAAAAAACATACGCTTTTATTTGTTTTTATATTTTTGATGGGCGGGAAAAAGAGTGCAAGTCCATTTTTGTCCAACAGTATTAATACATATTTCACAATGTGAAGTCAATTTCTAGAAGTGGTGAGAAGAGGACAAGTCGGTAATGACTGACTCTAACGTAGTGTAGACCTAATTTTTTGACAGTTAAAAAAAAATTTGTTCAGTAGCAAAATACATTTTCGGTTCTCTTGAAAAATTGACATGTACTGTTATTGCCTTCCACCAAAGATATATAACATAATATATTTTTAAATATCGGTTTCGGCATTATACCTCGTTAGGTTTAGTTATAACTAGGTTTAACTTTAATTATGAACTAAGTCAAGTGAGTGCGAACCGTTCTTATAGGTACATCATGTACATAAGAGAAGGGGTAGAATTTGAACTGGAACATCCCCAGGTCTCTATTGTTAGGAATTTGTTGTTCAGATCACTTCCCTCCTTTCAATAACAGTGGTAAAAATATTTAAAAAAAATAAAAGTTCACAAATTCTTAACTGCAAAAAAGCCCTGGAGATTTCCTAAATCAAATTCCATCCCCTTTCTTGCCTATCTGCAGGGGCGTAGCCAGGATTTTGACCAGGGGGGGGGGGGGCAAAGTTAGGCTACAGGGAGTATAGACTCCCGGGGGCGCAGCCCGCAGTTTCCGTGGTTAGCGTGGGAATTTGGGAGACTCGGACCCCTAGAAGCTCCCCCTGAGGTTACCACTGACTGCAATACTTACTCTGACTTTACATGAGCTGCAAAAATTCAAAGCGCAGCAGCAGCAAATGCACGCTGTCGTTTCTGTGCTTTTAGCATTAAATGACTCACAGCCAATAGCGTGCATTTGCTGCTGCTGCGCTTTGCATTTTTATTGCGCATGTAAAATCAGCTTTAAGAGTATGAAGTATAACATAAATGAAGATTTTGAGCGAGGAAATGAAATGATAGAATTCATGTATATTTAAATAAATCTAATATGACTTGTTTTGTACATGTACATTTAAGTAAAGCACAATTTTCGTAATCTTGGTTTTTTGCTCTGATGTACCTTTAAGTGCAGTTCGCGCTCAATTTGTCCTAGTTTATAAATTTTTATGACTTGATGACGATGTAGTGCCGAAACCGGTAATAAAAATATATTTATTTTGCAGAAAAGAGAATATTTCAAAAGTAAGTTTATTACTTTATTACATAGAGGTTCTAGTTACACATTAATTTATTTATTGCTTTTCTTCTGTTAGCAGATGGAGTGGAAGAAGGCAGAGGCAAAATGAAGAACGCAGGACCTCTAATGATGGCGGCAGCTATGAAGGTGGGCATGGTGGGGATGTTAGCATTCAAGGCGCTCGCTCTTCTCGTCGGCAAAGCACTGCTCGTCTCCAAGTTGGCCTTCCTTCTGGCAACCATTATCGGGCTCAAGAAGCTCTTTTCCGGAGGACAGAAGGTGGTCACTTATGAGGTGGTGGCTCATCCCCATCACTCGCACAGTCATGTAGCTGCAGAACATGGAGGCCTTCATGGAGGCGGCGGCGACTCGTACAGCTCTGGCTGGGGCAGGTCCATACAGCCCTCAGCTGACCCACAGTCACTGGCCTACTCGGCACATACCCCTAAATAGAGTAAGTTATATTATTGAAAAAAGAGAGATTATTCTTATTTGATATATCACTTGGTGGTAGGCAGATGTAGTGGACTAACCTGTTAAATAAGTAATTAGATTTATCAGTCTCACATATTTTTTATTTTTACCACAACTAGTTTCGGCAATTTGCCATCTTCAGGTGGTGAATCTGAACATACATAAACCAAAAATCAGATTAGAATTTACGAGCTTTTACAGTTCATGTGAATCATTAACTAATAAATGAATAAGTTAAAAATGAAATGTAACAATTTAAAAATACGTAGCAATTACCAAAAGTACAATAAGTTACAATATTTGAATTAAAAACAGTACAATCAATTAAAATATTCTGAATTAAAATACCTTTCTAGAGAAGAGGTCAAGGGACACGTTGGAGTATCATGAGGGACCAGCTGGACACTGGCTGACTCCCACTCCCCAAAACAAAGCTCAAGAACGGGGCGTTTCAAATTGAGTTATCCTATTTAAGCAGAGGTCTTTTTTTGTTTTTAGACATTTCTTAATTTCTAATTTTTCGAACCAGTCGAGTGTGGGACCTTTATCTACGAAATGTAAAAATTCCACATTTTTGTCGGCCAATTCTTATTTGAGATCAGTTGAAACTTCAATTGTAATTATAAAATATTCATAATTGAAATTCCGTTATCTATTATTTAATTAAATAGAGGGCGCCAGCAGCTCACAAGTACCTTAGATAACTAAACCTGGATAGGCAAAATTTAGCATTCCTACAGTAGAGTCGGGCTTCACCAGCGCGACGAAGGAGCGCTCTGGTAGTAGGCGATATGACCTTGCATTTGAAGCCCGGGCATGAGTCATAATCACAAACGTAACTATACTAATTCAACATAATATTTTTTATAATTACTGTTTTGGAGCTTCAAAATTGAGTAATTTCAATTTTTTTGACAAATACGGTGTCACATATAAAATATACCTCTTTTATATATGATACATATATCGCTTATTTTACTAGAGCGACGAAAGAGCGCGATATTACCTCGTGTTCTGCAGTCTCGATGCCCCCTCATGAAGAGTTTGGGTTGTTCTTCCTCCTAAAGAAGAAGAGTTTGGAGTTAAAATCTCCGTGACCTGATAATATGTGGGACATCCAGCGGTGAGGCTGTAGCCACGTCGCGTCGAGGCTTATCCGGAAAGTAGGCGTGAGTCGTTCGGCCATAGCGGACTTCATGACCATCGTTGTTGCCATTTTCCCACTCTCCATTGCTGGGCAATGTCCTTGCAATGCTTTGGTCTGGTCTGTCCGCTCATCTCTTCTTCCAGGGCTAGGCGTAAGGGCTCATCAATATCTGCTCCTAAAGGCATACTGCGTCTACGGTAATAAAGTCAACAACACCAGACCAAGTCTATGGGTGGAGCTTTGGTCAGTACCCGTAGCGCAGCCGTAGGGAGAGTTCGATAAGCTCTTGTAACCCGTAAAGCCTAACCTTAACCACGCCCGGATTTCGAACCCGCAATCTTGAGCTCATTGGTTTTCAAGTAAACTACTCTTGTACAATATCAATGGTGCTCTGAAATGCTCATTTTCTTCATAGAACTAATTTATAATTAATGTGGCATATAATGTATACATAATAAATCTCAGATATATACATTATTCTTATTTGTTATACATTATACGTTATTTCTGTATACAGTATGTTTATCTTTATTTACTTTTCCTGTAAAATGTATAAACTTCGAGTTAAAAAAGCCTTAATTATTTTAATTTTTTCGTTTCAGATGGACTTTTCAAGGAAGGGAGCACATTTTTGAAGAACAGAGCTCACCAAGATTATTTATTTATTTATTTGTATAAATAGCAAAACTCTTAATTTATTTGTTAAAAATTTAAATTATTATTATTATTTTTCATTTTTTTGTTCAATGATAAGTACAATTATGTGACGGAAGACGACAATTTGACAACTAAAAAGACGGTACACTTAGGTTAGTGTGAAGTGTTACAACTTTGCGTTAATGGCTCGTGAATACAGACAACAAAATGACAGAAATTTGTACGACATGCGAACTTCCTCAAACCAAATATTAGTATAGTTGTTACAGACTGACGACGTCTAACTCAACCTACAGAGATACATCTGACATACTTACATACGTACCTCACAGTTCATGTATATAATGTAAATAAAATTATATAAATATAATAATTACAGAAAAGTGTGATCAGATCACACACTGAAAGATACCGTAGATGTACTATAATAAATATACAATTAATGAAAAGATAGTTCTGTAATACATCCAGATTCTAACTACACCAATGCCATGAAAATTCAACGATTCTATTGTTTCGAAATTCTTCTATAAATTACTAATTTTTCCCTGTATTAATATGTAAATGCAAGCTAATAAATAAATTATTTTTCAATAAAGACTTTTTTTATTCATTTAGATAATACTACATACACTTATTAGATTATTTATATAATCCTACATATGAGGCGCTGAGTTCCAAAAGTCGTTCTTTCCGAAATGAGTGGTTCTTCAGAAAATGCAAAAAATTGTTTAAAACCAACCGAAATGGTTTTATTATTCACTTTTATTTTTATTTTGTGTGGTTGACAATACTGATGATTCATTCAAAGGGAAAAATAACGTGGATCACATGGAAAGGAGCAGGAACACTTTTAAATTAGTAAAGAAGCAGTTTTGCCACCATCCGCCTTAAAGAAACAGTTTTGGAACTATCGGTCCAGTAAAGAACCAGTTTTGACACTCATTTCAAGTCACCTGGCTTGTTGATGAATTTCACTCTCGAGGAAGAAAAGAAGTATCAGTAAACAAAAACCTTATTTAATAAAGAAAAAGTTCAGTAAACAAATTAAGCACATGAATAAAAATATTTTTCTTAAATCTCTTCTCTTGAAAACTCTCAACTTGGAGGCAAAGTGACTAAAATAAAGACAAGACAAGACGACACAGTATATCTCAGTCAGCATAAGAAGTGTCTAAATAATACTGGTCATAAGAATCAAAATGCGCATAAGGAAAAATAACAAAAAAACATAGGTGAAATGCTTAAAACAGACGTACCATTAGGTACAACTTTTTTTTTTTCATACAAAATCTGTAAAAGTAGAGAACACAAGTTAGGTACCTACACCCTTTTAAAAGTCAAAGAGAAAAAACGCAAAGCAGCTTCTTAAGCACTTGCATAAATTTCACACCCTAAGATCATCACATTTCACAAAAAAGTCTGGTCCTTCTTCCTCCTCATCTGCTGCATCTGAGGCTGGGGCTTCATCATTACTGTTGAATACATTTCTGTAGAAGGTCAACCCTTCCTGCTCATGCCAATCATCTCCGAAATGTTTTTCCAACAAAGCTTTGACATCCTCCATTTGGAATCTTTAACACTGACGCAATAAGGCAAGACTTCTGGCACTAAGCTAGTGGCTGCTTTTCCTTTCTTAAAGACCGATTTAAACGTACGCAAGTTATTTCGGTAGTGAACTTCACCCGCGATCAATATTGATCCTCTTGAAGTTTTTTGAAGAATAATACGTTTCGATAAAGCGAATCGGAAATGGAGTTGAGAAGTGGGTTTTATCGCAGAAGCTACTCCTTTTTTCCAGTCGTGCATGGGAACCTCTTCTTTCGGATCGTTCCAAAGAGAGAGAAAATTTGCAGATATTCTTCAGGGAGAATAATAGCGTCTTTCTTTCTGATCATCTTTTCTATACGACCAAATACCTGTCGGGGGGAAGAAAAGAGTGCCCCACCACAGAAAAGGTTATCGTTATTTTGGTCACTGATGTGTTAGTCTCAGCCAGGAATTTACTTAACATGCCCACCACTACTGTGATATTTTTATTCTGGCCTGGACACCCGTCGCAGAACAGCTTAACCTCAGTGATCCCTTCCATGTCACGAGTTCCTAAGTGGTAATAAAGGATGGATGCAATTTCGCTTGAGCCCTTATTACGCTCATCTTCACACCAAATGTATAAAAACACGTTTTTTGGATCCTGAACTCCTTTACCTTGGGAAAAACCCTCGCATATTACAAAGTTATATAAGTACAACTGGCGGCTGTAGTCCGCCACCTTTGGAAGAACCAGGTTCTTTTGACAGTCAAATGACAGTTTCAGTACAGATGGTGGTTCTTCTGCCTTAACCAGGTCATAAAACGCTCTGGATTTCAGTGCGTGGACAGTTTTTTTTGCTATTAAAGCCTCTTTCTTTTCTCCTGAAGGTGTTAAGTGAAGAAGTGAATCCAGCCGGATGCACTCTGAACACTGATCAGTTGCAGGGGAGTTGAAACTAATATTAAAACAATAGTTAAAAATATGTAAGAAGTAAGAGTACTTAACTTCAGTTTCCTGAGTAGCTTCTTCGTTGTACGTCTTCCACAGTGCTCTCACGGAGCAATCACTTGGCAAATAGTTCCTTTTGCTTTTTTCTCGTGTATAATGGGACTCGACAAAATGTAGTTTACCGATAAATGTCTTCACAGCTTCACTCCTTTCTGTGAATTTGGTAGTAACTCACCACCTCGTCTTTCTTTTGGAGATTCCCCAGAAATAAGAAACTTCTTGCAAATGTTCTGTACGCGCATCCTTGAGATACCCAAAATGTCAAGGAATGTTTTGGAGCACACTTTTATTGAACCTTCCTTGAAGACACGTAGTATGTTATACGGTAACTGCAGCTGATTTTTGGAGGCCACGAGTATTGTTTGGTGTATTTCCATATAAAATTGTCTTGAGTTATTTTGTTGGATGTTACATAAAAAGTTTGATGAAATCGCCTCACGTCTTGAGCTGAGAGAGAGTTATAGAGGTACGATTTCTCATATATTACATATATATTTTGTGAATTTAAACTCATTCCAATCTTTATGTATAATTTTTTTTTTTATGTTCAAAAGAACCTTAGAAAATTGATAGTTGTTTGTAGAAAGGTTGAAAATACCTAAATAATAGAAAATTACTGGAAATAATAATTTAATAAGTAATAATTTAACAATAAATTACAATATACATCTTTGTACATAATAAATACAGTTAATAAATAAATATATCTACAATGTAAACGTGAAAGGAAGGATGTTACAAATGAAAGATTACAGATGGAGATTAATAAATAATTTAGAGAAAAATAGATATTATGGAGGATAGAAGAGATTAACACATATAGAAGTTAAATTTATGATATACTTTCGTTTTAATTATTCCATATGGTCTTGTGGTCAGTTTTAGCGTCACTGGGTGATGTTCCAAGCAAACTCTTTCTTCGGATAGCTGCAAAAAGACAAAATATAATAATTATTGAGACGTAATATAAAAATACCATAAAAAGTATGTGAGAACGCCGATAGCTCAAGGGTAGCATGTTGGCCCACTAAATTCAAGATCGCAGGTTCGACACCCGGCCAAGGCCCTTAAGTATTTTTCTGCAAGGAGAAAAAACCTTGAGCAATGCCGTCCTTCAGACAGAACGTTAGGCGATGGTTCCGAGACTGTACGGTCAAGTACTTGTTAAAAAGGAGTTCTGCCTTTACATCTTTTCCAAATATTATTTGAGTTGTCAATAATATAATAAAATAGGAAAATACAATAATAAAATAGGAAAATTTGTAAGTATACAGGCGTTATAATTTATAGTTAAGGTTCTATAGTCGAACTGGTATCTAGGAGGAAGTTTTGTTCTGTTAATGAGGGATGAAAAGTATGACAGATCACAGAAGGCATCAACCAATATCTTTTTTCTTTTTTGCCCAATATGTTTCCGTTAAAGCTTTAGTGGCAACATTGCATATTCTATTTACAATTGGATGGTTATGGATACATATGGGTACAAATATGACCACAGCTTACCTAATCACATTAACAATATACATCTTATAGAGAAAATTAAAAACAAATTTCCTAGACATAATAGTTTCTATACTGATGGTTCCAAGAACAGCGACGGGGTTAGATCACACAGTCTGAAGTATGCCACAAATACAATCTAAATAGAGAGACTTCCATATTCACCGCCGAGTTGATAGCAATCAACAAATGTCTCCACGACATTCATGCATCAGACACGCTTAATGCAGTCATCCTAAGTGATAGCAAAAGTGTGCTTGAAAGGTTGAAACATCCTGGCAAGGACCCTTCTTTCCTTATTGTCGATATTTTAAATGTATTACTCGATTTACTAACAAATGGCAGATCGATAAGCCTAGTATGGGTGAAGGGCCATTGCGGATTAATAGGAAATGAAATGGCTGACCGTGGGGCAAGGGAGGCCTCGCGGCTGCAGTATTCACACCTACAGATTATTTCTGGTAGTGATGTAAAAAATCATTAAAAAAAAAGTGCTATAAAAAATGGAATGAGGATTATACATTATCTATGAATGTTAAAGGAAAATTATATGCCTTATCCAAAAAGTATTATCCAAATTAAGCCTTGGTATGATAAATTGTCAGAAGCCAGAAAGTTTTACACCACAATATGCAGACTGAGATTCAATCACAATTACTCCCCTCATCACCTGGCACGTATTGGAATCCAGATGGAATCCATATGTCCTTGTGATTTGGAATCGGTTGCGGATGCCAACCACATCCTCTTGGATTGCCAGAAGTACACTAACGGTAGGGATCAACTGTGGAGAGCAATAACACAGACTGACTGCCCACTACCGGCTAACTTACAAACAAACTAATATACTGTCACGACTTATACAGCTACATTAAGACAAACAACATTACTTTGTGAACAGACATACAAACGTACAGACACAAACAAGAACACACACTACTGACTTATAAGACACACTGATGATTTATAACATATTACTTAATAATGGCCAATGTGCAAGTTCAATAAGGCCAAAAATAGAAATAGAAATAGAAAGAAGATAAGAAAAATATGGTAGTTTAAAATAAATTTAAAAAATGATTTAAAGAATGGAGTTTATAGTAGAATACATACTAAATAAGAAATAAGGGCTATATGACATAATATCAAAGTTCAAGAAGACAAATTAAAACGCATACATACACTTTATAATAAAAATACACAAGATATTGTATTAACTTAGTGGCGCTAACAGGGAAGAAAATTTGAAGCGAGTTTGGTCGTTTTTTGTGCTGACATGTAGGACAAAACCGTTACATTTTTAAGTAATATATTTTTATGAAATTCTTTGTTTTTTTAAATTAATTTATTCGTATTCCACTACATCGACACAAATCGCAGAAATGTATTCGGATATTTTTGTTACACATCGTAACTTATAAAAGGACAGTTATGAAAACCGGTAAAGCTGAAAGCTTACATTTCAAACCCCTTCAATGAGTGGATTAGACAAATCTTCAATACTCCTTCGAATAATACAGTAGGCACTACGAATTTACTGGGTGAACCCAAAAAATGCACCTACAATTGATGTGTTCAACTAAAATTTCATTAAATGACAGTGCAACACAAATATTTTCTTTTTATATATAATTTTCATTGTGTAATTTTTTTTTTTTTTTGTCTTTCATTTATAAAGATACAACTGTTGCTAGGGTGCAACAATCAGCATCTATGATGGTATTGATATGTTGGAGTGAAGGGCATGTGAGAGGAAGGCCACCCAGTGGTAGGTCCTCGGGACGAAAATTAATCTTAATTTTTAGGATAAGAACAGAAAAAATAAATGAATAAATAAAAAGGAATTGAAAGACAATTTTGATGGATGGGTAAGAAAAATGATAAAAGTAAAGAAAAATTTAAGAACAAATATGATTCAAGGTGGCAGTAAGTCGCGGTTCCATCTTCTCTTCAACCTTCGTGGGGGGTTTTGTGGTAAATGTTGTGAAGATAAAGTACGTATTTCTGGGTTTGTATGTGTGTAAAGTTTTCTAAAAAACCGTATTGTGTAAATGTCAAAAAAATATGTGTTAGTTATTTTGGTTGCGTTTCCTAGAATACTAACTTATATATAGTCAGGAAGCGAGGAATCCATAGTTTGCGTTCTTGTTAGCATCAGCTGCACCAATACAGCAACCCAGTAGAAGTTATTGACAGCTATCTAGGAGTCAGTTGCTTATTGTGATTCATGCCCAGGCTTTAATTATGAGGTCATATCGCCCACTACCAGAGCGCTCTTTTGTCGCTCTGGTGGACATGAGCCCGACTCTAGAGTTCAAAATTCTGCCTATTTTGGTTTTATTCACCTAGGATAGGGGGTCTTTAACGAGTATACATCATACAGGCTCTGGATCATCACTTAACGTCCCATCTGATGTACGGCGTGCGCAAGTTTTTTTTCACCTCTCAGATGAGTGCTCAATAGGCATGCTACCGGGGCCTTCACATGAGAGTCAGTGGTGGGCCGAAAGAGGAGCGGGACCAGCACCTTCGTCTCTAATGTGTACAGTATCCTATCTAAATCAGACATGGAGACGTCCGACCTCAGTATATATTGAGGAGAGTCGGCCATCTGCAGTCTCTCGATCTGTCCTAGTTTCGCTTAGCAATAATGCGACTTACGTTGGCTGGGTGTGAAGTCGAATCCACCAGATAACGCATTGTCTGCACCAGACGGTTGTTGGAAGAGCTCGTCTGAGGCATAACCGGACAGAGGAGAGAGGGACGGCGGCAGATCCTCGTGCATCTCCTAATAACAGAAAAATATACAATCTTACTTAAGTATTTCATAGCAATATATACTTACATATATACATAGCAATATATACTTACATATATACATAGCAATATATACATATTGTTGAGATTAGTTTTTAGCATTCAATATAAAATTTATTAAATTTTCCGATGATATCCACCGGCCTTAACATATTAACAGCCACACTAATTTAAAATCAATGTTTGAAATATAAACATATAAAAAGATGTCGCATTAAACCGATTATCAATGATAATCGGCGGAAGAACATGTCAACCCATTCCCATCCAGACATTGATTTTAAATTGGTACTGGAGATTACGATTCCAGAGTTTATTCCAGCATTATTAGCTAATCTTTCTCAGCTAAGCTAGAAAAATACTTTTTCGTTAATTAAATCATATTTTTTCTATTATTATTTTGTTTTATCATTCCCAATTCTATTATTTTAACCATAGTAATAAACTTTGATTCATGAGAAAAAAATATAGGCAATATTAGCTAATCTTAGGGTAACTTCTCACAGTTCTCAATTTTGCATTTCGTTGTTTTTTATATTTCTTTCGCATTTTCATTGAAAAAACAAAAAAGAAAACCCATGATATTTATATTTATTGGAAAGCTGATGAAATGTAGATATTTTTTCCACAATCGGACAGTACGCTACCCTTGAAACAATTGTAAGAAAACACCATTCAAATGTTGTTTTCAACAGTCGAAGCGCTGTAGAGTTGAGCTAAAGTCGACGTAAAAACCTAAAATAAAGTAAATTATAAAACTTCTGTCCCTTATAGAAAATATAATGCTGTTTCCAATGGTGTTATTGAATTTGATTTATGACAAATATGTTTTGAGATATGATTAATTTTATAGCTCATATTCATCAGATTGATGGAAGAGCGCTCTGAAAGTAGGCGATATGACCTGGTTAAGGCCGAGAATGACTCACAATACATCCGTATGTATATATGTTAATTATTAATAATATTTTTTTACAGAACCTTTGGAACATATATTATATGTTCCAAAGGTTCTGTAAAAAAATATTATTAATAATTAAAAAAAAAAAAAATTGTTTACAATAAACATCAGTTAATAAAATGTAGGTAAATTAGTATATCTATATTTCCTAGGTTGTAAAACAACAAAAATAAATAAATAAGAGAAATGTATATTATTATAATTTCTGAATCTCCTTACACAGCCTGAAAGTGTTATTTTTATTAATTTTGGATATTATGAAAAATCGTAAAATGCTAGGCAACGTTGGGCACCACAGCTAGTATATGCTAGCGTCAGGAACTGACTGCATCTTCTTCATTACAGCTAGTAAATAGGTCCCATCCGATCTTGGCAGTTCGATATTAAGCCACTTTTTTTTTTTTTTAATAGGATCAAGAAAAACCTATCAAAAAGTCCTATCTGTCAGTTATTGGCAGTAGTGAATTCCGGTCGAGAGTATACTCACATGGTGATGATGGGGTAGTGGTGGTGATGGGATATGGTGATAGGGGACTGCCTCGTGATGTGTTGGTGAGGAGGCGCTATGGTGATAGGGGACCACCTGGTGATGTGTTGGTTTCTTCAACTTCTCCAGAAGTGTCTTGAGCGAGACAGCCAGAGAGACCAGAACTGCCAGCCCACTGATGACCACTGCCTTGAGGACGAGGACCTTCACCACGGAGATGGCCGCCACTACAGCTGAGGCCACTTTGTATCCAATAATCAGCGGCAGTATTCCTTTACCCCCCTTCCTCCCTCTTCCTGAAAAACAAATAAAAAAACAGTTTTTTGAAATATAAATAAAGGGTCTGAGAAATATAATAATATTGTTTATTTTCTTCTTCAGGGCCTTACATTGACTTGAGTGGATGTGTGTGGTGACGGTGTAGAGTTTGTGTCCAGTGTAGTGAGTGCTGTGTAGTGACAACAGTGCTGTGTCACAAACAACCTAAAATATGTTAAAACGTCTCCGGCAATGTACTTCCCCAGAACGAATTAACTACACAGGGTCTTCTGATTCCTCAAAATTTAGTGTCGATACATTCATTACATATTTTGAGTTGAGCTCATCCTTTGATCCCTCTCCCCATCGGCCACTTTCGTAGAAAATTAATAGGTGTCTTCCTTGTGGGGTTTTGAATTTACATATAAAATCTTGTGTCAATAAATTCATTAGAACGGTAGTTATTAGAGTCTTAGTGCTAAAACTCCCCCTAATCCTCCTCTTCTCTTTGAGCGATATGGCTGAAAAACTATAGGTGTCGTTCTTATAAGGTACTAGATACAAATATAAAATTTCATGTTGATACATCCATTAAATCCCATGTTATCGGTTTCTCAGACATATAGTCAGACAACATTTTCATATTTGTGTTTTTTCTTCATTTTTGGAATCAGAAAATTCCAATTCAAACTCAACATAGAATTTCTGACCGATTACATAACTTCCCCTATACTTCACACAGCTGAGAAGTGAAACTTGAATGAATCAGAATACTAGCTATGGAACCCGGCGTGGTAAGAATGTTTCATTTCGAGTCCTCTTCCAGTGTGAACTTATCAATAAATTGTACTGCGGATTCATGAATGAGCATGCATTTTAACCTTCGGGCGCTCGCATGTAGTGACGTTACATCACCGCTCGCATGGCGGCATTTTTACCGCCCTTCACGAATCACTGGTATTTCGATGAAAAACCACAAGTACACAAATTTCAACAAAACACGTTTAAAACCTTTATTAAGGCATTGAATACCCGTTTATTCGAAGCAATGAGATCATTCATCTTAGTCATTAAAACGTGGGAAACACATCAAAAAAATCATTGAACTTTAACATCAAATTTCATTTGTCAAAACGCAAATAACCTCAAATTTTACTCATCAAAATACAAATAGAAATTTCTTATAAGCATAGGTCCTCTTCATCAGCACTTTCCATTTCCTCTTCTGATTAACTGACATGATCATCTTTTTCAATTACTTCTGGCTCGAAATCGATATCGTCTGGATCGACCTCCAAATCGCCGGGATCCTCTTTTTCCAATTCGTCAAGAATTCGCCTAATATCTTCTGGTCTGTTGTACATAAGACCATAAAACACAAATATAAAAGAAATGATAGCGGGTAAGTCTGTGGCTGGGTCGGCATAGCAGACAGACTTGAAAAAATATAGTTGAAGGTAAACAGTAAAAAAATAAAACATATAATAATCATACAAACAAAGAATAAATGAAAAGAAAGTGTTCAGGATAAACTAAAGAGCGTACATAAGACAACATTACATTTTTTTCACAACGGCAACAAGACTAATCGCAAGGCGGCACTAGCACCGCCATGATCAACGTAGCCGGAGATGGTAAATTTTGCAACTGACTTGTGACCAGTACACGATAGCTAGAAAAATGAGACCAGCGCTATCTGTTGTGTTAATAGTTAACTAAAGAAAACCGAATGGTCCCGCCAATCTAACCAAGCGCAATGGGATCGGGAGCGAAATTTTCAGATAAGGCGGTGTAAATGCCGCTCACGCGAGCGCCCGAAGGTTAATGATAAGTACCAAATAGTGAATTTTCAGGGAATATTGATTTTATCATGATTATTTAATTTTCCCTATGGGAAACATTCGTGTTTTGAAAAAAATAACTAGTTATAGTTTTACCTAGTTTTTTGTCATTCCCTGTTAATTTGTATAACTGCTGACACATTAACCAGAACGGAACCTACTCAAGTGTACAGTTAGACGAGGTAATGGTCCGAACTAACTCGGCACAAACAGCTTTCAACTGACCACTTATGTCCTTTAAACTAGTTTCAGCAGTCATTATATTAAAATACTGGATTGTGTTGATTTTAATTTATTTTAAATTCACAATAATATATTTTTGGCGGATATACCATTCCCAGATTTAATGATTTGATTATAAAACGAAATGAAGTCAGCTATCTAGTCCTCCTATTCGACATGCGACTAATAATAATAATATTTCCATTAAACCAAAACATGGTAATACGAAACAACATAAGAATATATACATTAAGATAACTTATAAATTAGATACATAAACGGATATTAACTATTACACTCTGACATACATCTGATTAAAATTAAGAATACAATTAAAAAATAAAATTAATACAAAATGAATAAATAAATACTTGAAAATATGAGTACAAAAATAATAATATTAATAAATACAGTAGACAAAGTTTTGAATTTAATTAAAATTATGATAAAACTTTCTTATAACTTTTCAGGAAGTGTCTTTTTCACAACTATATACACAAAAAATATATATAAATAAATTTCAAAATAATAAAAAATAAATAAATTGATGATGATGTATATAAGTAATAGAAAATAATGTTAAAAACATAGATTCGACAGACCTTAAAAAGAATATCTGTGGAGAAACTCTGCCAAAAAAATAGAAATGAATGCTATGTATATAATAATGTTTTTGAATATGAAACACGATTTTTTTTATTATAGATTTTATTTACTAACATGGAATTTTCACAAGGGGCTGAAAAGCAAGAAATGAAGAGACGCTACAAACTTTTACTAAATTGTAAGACAAAAAGTAAATAAAAAAATGTATGTTTTTTTTAGAAAATATTGTCTATTTCATAAATATATATAATATGGGAGTACTTTCATTATTGCTACTATCTTCAGCCACAACTTAACGAATACTGTAGTATATAATATTTGTTGTCGTGGCTGAAGATGGTAGCAATACTGAAAATACTCCCATATTATATATATATTTGTGAAATAGACAATATTTTTTAAAAAAACATGTTTTTTTTTTCTTTACCTTCTTATTGTTTCACAATATCTCTGCAAAAAATGTTAAGTATCATTTTACTAAGACTACTAGACAAAAGATCTAAATTAACTTTGGAAATAAAATGACTTATATACAAGGCAGTGTTAAAACCGATGTGGACTTATGGACTTGAACTCTGGGGTTCTGCCAAGGCTTCCAATGTTCAGCGCATCCAATCTCTTCGATCCAAAATCTTTCTTACTCACCTTAGCCTTCCCCTCGTCACCCAAGTCGCTAAATCCAGGTATAAAAAGTTGTTTTTCTTCCTTAGTTCCTCTAGTCGGTGCCCTCCATTCTGCCACACTTCCATAACGACGCCTTAAGAGCCAATGGCCTAGAGACCTTCTCCGATCAGGCAGTGACAGTGATTAGCCATAATAGAGTGCGACTCAGTGCCTATTAAGTCTCACCACTGGGTGATTTCTCCCCTCTTGACATTTTGTCAATGCCATATTTTTCTCTTTTAGCAAATTTGCTTGGTGTATATATTATTTATACAGTTCTGAATATTTATTTGTAAAAAAAAAGAAGATAATAAAACGTATTAAATCATAGACGTTTCGGGAAGTACGGAACGTACTCCCATTATCAGATTCTCAAATCAGTTTCTAGTATCTGTCAGTGTTGTTAGTTCAAAATGTTATTTGCTGAGAGTTATTTTAAGAGACGACATATTTGAAGATCAAAAGAATCATCATGGTGTGAAACCAGAAAAAAAATGGGAGAATATTATAGCTACCAAAAATAAATTAGTGTTTAAGTACGTATTATTCCAGTTAGTGCTGTGAGATCATGTTGCTTGTAATTAAATTTGCATAATTCAATTTTTAAGTAAAATTTAAAATATCTAAAAAAAAATTATACACATAAGAACCTATCAATACACATTTTTTACTAAATACATCCAATAAATAAAATAATTAAAAAAGTGGAAACAATTAGTACGAGAAAGTTAAACAGGCTGAGTATTATTTTATTTCGAAGGCATTTCGAACAATTTCTGTCAGAAAAGGTTTTTTTTATACTAAAAGAGGCAATGGTTATGTTATATATATATATATATATATTTTTATTATTATTTTTTTTTTGAGAGAGAAAATTATATCTTTTGGGATTCTTAACATAGTAGACGTACCATACGTAAACAACAGAACATTTTACAACGATCTCATGATATATACAATACCCCAAAATATACAGATAAAACAATTTTAAAAAATACGTTAAAAACTCGATTTCGGATTTTTGCACGATTACAATAAGTCCATATAGGGACAAGAAAGTAAAACAAAAAAAAAAAAAAATGTTCTCCTTATAGTTTAATATACCATTTAACACGGGTTTGCTTGATTTATGCAATATTAAAAAAATTTTGCATTATAAATGTTCTTTATAAAATTTACTAAAACTAAAATATATCCGCAGATTTGAGATAAAAGCAATACAAACAAAGTTATAGCGCCCCGAAAATGTAGAATAAAACATAGGAAATATCTCTAAGTAATGTTTCTATTGTAACGTACCACAACGAATGTTATATCTTTTTATTATAGGTCGTTTTTATTTTAAAATATAAAAAATAAAATGTGAGATGTGGCCATAATAGGACTACTATACCAACCCCTTTTGTACAGATCACTGTTCCTCCCCTTTCTTCTTCTCAAATTCATTTCTTACCGGCATTACTGGTTATAAGAAAGTCACTCTCAGAATTACGTTGTACAAAGAAACAACGATAACCGCTGATGCTCGCACATTACTTTCATATGCCCCCTGTAGTGCCAGTATGAAATGAATTTGAGAGGTGGGAGTGGAAGGGGAAGTGATCTGTACAAAAGTGGTTGGTATAAGAAAGTCCTGTTATGAGCACATCACAAATATTTATAGTTTGTTTTATATTTCCAAACATAACAACTATTTCTAATTAATAACGTTATCTGCTCAGTTAGTAACTTTAAGTAAGATAATTATAAAAATAAGGTCCAATTTTTAATGATTTTGAGGCTTCAGGAATATGTTAGTTTGTCACTTATCTGCCTCGCCGCAAAAATAAAAAAATGGAGTGCCCATGACTCAGTTAGTTAATTTCGATTGTTTAGAAATAATTAATATAAGCCATGTGCACCCGGATTAATATATATATATATATATCTGAAAATCTTATTTGTAAAGTCATCAGATTTTTTTATTTTTTTTATTTACAAACAGATATTTACAACTGTATAAAAATAAATACAAGAAGCAAATGTGCTAATACAGACATAATGGCAATGTCAAAATGTCAAGAGGGGAGAAATCACCCAGTGGTGATACTTCCTAGTCACTGATTTCCTCTCATTTGTAGCTAATCACTGTCACTGCTGCTGCTAAGGAGGTCTCTAAGCCATTGACGCTTAAACCGTCTTTGGGGAAGTATGGCAGAATGGAGGGCACGGACTAGAGGATTATTGTGGGAACTAAGAAGGGAAAATATTTTTTTATACTTGGATTTAGCAACTTGGGTGACACAAGGAACTTTAATGTCAGTGAGTAGAGTTTTGTTGGAGACTTAATAAGGAGCATTGGCTATTTTACGAAGGATTTTGGATTGAAAAGGATTGGATGCGCTGGAGAATAGAAGCCTTGGCAGAACCCCAAAGTTCAAATCCGTACGTCCACATAGGTTTGAGTATTGCCTTGTATATAAGTCGTTTTGTTTTCAAAGTTAATTTGGATCTTTTGTTTAGTAGTCTTAGTAAAAGTTTATAACGTCTGTTCATTTCTTGTCTTTTTAGTCTCGTGTGAGGATTCCAAGTTAGTCGTTTGTCGAGTATGAGTGCTACATAGCTGGGCTTCATCTGATAACGTTATTACTTACTTAAAGTTACTAACCGGGCGACGTCGAATAAACTACTATTAATTACAATTTGGTAAAGATATATACAAAAAAAAAAAAATTGAAAAAATATCCCGCCTTGGTCCCACAAGGGATACGCATACCAGAATTTGAGAAACTGTCCATTACCTTCAGTCTGGGAGGTGACATCTTGGATTTGGTACACAGACTCAACCAGTTGTCCGAAACTGTCCAAGAGTCCAGGTGCCGGCTCTTCATCTGCTGAGGTCCCAACACCCAGTCCTACCACCATCAGAAGACACACAAGAAGACCCACCCAAGACATGACGCTACCAACACAATGTCATCACAAACTGTCCCCGGTGCCCCTGTTTCGCTCTGTCTATTGTAGCACTGTCCCCTCCCCCTCAGTCCAGCCTAGCTTCACAGTTAGTAATTATTTGGACATCAGTCTGTTATTTGCAAAACTTTCATATCTCTGCATTTTTAACGTAGGAAATCTTTACTTTGGAACAATAACAACCTATGTCTAAAAAACTCATGGATCAACCTAAACTCAGTTAAGTTGTTTTTGTACTAAATTTTCAGAAGAATAGTTATTAACATGTTGGTTTGTTTTCGTAGCTCATTGAATCCACTTTTTCCCAATCGATCTTATTAAGTGATGTTAGGTTAGGTTTTATGACTCATGCCCGCGCTTTAACTACAAGGTCACATCGCCTACTACCAGAGCGCTGTTTTGTCACTCTGCTAGACATGAGCCCTTCTCTACTGTGGCGAGTCCAACGGTCTTTAGGAGTACCTGACACTGCACTTAACATCCCATACGAAGGACAGCATGCTCAAGATTTTTTTACCTCCCAAATAAAAAAACCGAAAGGCCTCGGTCGGGTTTTGAATAGCTTTTAGTGTTTATTTGATCCATTATTTCTAATGTTTCGTGATTTTCATTCCTTAAATGAAACGTTTCTTTTGGATTTGTGACTTTTATTAGTTATATAAAGACAATTGTGCGTTTCCTCCTTATATTTTGAGTTTGTCAAGTTTTCTTTTTGATCGGCCGAGTAATTTGAAAATACGGTAGAACCTGAATGGTGTCACCATATATATATTATATTTTATAATCCTATATCCCGCCTCTAATTCCACGACACACTCACAAACCCATAGTTAGGGGGATATTTTATGTAGAAAATAATATAATAACGATGTATTAATATAATGTTGTATAATATAATGTAGATAGAGAATGTTAAAATTGTTTAGAACTTCATGGACCCAAATAAGAAGCTTATAGAACAAATAGACTAAATGGAACATTCTAGAAGCAATGGCTTCTATAACGTATACTTTAATATATTTTCTATATAAGAATTGTGAAATTATGTATGGTGTAATCATGATAAATATATATAGTAAGATATGGTAAAAATAATATGTAAAGATAAATACCTGTAGATATAGAAAAGTCAGGTTATGTATAGACCTTTTGGAACATAGGTCCAGAACATTCGATGGCGCTATATATAGTTCGAGAGAGTCACTCATAAGTAGTCAGTCATGGTTGGTCAGTCATGATATAGATAGTCACATACAGAGATAGTCAGATATAGTTGATATAGTTATTCAGTCTCACTCACTATTACCTTGTTATTGTAAATTCTTGTAAAAGCACAGTCTGTTCATTTTATTTATATCCAGTTTCTTTATTGTTCCTCTATGTGAGCTGTTGCCCTGTGGTCAATTGTAAGTAGCAAATATATATAAATTTATGTAACTTGTCTGACTTCTTTATTATTTTTTATTACGATCTGTCCGACCTTATACATGTAATAACGCCAGAAATCGCATTTATATTATTTTCTTATTAATTTCATAATAAACGATTCGCAGATTCGTAATAATGGGTGGGGGGAGAGGTCGCACGAATAAATGAAAACCACGATTAATCGAAACACTTTTTATATAACGAATTACATATGTGTGTACATTGTAATGTTATAACTTTATCAGGGCTCGAAATATGAAGTAATCCTTATTTGATTTTTGCGGTTTGAAATGATTTTCCTTACTTCAGTTCTAATTTTTCTCAAATTCATGACGTCATGGAAGTCAAAATTTTCCTGTTCGCGGAAGTTCAGGAGGACATGAACTGCTTCCATTGCTTGACTTGTCTGAATTTTTTCAATTCATATCAAATCACTTCTAGAACATTTTATTGAAGGTGCAGCTGCATTTTTTTTCTCGGAAGTACCTAGCTGAGGGTCTCTGTCTCTAAGTTTCTAGGAACCTATGCTTACTGCTTACACACCAAGGATAATGTAAAGGCGAACATGGACAATCTAGACACGGTTAATCGAGGTTCTACTGTAGTGAGTTAAGTTACTGTGAATTACTATTTATTCTTATGATGAATTATTTATTAAGTCAGATTAATTTATTTTTTGTGATGTCGATTGAAACAAGTCGTGTCAAAAGAAAACTAGATATGGAAGACATGCTAAAAGCTCCTGTGGAATCTTTGACTAGTTTTAAAGAAATCAAATACACCTCAGAGAGGAAACCGAACGTCAAGAAGAACAGCGCAGACTGAAGCCATTCATTCAACATTTAAAATTACCTAAAGTTGACCCGAAAGTAAAATTCATAAAAACGTTGACAAGTGTGAGGAGAAAGTCGATATGCATGAGGTAAAATCCGAAAAGAACGAATTAGATGAAAAAGTGGGACAGCTGGAAGGGAAATTACAGAGCAGAGGACAGCCTGTTAGCGCAGCCGATGGTCCTCGACTCAGGTATTCTTCTACCTTTGACAGTAAGTCGACTTAGTCATTGTTTAAGAATCAATTTGAGATTGCTGCTTTTGTCAATTGTTGGACTGAAGAGGAAAAATTCACGGCACTGGTTCTCAATGTGCGGGGCCTAGTTTTGAACCTGCTGCAAAAGATCCCAGATGCGCAGCCGAACAACAACATAGCCATAACAACTTGGACTCTAGAGCTGAGGTACGGGGAGGGGGGGGGGGGTGTTTGTTGAAATGCTTGTCCATGTAGCTTACCCGGAGTTCCAGCAGCAGCTGCCATACCAGACCTTCCAGTTCCAGACGGTAGTGAAGTTGGCTCGACAAAAACTCACAACTATTCTTGATCAATTAACTTTTCAAAATCTCCCTCAGCTGCTTCCATATTTAGATGAGATCTGTAGGTAGAGGGAGCAGATATAGTCTACAGAGCTCAACATCGCGGGTTCGAACCCCAGCCGAGGATTTTTATCTGGAAGGTGAAAAAACCATGAGCATGCCTCGTCTTTCGGATGTGACGTTAAGCAATGGTCCCGAGCCTGTACAATGTGAAGTACTCGTTAAAGAAACCGTTCCTAGGAAAAATTAAAGACCCCGACAGTAGAGTCGGGCTCATGTCCACCAGAGTGACGAGACCTCGTTGTTGAAGCCTGAGCTTGAACCACAATCACAAAATATATAGGTAGAGATGACAAATGTTGATCATCCCTTTGTGTGTTATTGACATCATTTAATGAGGGCGCCGGTAGCTCAGTGGTATGCGTGCTTGCCTTCTATTCGAAATTCGACCGAGGCCCTTAGTTTATTTTATCTGGGAGGTAAAATAAACTTAAGCACGCCGTCCTTCGGATGGGACGTTAAGCGATGGTCCCCAGCCTGTAAGATGTCAGGTACTCGTTAAAGACCCCTACCCTAGGTGAATACAAATTTAGGGTAGGCAAAATTTAGGACTCCCACAGTAGAGTCGGGCTCATGTCCACCAGAGTGACGCAAGAGCGCTCTGGTAGTAGGCGATATGATCTCGTAGTTAAAGCCCGGGCATGAGTCATAAAACCTAACCTAACATCACTTAATAAGATCGATTGGGAAGAAGTGGATTCAATTAGTGGCATCAAGTACAATTATCTGTTCCATTCAGGATTTTTAAACAGGTTCCGTCCGCACCAGCTTCAATGCATTCAAAAGAATCTGAATTTTCAGTCAAACCAGTTCCCTTATTTCTATTAAATTGATATATTTTTGCAAACTTTTAATAATCAATGATTATACCCCTGAATCCATCTTCTGTAACGAAGAGGTCATTTTTGAATCTTGCGCCTTCCTTATATTATTGTTATCATTCTCCGACCCTGTGAACAAATGAAAATAATTAAATATTTAATCAATCATTCAATATAAAAGTATTTACCCTTCTGGGTTGTGTAAGCGGATTATGAATTTACAATAATATATTTTTCAGTATCTATATATTTTTTTTTTAATTTACATCCTAGCAAATATATGTTTCGGAAATAACTCCCTTTTTTTTTTTTTAATACTATTTTATTTAGATATTTACAATCAGCTACAATGTACAAAATAATAATAAAAATTTAAGGTAAGACTAAATAAATTTATAAAAAACGATAAATCAATGTATCAATGTATAAAGATCAATGTATCATCAATGAGTTACCGGCGCGTGTATGTTTTCTTTATATAAACCGCGCCGGTAACTCAGTGGTATTCTTATATATTTCTTATATATTTATATAAATTGTCGATATATATATATATATATATATATATATATATATATATATATATATATATATATATATATATATATATATATATATATATATATATATATATATATATATATATATATATATATATATATATATATATATATATATATATATATATATATATATATATATATATATATATATATATATATATATATATATATAATCGGCGTCGTAAATTTATTTCATATAATGAAAAGGTTATTTTGTATCGAGCTAGGCTCGGCAATATTGTAGCTATTCTTGTTTTTATTCATAATCATAAGTACAAATCATACCTAGAATTAATCTGGATCCATTTTCTGTATCAATAACGTCCACTTGGAACTTGCTAGGATCCACAATATTGTTATTTCTCTCTGAAATAATGAAATTAGCTTATTAATGATAAAGCTAATGATGAAATCGACCAAAATTTAAAATAATTTAATAACAATTAAAAATAATAATTTAATAATTTGAAGTTATGACCTAAACAAAATCCAAAACAAAAGTTACAATATGAAATGGAGTTGGCACTTGGAGAGTTTATTAATAAAGCGCACTGATAGTTACGATATGGTTTCACTTAATAAGATCGATTGGGAAGAAGTGGATTCAATTAGTGGCATCAAGTACAATTATCTGTTCCATTCAGGATTTTTAAACAGGTTCCGTCCGCACCAGCTTCAATGCATTCAAAAGAATCTGAATTTTCAGTCAAACCAGTTCCCTTATTTCTATTAAATTGATATATTTTTGCAAACTTTTAATAATCAATGATTATACCCCTGAATCCATCTTCTGTAACGAAGAGGTCCTTTTTGAATCTTGCGCCTTCCTTATATTATTGTTATCATTCTCCGACCCTGTGAACAAATGAAAATAATTAAATATTTAATCAATCATTCAATATAAAAGTATTTACCCTTCTGGGTTGTGTAAGCGGATTATGAATTTACAATAATATATTTTTCAGTATCTATATATTTTTTTTTTAATTTACATCCTAGCAAATATATGTTTCGGAAATAACTCCCTTTTTTTTTTTTTAATACTATTTTATTTAGATATTTACAATCAGCTACAATGTACAAAATAATAATAAAAATTTAAGGTAAGACTAAATAAATTTATAAAAAACGATAAATCAATGTATCAATGTATAAAGATCAATGTATCATCAATGAGTTACCGGCGCGTGTATGTTTTCTTTATATAAACCGCGCCGGTAACTCAGTGGTATTCTTGCTTACAGAGCTCAAGATCAAGGGTTCGAAACCCAACCAAAGCCCTTCGGTTTTTTATCTAGGAGGCGAAAAAATCTTGAGCACACCGTCCTTCGGATGGGATGTTAAGAGGTGGTCCCGAGCCTGTACGATGCCAGCTACTCATTAAAGACCCCTATAATATCACATTATGATGTTCATCATTAATTCAATACCCCAAATAACATCTTAATTATTCAAATAATTTCAATTTTTATATACAGGATATTTTTTTTTTTTTTTTTTTGGCATTATGTACGATGCATATTAGCCATGTCACTGTGTTATCTAGTTACTTACGACATCCATGGCCACGGGAGGGAGTTCTATATACGAAATAAAACTCTCTCCCGGACGGGATTCGAACCCGCAAACCATGGTGAGACCATGCGACCAGAGCCCTACGCTCTAGCCCGCACGACCACCATGGCTCCATGCCATGTCCACCATATACAGGATTACTAACCTCACAAATGTATTTGGGGATCTTTATGTAATTTATTTTTTTATTTTTTAATGTTGTTTATCATATTCTTTTGCTGAGACTTATGGACATTTATAAATGTAAATACTAATTAATTGTTATTGTTATTAACCACATATATTTAAATCTTAAGTAAAATACAAAATAAATAACATAAAAAAGTAAAAATGTTCACAGGTTTCAGCAAAAACAAAACAAAGGTGAATAAATGTGAGGTTAGTTAGCATTTTTGGATATAAAAATTAAAAATTGGTTGAATAATTAAGATGTTATTGATATATTGAATTAATAACCACCACCGAATTACGTTAGTTATTAATTGTATAACATTTTTTTTAGATACTGTGAGTTCTTCTCGAAACGACTGTATTTGCTAGGTTGTAAAACCCAAGAAAATAATTGAGAGAAAACTAAAAAATAAAAATATGTATAATGTATTATAAACATGTATATATGTATTATATATATATTGTTTTTCTCTTAATTAGTTTCTTGGGTTTTACAACCTAGCAAAATAGTCGTTTCGAGAGTTTATATATATATATTTATATAAATTGTCGATATATATATATATATATATATATATATATATATATATATATATATATATATATATATATATATAATCGGCGTCGTAAATTTATTTCATATAATGAAAAGGTTATTTTGTATCGAGCTAGGCTCGGCAATATTGTAGCTATTCTTGTTTTTATTCATAATCATAAGTACAAATCATACCTAGAATTAATCTGGATCCATTTTCTGTATCAATAACGTCCACTTGGAACTTGCTAGGATCCACAATATTGTTATTTCTCTCTGAAATAATGAAATTAGCTTATTAATGATAAAGCTAATGATGAAATCGACCAAAATTTAAAATAATTTAATAACAATTAAAAATAATAATTTAATAATTTGAAGTTATGACCTAAACAAAATCCAAAACAAAAGTTACAATATGAAATGGAGTTGGCACTTGGAGAGTTTATTAATAAAGCGCACTGATAGTTACGATATGGTTTCTTCTTCAACCGAACATATTATAGTTTATAGTCAATTGATTTATACTATAGTTTTTCAACAATGACAACGACGGCACCAGAAAGATAAACAATCCAGTAATTGAGTTATGAATCCAACCGAATCTAGAGAGGTTACTAACTGCTACAAACAGTGTTGAGACTGCCCCGAGCTAACGAAGTATAGGGAAAGTTATGTAATCGGATAAATTCGATTCCAAGTTTTCAACGGAATTTCATGTTTTCCGATCTGATTTCAAAATTAAAAAAAAAATGTCATCTATTTGTGAAAAGAATAACTTTCGATAAAATGAATTTATCAGTATGAAAGTTTATATGTGTTTTCAGAATTTTCTTCAGAACGTGTATTGAGTTTCGCCAAATCGACTAAAGGAAAGTGAAGTTTAACACGAAAACTCTAATAACTGTCATGACACAAAATTTTATGTCAATTCAAAGCACAAAAAAGGACGACCACCTATTAGTTTTTCAGCGGAATCAGCAGAAGAGGAGGAGTCAACTTCAAAATCCTAATAACTCCCGATGTAATGAATAAATCCAACTGAAATTTTATATTTAAATTCAAAACTACATGAAGATGGCACCTATAAATTTTCCGCGAAAATGCCCGAAGGGAAGGGGGGGATCAGAGATGGGGCTTCATTCTAATAACTGACCTTGTAATGCATTTATCGACATAGCATTTAGTATGAGGATTCATATGTCACTAAGTCATATATTAAGTTTTAGCTCAAACGGTTGAGTGGGAAAGTTCATAGCCGGTGAGCCGGTAGAAGTGTTAAAGCCATTTTAAAGTCCCTCTGACAGTCGAAAAGGATGTACTTGAAGAGAAAGTTAAAAGAAAGTGATCCTTCTAGGAGTGAAATGTGTATAAAACAATAAGACAAAACTAGACTAGATGGGACCAGCGGCTAATGAGAGGTTACAGAAGGTAGTAATCACAAGAAAACTGTGGGGCAGCCACTGAGAGAAGACCTGCGTGTTGGATGTCGGCTAACTGTGCCAAGGGGAGAAAAGCAGGCTGGAGGTCCGTCCACTGGACATACTCAAGTCAATGTCCCTTTGGCACTTAACCCTCTAGTACACTCGCCTTTCATCGTTACATTAGTACACTCACGCAGCACTCAGTACCGCATGCTTAACTATTGAGTTTTTCAGCAGTTTTGCACCCGATACAACTACAAAAAGTTTTTTAGGCGCACTGAATGCATAACAATGTTTTTTAAAACTTTATTGAAATAAAATACATAATTGTTTTAAAAATGTAACAAAAATTGAACCTTTTAAACAGTGTTTAAGAATTACATATATTGAAGTAAAGAAAAACATCTTATTATAGTACAAATGAAAAACAATATAATTAATTATAAATAGTTTATTTTTATTATAAATTAGTTGTAGGTACAAGGAAAAAACTATAAAATTAATAATTAATTAGTTTTAGTTTTTTAATTTATTGAAATTAATTAATTAATAGCTAATTATTATTATTTAATTATAAATTAGTAGTTCATAAAAAAAAATTAACTATAACATGAAAATATACTTAGTTATAAAGAAATCAAATACGAAATAAAATATTTAAAAAAACCTACTTACTACTTAGTAGTGGCAAATCACTTAAAACATTTTGGTGACATGAACAAGTAACTTAAACATATCAATAGTGGCCTTGAAATTAAGATTTTTATTTACTCTTATGGGTTGCTATCAGCAACTTTCACCATAAAAGCAGAAGACAAAATATTTCCGGTTTCGATAAATTATAAATTTTTTAAAATCAGTTAAGAACTTAATACACAGTTTCTTCTTAGTTTTAAAAATGTCACTTAGACCACTTTGATTCTAACCCAGTCAATTATTATTTTTATATTTGTACTTTGGAGGTAAAATAAACATAAGCATGCCGTCCTTCGGATGAGACGTTAAGCGATGGTTCCGAGCCTGTACGATGTCAAAGACCCCTCCCTACCCTAGGTGAATAAAAATTTGGGGTAGGCAAAATTTAGGACTCCCACAGTAGGGTCGGGCTCATGTCCACCAGAATGACGAAAGAGCTCTGGTAGTAGGCGATATGACCTCGTAGTTAAAGGCCGGGCATTAGTCTCAAAACCTAACCTAACCCCCCTATGTGTGGCTTAAACAACATGAATAATATATTTTATTATTATTTTTTTTTTTACTTTCTTATATATTTAGCATAAGTTCAGTTTAAATTTCCTCGATAATAACTATTCTACTTTTTCTCAATCCTTCCAATTAGTTATTGACTTTTTCAATAATAAGGTTAGGTTAGGTTAGGTTTTATGACTCATGCCCGGGCTTTAACTACGAGGTCATATCGCCTACTACCAGAGCGCTATTTCGTCACTCTGGTGGACATGAGCCCGACTCTACTGTGGGAGTCCTAAATTTTGCCTACCCTAAATTTTTATTCATCTAGGGTAGGGGTCTTTAACGAGTACCTGGCTCGGGACCATCGCTTAACGTCCCATCCGAAGGACGGCGTGCTTAAGTTTATTTTACCTCCCAGATAAAATAAACTAAGGGCCTCGGTCGGGCTACGAACCCACGACCTTGAGCTCAGAAGTCAAGCACGCATACCACTGAGCTACCGGCGCCCTCTCAATAATAAGATATAAATTAACTAAGTCTGAAATTTAATTATTGAATTTAATGTAATAGGATAACATATGGAATCTTAGTCTAACCTTTCCCCGCCAAGATGGCAGCGCTTACTCAATTTGTATTCAAATGACTTCAATATATAATATAATGACATTATATTTTTATTTTAAAATAACAGTAACCTATCACAATTAAAGACAGAAAAATTAGAATTTTAACCTAGAATTTTAATAACGAAATATTTTTTTTAGAATCGAAAGGTGTATTATCTGTTTCTGGTGAAGTACTGTAAAGTCTCAACAGATGGTGCTGTAATGTAGCTTCTACTTGCATTTCTCCTCTATCACAGCTATGTGAAGTATAATACAAAATATGTTATCGTTCGGAAATTAAATTTTGAGTTTCCATCGGAATTTCATGTTTTCCAACCCCCAGAATACAAAATGGGGGAAAAAACATTCTGTCTGACTTACTGTATGTCCGTCCCCAACACGATAACTCATGATACGAGTGAATGTATCGACTTGAAATTTTGTATATAAGTCCAGCAGTTTTTCAGTCAAGGAGAAGTTAGGGATGCTTAATACAAAATCAATAATAACCTACAATAAGTATTGAACTGATTCCAGGTCTACTTTGTGAAAATTCATAATGAACAGGATAAAGGAATATACACACACTAAGGAATATACACTCCACACACTACTTGTCAATATTTTGACCAATATAGTGAAAATATTGACAAGTAGTGTGTGGAGTTTATATTCCTTAGTGTGTGTATATTCCTTTATTCTGTTCATAACCTACAATGTAATGAATGTATCGACACAAAATGACTCCTAGGTACTACCAGACCTTTCGTCCCTCTGGTGGACATGACTCTACTGTGTGAGTCCTACATTTTGCCTACCTAAGTATACACATAGGATAGGAGTCTTTAACGAGTACCTGACATCACACAGGCTCGGGACCAATGCTTAATGTCTCATTCGACGTGCTGAAAGTTTTTTCTCCTCTCAGATAAAACCTAAGAACCTCGGCCGGGTTTCGAACCCGCGATCTTGAGCTTAGTAAGCAAGCACGCTTACCACTGAGCTACCGGTACCAATCACATGTGTATACGGTATGGTTAGGTTTAATGACTCATGCCCGGGCTTTAACTACGTGGTTATATCGCCTACTACCAGAGCGCTCTTTCCTCACTCTGGTGGACATGAGCCCGACTCTACTGTGGGAGTCCTAAATTTTGCTTACCCTAAATTTTTATTCACCTAGGGCAGAGGTCTTCAACGAGTACCTGACATCGTACAGGCTCGGGACCATCGCTTAACGTCCCATCCGAAGGACGGCGTGCTTAAGTTTATTTTACCTCCCAGATAAAATAAACTAAGGGCCTCGGTCGGGTTTTGAACCCACGTTCTTGAGCTCAGAAGACAAACACGCATACCACTGAGCTACCGGCGCCCTCGGTATATACGGTATGGTTTAACATAAATAATAATAATTTTTTTTTACAAACCTTACATTGACTTGATTTTCTAGGCCTCGTACACACCTAGCGACATTTGTCGTGGAACATGTGTTTCGGGACAAACAATTTGTCCCTATACATATTTAAGTGTTCTGGGACTGTCGCGATACAAAAGTCTCAAGTCGCGTGTCCCCCCTCCAAACGGGGAACATGGCATAATGTCGCGCAACATTTCATAGTGTTTATGTGTCCCGAGGCAGTTCTGATCTGTCCGGCATCGAAAAACTTTAAAAATAATTGAAGAATATCAAACTCTCCCATGTTTATGGGATGTTATTTCCCTTCATTATAAAAATATGAACCAAAGGCGGGATGCCATCGAATACCTTTCAAAAAAATACGAGATGTCTAATTCTGAGATGTTTCTGAAATTGTACAATTTAAAGTCGCAGTTTAGGCGGGAACAAAAAACTGTCTGCTTCAAAGAAACGTGGTTCATTGCCAAAAAGTGCGCTTGGTTTGGGTACCAAGCCTTATTGTTTCTGCTACAAGGATTGAAGTCAAGAGGAAATAGAGACTCACATGAAGGAGAAAACAGAGCCAATGAAGCAAGTAAATTTTATTCAATTGATTTAACAATTTTATCTTTTTTTTTCAATGAATATTAATTTTTCGAGCAGATTAAGAGCAATGAAAATGACTCCCGAAAATACATTACCAGCCAATAACGTTTAGATTTTTTTTTTTTTAACCGCTTAATAACAATCAATTATTGAGACAAACAGTAAACGCACAGAGGACAATTTCATTTAAAGACTGGCTCCGTAGCTGTGGACGCGCGACAATGTCTAAATACAGTCTAGGGACATTGTATCGCTGTCTCTATACAATGTTCCGCGACTTTCTCGCTAGTTGTATTAGAAGTTTAATTTGAAAGGACTGGATGTTGGATGGTTTAAAGATACATTATCCGGTGTGGCGGTGTCCTGATGTGAGTTCATCATCCAGCTGTGACTCTCCACACAGTTCAAAGGTGACTGGAAGACTCCTCTTGTTTATCTCTCCTTAAGAAGAAAGTGATTCTTTGCCAGACTCTCATAGATTATACTGCGTAGCCAAGCGAGAGAGAGTGTGAGAGACAATTGTCCAAGACAAAGCTAGCCAGAAGAGAGGTGACCCCTCCAAGTTAATTTGGGCCTATAGAAAGTTTAACCTATGACAAAGGTACTTAACCTTATCATAGTTCTGCCCGAAAGGTAAATCTCTCCAAGATATCCACCCAACTTTCTTGTAAACTTTTCATTTTTATATTCAGTTGACTCATCAATTATTTTAAAATTATAGGTCCTATTCAATATCATATATATATATATATATATATATATATATATATTAAAAAAATCCCTGGGTGGTTATCATATATCGGGTGTGGCCACTATTTATAATTTTTTTATATTTTGGGCATATATAAATATAAATAAAAAGTACCTTTTCTCTTCTGCGTTATAATTCCAATGTTATAATTGGATCTTTTCGGTTATATGTCAGGGATTCTAAAAAATTTTCCATTTGAACTGTATGTTTCTCTTATATCAGGAGAATGTGGACTGTTTCAGTAAAAGGACCGACGCGTCGCGACGGGAGGGTCAAAATTATATTTCTTCGGATACATCAACTGGATTTACAAAGAGTAAGTGGTTTCGGTAGACAATTTTTCAGAATCCCTGACACATAACCGTAAAGATCCTTATAATTTTCATTCCTACATCTTCTCTCACTCAGACTGGTTCACTAGACTGTCCACTTCCACAACACAACTTACAATTAGACTGTTTCACACTATCTAAAACAGCTGTTCGTCGTCTTTTGTTTACCTATCATTTGTTGTTCATTATTCGTTTTAAGGGGCTGTTCACAAACTACGTCACACGCCTAGGGGGGGGGGGGGGGGAGGGGGTTTATAACTTTAGGATGATTGTGGCGGTGGGGAGGCGGGGAGTAAACAAAAAAAAAAATGACGTCACCTTTATTATTACACTTTAAAATAAGGGCATAGACAATTTTCTAAAAATTAATTTCATGCAATTTTTTTTAACGTTAGTATTTTAATAAATTCATGTTATTAAAGTAAAATAACATATTTAAATAAAATACATTTTATGTATGAGAAAAACATCGAGGATCAAGAAGAAGCCGAGAGGTTCGATGACGACATGATAGATAGTAATAGGGAAATACCTGAACCTTCTGACAGTGATCAATCTGAAATACCAATCATAACTATAGATGAACATTTAAAACGGATTTGGGAGGAATCGTAATATTCCTGTCTTTTTTCATGATATGGATTACCTCGCTTGAATAATCGAAATGTTAAATACTTAAATCACTGTTCTTTTATTTAATTTATGAATACAGATGAATATAATATGTATGTTGTATTTATGATAAATAGATGTTGTAATTATGATAAATCGGGGGCCATGGTGGCCGTGCGGGCTAGAGCGTAGGGCTTTGGTCGCATGGTTTCACCATGGTTTGCGGGTTCGAATCCGAGTGAGTTTTATTTCGTAGATAGAACTCCCTCCCGGGGCCATGGATGTCTTAAATAATTATACACAACACATTGACATGGCTAATATGCACCGTACATAAAGCCAAAAGAAAAAAAAAAAAAAAAAAAAAAAAAAAAAATTATGATAAATTGAAGTTTTATTATTTTTATACAATTTAGTAATTTTCTTTTAAAAAAAAATTCAGTTTAAATGGGGGGGGGGGGGGGGCATGAAAAAATGACGTCACGTTTAGGGGGGGGGGGGGGGGGGTTCAATTAAGTGTGATGACCTCAAAATTGCGTGACGGTTTGTGAACGGCCCTTTAAAACAAAACGCGACTAGTCCATCTTTGCATATTTATTCACTAATTAACTAACTTCTCGACTCCTAACAGCTATTTTTTTATACAAATAATAATAATAATTGATTTTATAATATATTTATAATCTTAATGTGTGTACATTTTTTACGTCACAGGTTGAGATTTAACTCTTTAAAATGAAAGTAATGTTGTTACTTTTGGACTAGAGAGATTTTTATGAATTATATAATTATAATCCCTGATTTTTATAATCCATGATAATCACCCGAATGGACAAATAAATTAAAGGCTACACTTAGTTAGCTTCCGGTCGAGCACATGAGCACTTTTTGACAATAGTCAAAACAACTTCTAAGCTGAGGAACGCGGACATATTGTTTGCACTCTGCAAACTTAGTTCATATCTAGACCTGTCGATGGTGTGAAGCCGAAACCGGTAGTTGTATTTTTATAAATATCTTTAGTGGAATAGACAACATTTCAAAAAATAAGCTTGTTTCATTTATTTAATAGTCAAAACTTTTTATATATGATTATTTCAAACTCAAAATTAAATTTACTGTAATAAATAGTTTGTCAATGCGGTCGGAAAAGAAAGTAAACATTGAATTTTTACATAACTTGCCCTATACAACGTCTGCCTGGGAAAGTACCTAGTCTACCCTGTCTCTATGTTTCTGGCGCTGCTGTGAAATGAGGTATGACAACTCTCTCTCCCCACACTCCTAGAGATCTCATCTTTAATTCTTTCTTTTTTTTTCTTCTCTGTTTTATCTTGATTTTTATCCCCTACGCTTGACCTGTACATTGTACTTTTTCAAGCAAGAAAGCCAGTAATGAGTCTAGAAAGTTTAGACCAGTTCTTTTTTTTTCTCATATAATCTCAGTTGTATCAAACATTTAGATCCTGGATGCATTTGCATTTCTTACAGTCAGTTTCATTTTCCTCTTCTTTCTTTTAGTTATGGTTGAATCACCGGCTAAGTACTTCCCCAGAACAAATTAATCAATTGCGTTTTATCTCGACCTGCCAAAGAAAATCAACCATTTGGGCTAAAATTTAATATTTGACTTACATAGTGACTTTTGAATCCTCAAAATAAATTGTGTGTCAATACATTCATTACATCGTCAGTTATTAGAGTATTTAAATCGAGCCCTTTCACTGTTCCCTCCCTCTCTCTTCGATCGATTTTGCGGAAAATGAATAGGTGTCATCCTCATGGTGTTATATAAATATATAATTTCGTGTTATAAATTAATTACATCTGCCGTTCATCGGATTTTTGAGTTGAGCCCCCCCTCCCCCCCCCCCCCCCCCCCCCCCACACCCGCTGAATATCAATATGTGACGTCGTTGGAAGATTCTGGATACACAAATACAATTTCGTTTTGATACATTCATTCTATCGAGAATTGTCGCGTTCACAGACACATATTTTTCGAAATCAGGAGGTCGGAAAAGATAAAATTCCGTTAAAAACTCAGCATCGAATTTTTGACCGATTATATAATTTCACCTAAACTTCGTATAGCTGGGTAAGTAAAAAAGTGTACGTGAAGAATATGAACTTTCTTTTCAGTAATACCTCTCTGTATAGTGCGGGGGATAAAGGTCATTCATATGGTGTGTACTATGTCAGGAACTCGTTAAAGATCCTTATTCTAGGTAAATAAAAAATTATGATAGGCAAAATTTAGGACTCCCATAGTAGAGTCAGGCTCATGTTCACCAGAGTGACGAAAGAGCGCTCTGGTAGTAGGCGATATGAGCTCGTAGTTAAAGCCCGGGCATGAGTCACAATAACTATCAGAAGTGACGATATAATTTCATAAATGTATCCATATTTAAGTGGGTTTAGCAAAAATGAAAAGTTTTGTTTATCGTTCAGGCTCATAAGAAGGACGGCGTGCTCAGGATTTTTTCATCTCCCAGATAAATAACTTAAGGGCCTCGGGCGGGTTTCCAACCCAGTTCAGTAAGCAATCACGCATACCACTAAGCTACTGGCGCCCTCAACTCTTGTTCTGCCGCGGTAATTAAGGCGGGAAGCCACGGATCCCGCCAAAAACCCCCAACACGTGTCCAGTGAAAGTATGCTACGTGGCTATGTACCTTGAATACCTTTGTCCCAGGACGTTATAAATAAACTTTCCACACACCGGGGTCACCTCATAGTCGTGGGGTCAAGGCGCTTGCAGACAAACCAAAGCAGTAATGAATGAGTGTATCGGATGCTCAGGTCCCTGGGTGTACACCATATCTTTATTTTTACTTCCCCAGTTATATGAAGTGTAGGGAAAGTTATGCGAACGGTCAGATATTTGCTGTTGAATTTTCAACGTTATTTCATGATTTCTGACCCCCAGAATAAAAAAATGTGAAAAAAAGATTCTGTCTGCCTTACTGTGAGTGAATGTATCGTCACGAAATTTTATATGTAGTTCTAGCAGTTTTTCAGTCAAATAGGCCAAAGAGAAGCTGGGGATGCTTAATACAAAAACAATAATAACTTACGATGTAATGAATGTATCGACACAAAATTTATTTGTGTATCCCAAACCCCATAAGAACGACACCTACTAATTTTCTCCGAATGAGGGAGGCTCGACTCAAAAACCCCAAGAATTTCTAATTTAATGAAAGTATAGAACATTTAGTATGATTATTCAAAAGTCCCTATGTTAGTACGACTCATGCCCGGGCTTTAAATACGAGGTCAAATTATCTACTACCGGAGTGCTCATTCCTCGTTCTGGTGCACATGAGCCTGACTCCACTCTGGGTGTCCTAAATTTTTCCAATCTAGGTTTATTCACCTATAGGTAGGTCTTTATCGACTATCTGACATCGCACAGGTTCGGGATCACCTCTAAACGACCCATCCTAAGGACGACGTGCTCAAAGTTTTTTCACCTCTCAGCTAAAAAACCGAAGGGCCTCGGCCGGGTTTTGAACCCGCAATCTTCAACTCAGTAGGCTAGCTCTGAGCTACCGGCGCCCTCAAAACTTCCTTTGTAAGTCAACTACACAAACGATTGATTTTTGGAGTGAAAATTTAGTTGAATAATTCTGTAATAACCCCACCCATGGATTCACACCTGGCACAATATGAGTGGTGTCTGTGGGACCTACAGCATCGGCAGAGCCAAATAAAGATAAATATATGCGCAAATTTCGAAATGGGTCGGAAGACGAGAAGACTCTTAAAATTACTAAAATATGCCCGAAAAAAAAAAAGTGTATTATGTAAATACATTTTTTTTCGTGTTGTTTTCTTTTCCAAAACCAAAAAAGGGCAGAGAACTTTCTTCTCGTATACTACTCTTCGTACTCCTTTCAATATGGCACAAAAAAAAAATTATAAAACATTTTTTTTTCTGATATCTTGACTGTAGATCTGCCTTCTTGATCACCTGCTTACCGCGTTCTGCTCTCCCCGCCAAAACCTGTCTATCCGGTCTCACACCACTTCCAATCAGTCTTCTCTTTAATTAGGAAAGTTTTGTTGCCATTTTTTTCTTCTTTCTTTTTTAGGTTATTCATTTAATTTAATTTATTTATTTATTTTTTCACAATTTCTCCCACTCTCGCCCTACGACAGTAACGTGGGAATTTACCCTACAGTACCCCTAGAAAATAAAATGAAGAAATACTGACTTTTTCTTTTTTTTAAATAAAATTTCTCTCTCCTTTTTACATCCCCTATAGGTCGAATCATCAGTGGTGTACTTCCCCAGTACGAATTAATCATCTATGTTTTCCAACTCCCTTTGAAACCTGATTTAATTTAAAATCAACAATGAATCCTAATACTAAATTTCATCGGTGAACTTGAGCCGATTGTCTGTTTGTTCATGTGTCTGTGTGTCTGTGAACACGATAACTCCCGATAATATGAATGTATCGACATGAAATTATATATCTAACTCCTAATACCTATCGATGTAATGAATATATCGACACAGAATCTGGTATGAGGATTCAGAAGTCCCTATGTAAGGCTACGGTTACTGTGCATGCGAATTCGGACGAAAATGTGATCGGACGAGTACGTCCGAAATCCTCGTCAGAACAAGGCGGTTACACTGTGCGCGTTTTCTGATATTCTGATAGTCAGTAGGTACGTTTCTGCCGCCCAGCAAAGATGGACGAACTTGATGAATTTTATTTTCTTGAAAGTCCGTTAATGAAGTTATTGTTGTTAATTGGTGGAAAAACAGAGCATGTCAACCAGTTATTTTTCAGTAGAGACGACAAAGGAGAGTTTAAAATGTTATTTCAAGAATTGTGGTACTTTTCTCTCACTTTTGCCGAGAAATATCTCTGTTATGATAATTTTTGTCTCTCATATCCCACAAAACACCTGTTCCCGTACACAAGACTTATCAATTTATCGTTATCCATGGTGAAATAACGAAATCACTCAAAATTTAACGCACGAAAACACCCAAAACAGACGCAGGTCGCACGAAAAAATCAAACTTGTTTGAACGCTCAACTGGTTCTGACGACTTCGTGCATGTTCTGACGTATTCGTCGCTGCCAGTGTAAACACTCTGATTGGAAAAGAGGCGTTTGTTTGTTCGGACGAATTCGTCAGAATTCGCATCCATAGTAACCGAAGGGTAAGTCAACTATTTATTTTTAGTCTAAATGGAAGATTGGTTTTGGAGGGAGAGCTCACTTTGTTGATTAATTCGTTTTGGGGAAGTACATTGCCGGCGATTCATCAACAGGGGGTCAAATAACATGAAATTCCAGTAAAAACTCAACATCGAATTTCTGACCATTTACATAACTTCTCCTATACTTTGGAGGACAGATTTAGGAACCAAAGTGAATGGAATGAGGACGTGAGGTATTTGAAGATAGGATTCTTCTGGAAAAGTTAGTTATTATTACTCATGCCCGGGTTTTAACTACGAGGTCATATCGCCTACTACCAGAGCGCTCTTTCGGCACTCTGGTGGACATGAGCCCGACTCTACTGTGGAAGTCCTAAATTTTGTCTAAGTACCCCAAATTTTTATTCACCTAGGGTAGGGGTCTTTAACGAGTACCTGACATCGTACAGGCTATAACGTCCCATCCGAAGGACGACGTGCTTAAGTTTATTTTACCTCCCAGATAAAATAAACTAAGGGCCTCGGTCGGGTTTCGAACCCACGATCTTGAGCTCAGAAGGCAGCCGGCGCCCTCTAAACTCTTCTGAAAAAGATCTCTACGGTATGCAATTATTTCCCATATTAATAGACCGGATCTGGGAATTCTTGAATGAAGAGGGTACCTTAGCCACTATAGCATGAGGACGCTCTATGCGGAACTGTAAATAGGATGTTAGATGATCCGATGGTGCTGCACTCTTCCCCGAAGTAAGGTGACCTAGTGCTCACTCTAATGAAAGTCTCCAGGAACTAGGACATCCAATTAATGATTGGACACTACTCCACCTTCAATCACTCAAACCTACAATATATATATATATATTTCCGCAGCTATACGAGGTATAGAGTAAATTATGTAATCGGTCAAAAATTTGATGAGTAGTTTTCAACGGAATTTCATGAATTCCGACCTCTGAATTCCAAATATGAAAAACAAATGTCTGTCTCTTTGTGTGTCTGTGAACAGTAACTCCCGATAGTTTGATCGCTTCGACACGAAATTTTATATGTGAATCCAATACCTCCTAAAGAAGACACCTCTTGATTTTCAGCCAAATCGATCAAAGGGAAGGGGGAATTAGGGGGGAGGCTTAAACCAAAAACTCTAATAACTGCCGATAGAATGAATTTTTTATCACATAATTTCATATGTGAATTCAAGATACGATGAGGACGACATTTATTAATTTTCAGCGGAATCCGGCTGAAGGAAAGAAGGATCGGAGGGGGCCTCAACTGGAAAACCCTAATAACTGGCGTTATAAAACTGTATCGATATGAATTAATCGACAAAAAATTTAGTAAGAGGATTTAGGAGCCCCTGTTGAATATTTGCGCAAACGGTCGACTGGTTTCGGAGGGGGAGCGATAAGTTGAACCTAGCGGAGAAAGAAGAAAGCACTATGACCCTGCACCGAGGACAGTCAGCGAGACCCCTCTGTTATCCCGAGCTCTCTCGTCGCGCCAAGGAAATGAAAGTGGGCTGGGAGTGACCGCCGATCGTCGCAGATGGTCGGCGGTGGTCGCCCCTAGCCGATCACAGCAACATAATTTTTTTAATTTGTTGCTTTTTTTGAATGATAAAAAACTTGTTAGGCCCTCTTTTCCCCGACAATTCAGCGAATGGGTGTCCCGGCCTCCCCCGGAGCGACTCCCCCCCCCCCCCAAAAAAAAAAAAAATTGTATCTGTTGAATGTACCGGGTCTTGTGAGAATTTCACTTAGTTGCCGTAGCTCGCTCCTTTGGGGCTTCAGGGTCTCCGGTATCTGCATCTGGTTCTTTCTCTCCACTACTTCTCCAAAAGGTCTATAGTCCACTTCTTTATATGGGTATGGCATGCTTCCATGGATATACCCCACTGGCTCTGGCCCCATAAAAGGGGATAAAGCTTTAATTTGTTTCAGTTCTTAATTTCAATAATAAATTATAATCACACTTTATAGCAACAACAGACGCCATTATCTAAAGCTAACTGTAGTTTGACAAACGGATGGATTTCTGGGCGATGGGGAAGATTTAATTGAATTTTTTCTATTGGAAAGGAGAACATTTTCACATGAAATGCAATGATAATTTGACAAATATGATGATAATATGACATTTGAAATGGGAATTAAGTTGGGTAAGTCGGTAATAGTCTTTAGATGGACTATTTAATCCACGAAAGAAGGAAGGAGACTGACGATTGAGTCATGTGGCCCTGAGAGAGAAAGCCTGGAGTGTAAGGAGTGGAGCTGGAGAGATTGAGGAGGTGTGGACCCGGGCCGGCGGCAGGAGGCAGTGTGGGTCAGGAGCACCCGTCAGGCCAGTTCGATGTGGGCCAGAACACACCTACATCAGTGCCATCTAGAGGACAAGTGTGTCGCTGAAGGACAAGTGTCTCCCTTGAGGACAAGTGTATCCCTGGTGTAGACCCGGCCAGTCGCCACAATGGGCTGTGTAGGTCAGGAGCACCCGTCAGGCCAGTTCGATATGGGACAGAACATACTTACATCAGTGCCATCTAGAGGACAAGTGTGTCACTGAAGGACAAGTGTCTCCCTTAAGGACAATTGTGTCGCTGAAGGATAAGTGTGTCACTAAAGTACAAGTGTGTGGACCCCGCGCGGCGGAAGCTACTTGTGTGATTGAGAAGAACGAAGTAAACTGGTCTCAAGTCTACAATCGTTTTTGAGTTAGAGGGTCAATAGCTAAGATACGTTTTTGTCTACTGAGCACGGCCGAGGACTTTAAATTTTTTATCTGGTAGCAAATTATATATATTATTATTCAGGACTTCCACAGTTGAGTCGAGGTCATGCTCACCAGAAGGATGAAAAGCACTCTGGTGGTAGACGATATGTAGCTCGACATGAATCCCTATATACTCGAATCCATATACTTTCTGAAAAAAAAGGACCACAAGCTCGTTAGATAAGCATCAACCAGAAATAATTAATTTCAGCCAAAATTAAAGATAATAAACATATTCAGATTATGCTTAACGAAAATATCCAGAAATATATAGCACTCATCAAACTAATTCCTGATGCACAGCTCCAAATGTAGCTGGTTACATAATTCATATGTAAAAATACCAATTTTTCTTTCGTTTCTTTTCACTTTCTTTATGACTTAAGTGATTATCCATGAGGTAGGTAAGAGATCACGAAGAAGGCATTATAAATCGGAAGTCAGCCATAGTACTTTCAGTGAAGTCACTTCACGACAGTCACTAACTACCTAGATGAGTTTAAACAGACTGATAAAAGCTATTCGTCACTCGAATAGTGGCAGATTATCACTAAGAATTATTAGTGAAGTCTACTATGGATTTTTGTCGCTTGGACATTCACTCAATTTGTCCATCAGTCAGAGAGTCAATTCACAAGCCATGGGGGTCTTAGTATCTCCGATAGGACTACAGAGGACCTCCAAGAATTACGCGTATTTGAGAACGAGGCTTCAAATTCTTATTTTCTACCTTCAATAAATCTTTTGTTCTTCAGGGATGCAGGAAAGAAGCTGACAAAGTTGTCGGTGAATCACCGGCTATGTACTTCCACACAACGAATTAATCAACTAATTTTTTGCCCTCCCTCCAAAACAAATCAATAGCTGACTAAAGGCCCGTTTACATGCTCAAGCCATTTGCACAAACTGGCTTGCGCATGTAAATCGCGTTACGTGTGAACGCAGGCATGAAGTTTGCACACAGTTTGCCGAAAAGTTTGGCTTGAGTAAAATCTGTCCCGACAGAAAATCGGCTTGAGGTTGGTGTATTGGCATGAAAGTCTAAACGATGCTCAAGCCTCAGCTCCAACCTTGGGCATGCGCATCCCATTTTATTTAGACTTTTTATTAACATTTAATAAACTTACCTTTAGAAATGTGTTTTTTAATGCCGTGTAAATTGCGTCGCATGTTTCTGGAATTATAGCACTTAGAGCTGGTTTGGAAATACATGTGGAAAATTTTTAATCTTTATAACTACTCCCTGTTGCCAAAAATCTCAGCGTAGCTAATAGCCGATCATGGGGGGTGATTGCACGTCTCATAACAAAATCTACTCTTGAAATTATTGGTGTAATTTAATTTAGCAAATGCTGGAATGTGGCTTCGTCCATACGCAAATAGTTTCGAAAATCCTCAGATTCACTGCGTAATTCAGCTATTAAATTATGGTTTAGACCATTTCCTTTTATTCGCCTTCAATTTGATTTTTTTTTAATAATGCAAACCGCAGCCGTTCTAAGAATTAGTTTTTCGTTAAAATTTTCCATTGTGAACACAGCAAACTACAATTTTCAGTGTTCCTCACTTCACAATTGTGCCAGCCAAACTGAACGTGTGAACGGCAACATTTCATTCAGTTCATTTGCACAAACTGGCTTGCGCAAGCCAGTTTGTGTAATGGCTTGAGCGTATAAACGGGCCTTTACATAGTAGCTCACACAGGGACTTCGGACTTCATACTAAATTTCCTGTCGATATATTCACCCTATCGGGACTTATTCAGGTTTTGAGTTGAGTCCCCCGCCTCTGATTTTTCCTTTCTCACTAGCTTATATTTTTATGTTTATTTCTGCATATAGACTAAGTTTCCACTCTCCTCCTAGAATCAACCCACTGATTTGATTCAAAATCAATAAGTGTCTTACTGAGCGACTTCTGGGTTGATTCTCTTTTATCCTCCCTTCCCTTGGTGTGAAAATTGAAACAATCTGATAAAAGTCGACCCATGCCCGAGCCTTAACTACAAGAACATATCGCCTACTAACAGAGCACTCTGGTAAACATGAGCCCGACTCTACTGTGGGAGTCCTCAATTTTGCTAATCCAGGTATCGTCGATACAAATGCTAAATATCGAATGTGAAAAACACCACTTTTCAGGAGAGTGAATAAACTGTTTCATGGTTCATTCAAAATCCGTGCTTATTGTCAAACATTTTTTACCTATGTCATTATACGTGGTGTTATGCCTTATAGATGACTCTATAAGAATTTTATCGAATTATGTATCTTAATTAGTCAAAACGCACATTCATTAGTTTGATTATCTATAATTGATGATTATTTTTCTATAATTTACTATCGAATGTGGCATTTTCGTTAGTTTGCATTGTTCAATAATTAAATATTTACATTGCAAACTATTGAATTTGTCAGTCTGCTTTAAAACAGCTCATTGTTTTTACAAAAAAATTGCAACATCAAACACACGAACTGACATATTCAATACTTTGCCATGCAGGGAATTTGATTTTGTTCCTATTCGAACCAGATCAAAAACGCGAATGTGGTACATTCGAGACTGAAACATCCCAGTTCAAAAAAATTTTTCACAATAACGAATGCAGAATAACGAATTTCTTATTGGTGACTTTGATTTTGGACATCATTACATAGTTGGGATATTCGTCCCTTTGCCAGGGTTATTCCTCCCCTTTACAACGCGAATTCAGATTCGAGAGTTCGCTACAACATTCATCCGTCCTAAAGCTTTAGACCGAAAACGAAAAATGCGTTTTTTCACATTCGATACTTTGAATTTGTATCGACGATATGTTCACTTATGGTAGGGTTCTTCAATCTAGTACCTAACGTCTCTTAACATCTCATCCAAAGGACGGCGTGCTCAGATTCTAGCAAATGACTTCAGAAACTCTTTAATAGCATGTGAACCTCCATTTAGACGACTCGTATCTTTTCTTTTACTGTTCATATTGCAGATTTAATTTGTTCAAAATTAATGCAGCTATTAAAAACTTTCTTTCGTTGATGTGTGAGAAATTTGTTTTCGAAGCTATTAATTGTACCTTTTGTAGGGAGATAAAAATAATCTATTGAAAGATATAATGATAATAATCTAAATTGGGGAATTCTGAAAATAAGCAGGAGTTGTTTCTCACCGTGCTGGGCTGGCCTACATCAGGGACCGTGCAACTTGGCATAGTCCAGCAGGTCCTCGCTCGGCTTCCCAGAAAAGAGATTTTTTGTGACCTTTCATGGGGGAGGGGTCATAAGTGAAGAGAAAGCGGTAAAACAACAACAACATGTCCCTAATCAAAGAGACAGAGTCTCAAGAAGCCAGCAACAATCTCTTTGTAGAAGTATAATAAAGAAGTCGACGGTGAATCACCGGCTATGAACTTCCCCAACAATTACGTTCCCTGCCGCAGTTTGGGCGAACACTCAATATTTTACATAGTTGCTTTTGAACCTTCATACAAAATTTTGTGTCGATATATTCATTACATCAGCAGTTATTGGGATTTTTGAGTTGAACACTCTCTGATTCCGCCTCTTCTTCGTCCGATTCAGCTGAAAATTAATGCCGTCCATATTGGGGGTTATCGTGTTCACAGACACACAGTGTGACAGATTTTTTTATTTATTTTTGAATGTCGGAAAACATGAAGATCCAGTGAAAACTACATATCAAATATCTCTGGTCACAGGGAATAAATTGGTAAGTCTAAATTCGTAACTTTTGATGGCAGCACTTTTTTTACTTTTGCATTAATCGTGTAAATCCAGTTTTTGGAATAAATAAATTATGTTTGCATCATTATTAATCATTTACCTTCTAAATCTATAGGAGTGAATGAAAATGTTTATTTTATCTGGGAGGTAAAATAAACTTAAGCATGCCGTCCTTCGGATGGGACGTTAAGCGATGGTCCCGAGCCTGTACAATGTCAGGTACTCGTAAAGACCCCCACCCTAGGTGAATAAAAATTTAGGACTCCCACAGTAGAGTCGGGCTCATGTCCACCAGAGTGACGAAAGAGTGCTCTGGTAGTAGGCGATATGACCTCGCAGTTAAAGCCCGAACATGAGTCATAAAACCTAACCTAATCTATAGGAGTGAATGAAAATGAATATTGTTAATCCTTTCTCGGATTTTCCCTTAGTTACCTAATCATTCCCCATCACTTACCTAATTATTGATCACATATACCTAATTTTTACAAGCACTTACCTAATTATTAACCATACTTTTTGAAATACTCGTGAATGATGCCTCTCTAAAGTTGATTTAACCGAAAACACCCTCTTCACTTGGAATAGTCTGCCGTAGTGAATAAATAATTAAATGCAGTTATCTCGTGAATGATTCCTCAAAGAAGTAGATTAGGTTGATTTAACCGAGAACATACACAATTTTACGAGATACCAAGAAACCCACATCTTTATAATTCTGAAAGTATTAGAGTCCTGAGCTCCCAACTTCTTTACAGTGCGCAGATGGCTTGGGAGATGATCACAGTACACTGAACTCATTTTGACTTTACGACTTAATAACGTATTCCCGGTGACCAACAAATGATGACCTTTGCTGTTTTGCGTCCTTAAACTCGAAATCCTATCCTATCCTATTCAGACAGACATCATCACGATAACGGTCAACACGTATTCAGGGGACCTTGAAACGTTAAATTCCATCGAAAACGCTATCTTTTCGAAATTTTCGCACGATTACAATCATTTCTTATACTACAGAAAAGTTAATCAACTAAATTTTGTGCTCTGTAACCAATTCACTAATTTGGCTGAAAGTCTACATAAAGGTCGGTTACTCAGGGACTTCTGACTCCTCGTAGTAAATTTCGTGTTGATAGGTACATTAAGGTTTTTGAGTTGAGCTGCTCTTATACGAACCCCATTCGAGTTTTCAACTAAATACAATAAAAATCGTTTAAAAGAACACCGGTTGTAAAAACATATCGATTATAAGAACGAAATTTTTAGTTCCCTGCCAGCTTTAATGCAACTTAATGTAAAAAATATCTGGTTATAAGAACATCTTTAGTAAGAACATATCGCTTTTAGTGACCTAAAGTTAATGGATTTCTGAGAAAACAAACCTTTTATAAGAACTTCATGAGAAAACAAATCCCTCGAAAGAGGAGTTCAGGCATAAAATATTCTATGAAAATAGTAATCAATTATTTTCATGGAATGTTTCCGTCGTTGTTTACATTATTTTCTGACTATACATTCTCTCTCAGTTTTCTGCAGTTGTTCAAACAGGACGATGCAATGAGTACCAGCAGGAAAAAAAATCGTACAAGTTCTCACGGTGATGTCGAAAAAGCTCTGTTGCAGTGGTTCAAGGTTCAAAGGAGTGCAAACATTCCGATAAATGGACCAATTTTGCAAGCAAAAGCAAATGATTTTGCAAAACTAAATGCGGTTGCTAATTTCAACCCCTTAAATTAGTTCCAGAGGAAAGAGGCTTCAACTTTCAAAAAATGGATCGATAATTAAACAAAAAAAAATTATTACCGGATATAGCAACTATCGGGTTTAAGAACCAAGTTCAGACGGTCCCTTGGATGTTCTTATAAACGATTTTTACTGTATTGAGTAGAACATCGTTGAACATGCGGGTGATTAACCGGAGCACCCGCAAAAAAAAAAAAAAAAAGAACATCGTTTTAAACGTCTAGGCCGCGAGCATCAGAAATGTACAGTAATCCTGAGGTTAACCATCCAGTTAACGTTACTAACTTCCTTAAATTTACTAATCTACTTGAAGTTACTCCAGGCGAAGCCGAGTAACCTGATAACACAAGATATATAGATAAACCTGTATTTTGCTGCCTATATTATCGGGCTGAAGAATGCCATTTCGGTGACTGACGAAAGACACTTTCTTCTGATCATTCCCGGTGCTGCATTCCAACAAGAAATGTCCTCCTTCTGGGAATACTTTAAGGCAGTCACTTGATTACGGTGTAGGCTGTTGAAAGGCCGTAGCTTTCACAATGAGACTGGATCCTCCGAAATATAGATCAGACCATCCGGAGTGAAGTGTCTTTGAACAATGAACACCATTAGACCTAATGGGAACTGGGATGGTAAAGTGGGGAACGTCATCCGAAGGAGATGGAAGTGTGTCTCCCGTTAGAAGTCCGGGATACTCGAGAGTCTCTTGGAGCCCCATAATTCGGGATCCTTCTGGAGCCTTTGATGACCGACCTTGGGGCCTCTCAAGGTCATCCTGATCCGTTCTTTGACCCAGTCTTATCGACTCCAGCGCCCCACTCTCTTGGAGTCAACATATCATTTTATATGCTGTTTGACTAGCAGTAGTCCCCTCTGACCCCAAACTAACTCACTGCCTTACCAATACCTGTCATTACTTGAGGCCCAGTTTCGGGCGCTGAAGACCACCATACAATATTTTAAAATACGTGCTTATTAAAATTTTCGTTCAACTTTTCTGTCTATTCTATTTTTTTTTTCTATTTTATAATCGGTGGTTCAGAAAACATGCCCGGTGAAACTCAACAACGAGGTTCTCACCGATTAAATAACGTCGTGATGAATTAAATGTTTTTTTTTTGCTTCCTTGCATCTCCGAAAAGGAAGCTTAGCAATCTACTTCTGAAAGCGAAACATTTTTTACAAAATTTCCTTCACAACTTTGCATCAAAACAAATTTTTAGAGGGCGCCGGTAGCTCAGTGGTATGCGTGCTTGTCTTCTGAGCTCAAGATCGTGGGTTCGAAACCCGACTGAGGCCCTTAGTTTATTTTATCTGGGAGGTAAAATAAACTTAAGCACGCCGTCCTTCGGATGGGACGCTAAGCGATGGTCCCGAGCCTTTACGATGTCAGGTACTCGGTAAAGACCCCCTGCCCTACGTGAATAAAAATTTAGGGTAGGCAAAGTACAGTAGAGTCGGGCTCATGTCCACCAGAGTGACGAATGAGCTCTCTGGTAGTAGGCGATATAACCTCGTAGTTAAAAGCCCGGGCATGAGTAATAAAACTTAACTTAAGTCAAAACAAACACTTTCTATTCCGTATATAAGTTCACTTTGGCATATATTTAGATAATTTTACATTAATTGAATTACATTTAAAGTTTTGCGAATTTGGGTAATAATTAATGAAAAAAAAAAACTCAATTAACTTTGTCAAAAGGTTGTATTTTAATCAGATTGTAGCAGTCAACACTAACCTTCCCTTCAATGACCGCTATCCTAGTGTTGCCGGTCATCAGGAAACACATTAATATTAAGTATTATTCCAGATCACCGGCAACACTGCAGGGTAGCCTGCAGGGCTGCGACATTGACCTGAAAACACCGAAGTTTCGAACAAAAGGCATCGATGTCGATAAAAAATCTGTTAAAAACATCGATGTTTTATCACGGTAGAATTTTGTAGATGCTGTATTAAAAGTATTAATCACCATGATAACTAAGAGATTGTTGGTTGTTTCCGGCATTTCTTCCAGAGGTGTCTTCATATTTTTTGGACAATATTTCGGGACACTTACACGTCCCTTCTTCTGGTCACTATGAACCGTTCGTTCATAGTGACCAGAAGAAGGGATGTGTAAGTGTCCTGAAATATTGTCCAAAAAATAAGAAGACACCTCTGGAAGAAATGCCGGAAACAACCAACAGTGGAACATCCCAGAGAAGTTTAAGAAACACATTAACTAAGAGATTGATTACATTTAGGAGAAAAAAATATAGGTACAGGCTTGTTAAAACAAACAATTTTATTTATGCTATTAAAAACAAATTCTAATTTTTCTAAATTTTTAGACAAATTTAAGATTTAAGGAAAAGATTATATTAAATTCCAATTAAGTATTTATGTTGTTAACAAAAGTTTCTAATAAAAACAATTAGAATTCCACATTCCAAACAAACAAAAAACAAGGCGCAGAATTCAAGAACACGAACTAACATGCAGATTGAGAGAAGTGAGTCAATGAGTGAGCAAGTGACAAGTGAGAGATAGAATTGAACAACCAACACCAATGATGTTGTTGTAATGATCAAGGTGGCAGTGGCCACATGCACCTGAGCTGATGACTGATGTTGTCGTTTGTTCGATGTTATTATAAGACATCGATGCATGAAAACATTGAAACCAATACATCGATATAAAACTTATTATATGTTTTTGCAAAACATCGATGTTTTAGAAACATCTATGTCGATGTCGCAGCTCTAGCAGTCTGTCTGTCTCCTCCCAAGTGAGTTGTGATGTATATGGTGTGTTTAGATAGTGCCCACATACACAGAAAAAAGTTATTTTGTATTTTAATTTATATTATTGACAATTATTAACAACAATATAGTGAACGTTTTATTTTTCATATTATTTTTATTAACATCCCGTTCTCTAAAAGATGTTGAACAAACTACAAACGTTACATGTCATGATGTTTCGACGTTTTTCTCACTACTTCACACTTTCACACCTGAGATGTTTAGCCTAATTTCAACCAAATTGGTTCGAAAGTCAGATGTAATGAGACTAATTCACTTTCTATCCCAGTCCATAATTCGAGGTACCAATGTGAATAAAGTAATTTTTACTTTTAGAAAGACGATGAAAGAAATTGTCTTTCGTTAACTGATACAATTCAGTTGTTTTGCTATATCAGTCCTCAGGAAATGAGGAGAATGAATCTATAAAATAATGTGGGGCTATGTTGCCATTTATTAGACAAAGGACTATTTCTCTTACCTTTACGACATGGCAACATTGCTCCATAATTAGCAGATCTTCATATGTATTACGTTTCCTTCATCAGATTGGCTCATTTCAGCTCACTCTTCATTTTCTTTATAATTCTCCAGCTGTATGAATTATAGGGGAAATTATATAATATCTTTAGAGGGCGCCGGTAGCTCAGTGGAATGCGTGCTTGTCTTCTGAGCTCAAGATCGTGGGTTCGAAACCCAACCGAGGCCCTTCGTTTATTTTATCTGGGAGGTAAAATAAACTTAATCATACCGTCCTTCGGATGGGACGTTAAGCGATGGTCCCGAGCCTGTACGACGTCAGATACTCGTTAAAGACCCCTACCCTAGGTGAATACAAATTTAGGGTAGGCAACATTTAGGACAAAAAAAAAAATATTATCAGCTGTTTGGCAACCAACTTGAGAAAAAGTAAATATTTTGTTCCGTTAGATTTTTTATTATTTTCAGTGCTTAATGACAAAAACAAAGTGTCTAAATAGTTATTGTATATAGTTCTTGTTTCGTTTTTTTCTAGACATGAGTTTTGTGCGTTTTCATTTCGTTATGGTTTCTTTATCTTTAAAGTGTTAAAAGTAACCTTTACAAATACTATTTTTATTTAATTATTGTGATTTTGTGCGGACTTAATGGTGGCGGGAAGTGAGGAAACCCCAGTTGGGGCCCTTGCTAGTCCTAGCACCAGCACCACAGTAGCCATGGAACAAGCCCCATCCAACTTGGGAGCGACCTGGGAGTCAGTAGTGGGCCGGAAGAGAAGCGGGACAACGTCCAGAGACCCACGCAAGGTAGCCAAACAGTCAGGTGAGCACCTCACCCCTACCACCGTAGCAAATAGCTTTAGTGTTCTGACCAACATGGAGACATCAGCTATTGAAGAGCCAGAAAAAACAAATAATGTTACAAAAGCTGAAAAGCCTCCACCTATTTACCTAAAAGGCGTCGAAAATTACGACAGCCTAATAGAAATTTTAATAAAAGAAGGAGGATTGGAGTCATTCTCCTTGAGGACTACCACACAGGGCATAACAATATATGCCAAAACCCCGACGGCATACAGGGCCTTCATCCACCTACTCGAAGGAAATAATGCCAATTTCCACACCTACCAAAACCCAAACGACAAAGTGCCTCGAGTGGTCATCCGAGGTCTTCATCCCTCCACGAGTGTGAACACTATACACAGAGCCCTGCAAGAGAAAGGGTTCGTCGCCACCCGAATTACTAATGTGTGGTCGAGATACAAAGTGCCACTACCATTATTCTTTGTTAATGTAGAGCCTGGCAGCTACAATGAAAAAATTTATGACATTGAATGTTTATTGTATACAAAAATTAAAATAGAGGAGCCAAGAAAGAAGCACACTGTGGCACAGTGCACTCGCTGCCAGGCCTTCGGGCACACAAAGAGTTACTGTAGGCACACACATCGTTGTGTTCGGTGTGGCGGCGAACACATTTCGGGAAGCTGCAACAAGCCCCGGACTGTTCCAGCCACCTGCGCGAACTGCCAGGAATCCCACCCGGCCAACTACAAGGGATGCCGGGTGTACAAAGAACTGCAGTTCAAACGACAGGGCAGTAGACCACAACCACCGAGAAACCCAGCAGCAGCGCCTCCATCCCACCAGGACCAGGCGATCTACCCTTCTCTGGTGCGGCCCGCCCCTCCACCACCTCCTCTGAGGCAGACCTTTGCAGCCACCGCCAGGAACCTCACCACCGAGACACCTCCCCTTCAGAGACCTCCGCACATTTCGGCAGGCCTGAGAGAGGACAACACCCAGTGGTCAGCAAATGGCCTCCCACCTCAAATGGTACACTTCATATCAGGTATAAACCAGATAGTCCAACCTCTTTTTAATCTTCTTAGCCAGCTATCCCAACTTACCCAAACCTTTTGTTCCCAGTATGTCCGCTAATACTCTCACACTGGGTTCCTTGACAGTCCTTCTATGGAACGCCAATGGCATAATACAACATAAAAATGAGCTTGAAATAATTTTGAATCAAAAAAGAATTGACGTAGCCCTCATTTCGGAAACCCACCTGACAACTAAATCTAAATTTTTCATTCAAAATTACAAAGTGTATAGAGCCGACCACCCAGACAACAGGAGCCACGGCGGTGCGGCTGTCATAATAAAACAATCCCTTAAACACTATGCACTACCATCACATACCACACCACACATACAAGCGGCAGCTATATCCTTACACACCAGACACAGGAAAATCTCACTCGTGGCCGTATATTGTCCCCCGAGGCACGCCATAAGGCCGGAAGCATTCGTCCGGTTCTTTAGGGATCTGGGCGCATGTTTCCTCGCTGGGGGCGATTTCAACGCCAAACACCAGCGATGGGGTTCGCGCCTTTGCACCCCTAGGGGCAGAAGTCTGTATTCTTCTGTTTCGACAAACTCACCGACTTACCGGCCAACCTCAAGACGCAAATTGCCGGACTTACTAGACTTCTTCATACAGAAGGGGCTGCGAGGTGTGCCATACGATGTTAAATCTTGCTCTCATCTCTCCTCGGATCACTCACCAGTACATCTCACTCTTTGGGCGGAGATTGAGATCGAATCAACGAGGCCAAGTCTAACGCCAGGAGTTATGGACTGGAACCTTTTCCAACAGCAATTGGAGACAACATTGTCCGTGCCATATTCACTGAAGACGGGAGAGGAAATAGAGGAGGCTGTGAAATTTCTTACCGTATCCATACAGCAGGCTGCCTGGCAAGCAGTCCTACCAACAAACACTGGTCCTCATCCGACTCTCCCCTCCTACCCTGCATACATCCGTGAGCTGATCGGAGAAAAGAGGAGAGCGAGAAAAAGATGGCAGACCTCGAGATTACCTTCAGACAGACGGACATACAACAGACTAAGCAATGACCTGAAGACGCAAATCAGACTGATTAACAGGGAATACTACGACTCCTCCCTTTCCAATCTGAATGCGGAGGATGGCAGCCTATGGAGGAGAACCCGTAGACTTCTCCGACACCAATCTCAGTCGATGCCAATGCGACAGAACGACGGATCCTGGGCCGTGACGGACGACGAGAAAGCCGATTTGTTTGCTGCGCATCTCTCATCTACTTTCAGACCTCATCACGATCTTTCAGACATCCCTCATGAATCACGTATTCACCATTTCTTAGACACACCCCTTCCTATCTCCCTCCCACCAAAAGCCTTCACACCCTCCGAAGTTCAGTACGAAATTAAAAATATCCCCAGAAGGAAGTCCCCGGGCTATGACCTGATAACAGCGGAGATTCTCCAGCGGCTGCCTCGGAAAGCTGTTGTATTTCTGACAACTCTGTGCAATTCCATACTCCGTACAACATACTTTCCCATTCAGTGGAAGTACTCTGTTATCACCATGATCCCAAAACCAAACAAACCTGAGCATGACCCTTCTTCCTTTCGACCTATCAGTCTTCTCTCTTTTCTTTCCAAGATCTTTGAAAAACTTTTCTATAAACGCCTCATTTCTATCCTTTCACTTCATCTTCCCGATCACCAGTTTGGGTTTCGTTCTTTTCACTCCACCACCCACCAACTGCACAGAGTTGTCGACTACACAGCGTCTGCATTAGAGCGAAAACTCTATGCAGCCGGGGCATTCCTGGATATATCTCAAGCTTTTGATCGGGTCTGGCACGCGGGACTTCTATATAAACTTAAACCCCTCCTACCCCATACATATTATCTTATTCTCCAGTCATACTTAACGGATAGGTATTTCGCCGTCCGTCAGGGCTCAGCTATTTCCTCCTGCCACCCCATACTGGCCGGCGTGCCTCAGGGCTCAATATTAGCCCCCCTATTATACTCCATGTACACCTTCGACTTACCCACCGACCCTCTCACATTAACAGCCACATACGCAGATGACACCGCCATTTTAGCCTCTCACACAGATCCTCACACCACTTCACTCATACTACAGCAACACCTCAACAAAATTGAAGTTTGGAGTAAATCTTGGAAAATTAAATTTAACACCACAAAATGTCAACACATAACATTCGCTCTCCGCCGTGGTGACTGTCCCCCAGTATTCCTTGAAAACCAGCCATTACCCCATACCTCTTCCGTAAAATATTTAGGATTAACCCTCGATAGAAGGCTGACTTGGAACCCTCACACTCGGACGACACGACTCACACTAGACCGGCGACTTAGAATATTGTACAGTATTTTGAATAGGCGTTCTAAATTATCTACTCGACAAAAATTAAATTGTTATACTTATCTTCTCCGACCTCTCTGGACCTATGGCTTACAAATATATGGTACAGCCAAGACTTCAAACATCAAAAGAATACAGATATTTCAATCCAAGACTCTCCGACTGATTACGCAATGCCCACCATACGTTAGCAACAAGACTTTACACCGCGACTTGAACATCACACCCATAGACACTAGCATTAAACATTTATACCAACGTTTCTACACCAAAATTTACTTACACACCAATCCGGAAGTTCGCAAAATCCTAAGTACTTTACCCCACAATCCCCCAAGAAGATTAAAGAGAGTTTGGCATAGAGATCTCCTGGTATGAAGTGATGTCATGAGGGCTCACCGCTGGGTGTTTTTCCTCTCTCAAGCTTTTCATGTCATATTTATTTTTATTATTTTATTTTATTTTTATTATTTTTGTATAGTACCTACCTGTCAGCCCAGCCGCTGGTTGTGCATTTTTTTTTGCATAGTTGTGGCTTTAAATAAATAAATACAAAAAAAAAAAAAAAAAAAAAAAACATTTAGGACTCCCACAGTAGAGTCGGGCTCATGTCCACTAGAGTGACGAAAAAGCTCTCTGGTAATAGGCGATATGACCTCGTAGTTATAGCCCGGGCATGAGTCATAAAACCTAACCTAACCTATAATCTCATGTCTTCCAAATATCTACTCGATTTCAAAAATGAATAAAATAAAAAAATGTAGCGGTTAGGTTTAGGTTTTATGACTCATGCCCGAGCTTTAACTACGAGATCATATCGCCTACTACCAGAGCTCTTTCGTCACTCTGGTGGGCATGAGCCCGACTCTACTGTGGGAGTCCTAAATTTTGTCTTTAACGAGTACCTGACATCGTACAGGCTCGGGACCATCGCTTAACGTCCCATCCGAAGGACGGCGTGCTTAAGTTTTTTTTTACCTCCCAGATAGCGGTTATAAACAATCGATACGCTCAATAATTGTTAATTTTTTTTGTTAAAACCTTATAAAATAATATGTGAATGGAACAATTGAAAAATTCTATTGTGATATTTGTACCCAAAAAGTGAATAAAAATAAAAAGTTAAATATATAATATATATTTAACTTCTTATCTATATTAATAAAGCTGAAACGGGGTTTGTTTGTTTGTTTGTTTGTTTGTATGTTTGTTTGTTTGTATGTATGTATGTTTGTTCCAGCATCACGCCCAAACCGCTGGACGGATTTTTATGAAACTTCCCATGTAGCATTCTTTTGAGCCCGATTGAATAATAGGCTTTGTGGCGTCCCAAAATTTTGATCGGGAGGGGGGGTTGTGGGGGGGCCTAAGTATAAAAATAGTGCTAACTCATTAACTAATGGGCGAATTGTTATGAAATTTCACACGTAGTCTTTTTAAAAGACAAACAGGAAAAAAACGTGTGTGGCGTCCCAAAGTTTTGATCGGGAGGGGGGGTTGTAAGGGGGGCCTAAGTATATAAATAGTGCTAACACATTAACTAATGGTCGAATTGTCATGAAATTTCACACGTAGTCTTTTTAAAAGCCAAACAAGAAAAAAAGGTGTGTGGCGTCCCAAAGTTTCGAACGGGAGGGGGGGTTGTGGGGGGGCCTAAGTATAAATATAGAGCTAACTCATTAACTAATGGGCGAATCGTCATGAAATTTCACATGTAGTATTTTTAAAAGCCAAATAGGAAAAAAAGGTGTGTGGCGTCCCAAAGTTTTGAACGGGAGGGGGGTTGTGGGGGGGCCTAAGTATAAATATAGAGCTAACTCATTAACTAATGGGCGAATCGTCATGAAATTTCACATGTAGTATTTTTAAAAGCCAAATAGGAAAAAAAGGTGTGTGGCGTCCCAAAGTTTTGATCGGGAGGGGGGGTTGTAAGAGGGGCCTAAGTATAAATATAGAGCTAACTCATTAACTATTGGGCGAATCGTCATGAAATTTCACGTAGTATTTTAAAAAGCCAAAGAGGAAAAAAAGGTGTGTGGCGTCCCAAAGTTTTGAACGGGAGGGGGGGTTGTGGGGGGGCCTAAGTATAAATATAGAGCTAATTCTTTAACGGTTGGTCGGATTGTCACGAAATTTCACATGGAGTATTCCTGAAGGCCAAATAGAAAAATAAGGTGTGTGGCGTCCCAAAGTTTTGAACGGGAGGGGGGTTGTGGGGGGGCCTAAGTATAAATATAGAGCTAACTCATTAACTAATGGGCGAATCGTCATGAAATTTCACATGTAGTATTTTTAAAAGCCAAATAGCAAAAAAAGGTGTGTGGCGTCCCAAAGTTTTGAACGGGAGGGAGGGTTGTGGGGGGGCCTAAGTATAAATATAGAGCTAACTCATTAACTAATGGGCGAATCGTCATGAAATTTCACATGTAGTATTTTTAAAAGCCAAATAGGAAAAAAAGGTGTGTGGCGTCCCAAAGTTTTGAACGGGAGGGGGGGTTGTGGGGGGGCCTAAGTATAAATATAGAGCTAACTCATTAACTAATGGGCGAATCGTCATGAAATTTCACGTAGTATTTTTAAAAGCCAAATAGGAAAATAAGGTGTGTGGCGTCCCAAAGTTTTGAACGGGAGGGGGGGTTGTGGGGGGGCCTAAGTATAAATATAGAGCTAATTCTTTGACGGTTGGTCGGATTGTCACGAAATTTCACATGGAGTATTCCTGAAGGCCAAATAGAAAAATAAGGTGTGTGGCGTCCCAAAGTTTTGAACGGGAGGGAGGGTTGAGGGGGGGGGGCTAAGTATAAATATAGAGTTGGCTCATTAACGGTTGGTCAGATTGTCACGAAATTTCACATGTAGTATTCCTGAAGGCCAAATAGAAAAATAAGGTGTGTGGCGTCCAAAAGTTTTGAACGGGTGGGGGGGTTGTGGGGGGGGCCTAAGTATAAATATAGAGCTAGCTCATTAACGGTTGGTCGCATTGTCACGAAGTTTCACATGTAGTATTCCTAAAGACCAAATAAAAAAAAAAGGTGTGTGGCGACCCAAAGTTTTGAACGGGAGGGAGGGTTGGGGGGGGGGGGGGGGGGGCTAAGTATAAATATAGAGCTGACTCATTAACGGTTGGTCAGATTGTCACGAAATTTCACATGTAGTATTCCTGAAGGCCAAATAGAAAAATAAGGTGTGTGGCGTCCCAAAGTTTTGAACGGGTGGGGGGTTTGGGGGGGGGGGGGGGGGGCTAAATATAAATATAGAGCTGGCTCATTAACGGTTGATCGTATTGTCACGAAATTTCCCATGTAGTATTCCTGAAGGCCAAATAAAAAATAAGGTGGGTGGCGACCCAAAGTTTAGAACGGGAGGGGGGGTTGTGGGAGGGGGGGGGGGCTAAGTATAAATATAGTGGTCGCTCATTAACGGTTGGTCGGATTGTCATGGAATTTCACATGTAGTATTCTTAAAAGCCAAATAGAAATATAGGGTGCATAAGTCACAAAATTTTGAACGGGAGGATGGATTGATGGGGGCCTAAGTATAAGTATAGTGATAAGTCATTAACGGATGATCGGATTGTCACGAAATTTCACATGTAGTATTCATAAAGGCCAAATAGAAAAATAGGGTGTTTGACATCAAACAATTGTGAACGGGAGGGGGGTTATGGGGGTAGGCCTAAATTTGAAGATAGTGATAGGTCATTAACGGATGATTGGATTGTCATGGAATTTCACATGTAGTATTCTTGATGGCCAAATAGAAAAATACACTATGTGACATCTTAAAAATTTGGAGGGGGGGGGGGGGGGCTAAGCATAAAAATAATGCTGAATGATTAAAGGGCAATCGGATTGTCATGAATTTCACATGTAGTAGTAGTTACTGTGTATTCGCTGTGGGGTTCACTGTTGCAAGACATTTACTAGCTGTGTTGCCCGGCGTTCCTAACTATGTAGTATCTATGGGGTCCGCTGTTACAAAACACTTACTAGCTGTGTTGCCCAGCGTTCCGAACTTCGTACTAGCTGTGGGGTCCGCTGTTGCAAGGCACATACTAGATGGGGTGCCCAGGGTTCCGAACTTCGTACTAGCTGTGGTGTCCGCTGTTGCAAGGCACAAACTAGGTGTGGTGCTCGGCGTTCCTAACTTCGTACTAGCTGTGGGGTCCGCTGTTGCAAGGCATATACTAGATGTGGTGCCCAGGGTTCCTAACTTCGTACTAGCTGTGGTGTCCGCTGTTGCAAGGCACAAACTAGATGTGGTGCTCGGCGTTCCTAACTTCGTACTAGCTGTGGGGTCCGCTGTTGCAAGGCACATACTAGATGTGGTGCCCAGAGTTCCTAACTTCGTACTAGCTGTGGTGTCCGCTGTTGCAAGGCACATACTAGATGTGGTGCCCAGCGTTCCGAACTTCGTACTAGCTGTGGGGTCCGCTGTTGCAAGGCACATACTAGATGTGGTGCTCAGCGTTCCGAACTTCGTACTAGCTGTGGGGTCCGCTGTTGCAAGGCACATACTAGATGTGGTGCCCAGGGTTCCTAACTTCGTACTAGCTGTGGTGTCCGCTGTTGCAAATTAATACAGCTATGTTAGTAGATAGGCAGCATCCAGAAACGAAGATGGTCAACCAAAGAAAGATTCAGATGTATCGGGAAAGTCCCATCCGAAGGACGACGTGCTCAAAGTTATTTTTATCTTCCCGATTAAAACGTCTGACCTAAGTGGCTTGGCTAGATTTCTAAATGGCGATCTTGAGCTCGGTAAACTCCATTCTTCAAATTTCTCGCTTTTAAACGGTTTTTAGTTTTAATATTTGTTAAAACTGATGAACAACCGAATTATCTGAATCCTACACAAAAATCGAAATAAAAATGTTTTTCGAAAAAGTCGGGCGAAATCCCATTCATCAAATTTCTTGCTTTTTAACAGTTTTTAGATTTAATATTTGTTAAAACTGATATACAGATTCAGATATATCGGGGAAGTCTCATCCGAAGGACGACGTGCTCAAATTTATTTTTAACCTAAGTGACATTTCAGCTACCCAGGTTTAGATACATAACATACGACTCATTATCCAGTACCTGACATACAAAAAGGCCCTCGATCATAGCTTAAAGCCCAATCCGAAGGACGACGTGCTCAAATTTATTTTTATCTTCCCGATTAAAATATCTGAGCTAAGTGACTTGGCTAGATTTCTAAATGGCGATCCTGAGCTCGGTAGACTCCATATGTATGGTAAAATAAGTTACCGTTTGGTTCCAACTAAAATTATCAAGGAAGAAATGTGGAATATAAGTGGGCTTTGGAGATGGTAGTAGGAAGTTGGCAGGAGTGTTGGGTGATGTCACGTACCCTTTGTTGAGCAGAACGTTCAAGTCTATATTAATAAAGCTGAAACGGGGTTTGTGTGTTTGTATGTTTGTTCCAGCATCACGCCCATACAGCTGGACGGATTTTTATGAAACTTCACATGTAGCATTCTTTTGAGCCCGATTGAATAATAGGCTATGTCGCGTCCCAAAATTTTGATCGGGAAGGGGGGTAGTAAGGGGGGCCTAAGTATATAAATAGTGCTAACTCATTAGCTAATGGGCGAATTGTCATGAAATATCACACGTAGTCTTTTTAAAAGACAAACAGGAAAAAAAGGTGTGTGGCGTCCCAAAGTTTTGAACGGGAGGGGGGTTGTGGGAGGGCCTAAGTATAAATATAGAGCTAACTCATTAACTAATGGGCGAATCGTCATGAAATTTCACGTAGTTTTTTTAAAAGCCAAATAGGAAAAAAAGGTGTGTGGCGTCCCAAAGTTTTGAACGGGAGGGGGGGTTGTGGGGGGGCCTAAGTATAAATATAGAGCTAATTCTTTATCGGTTGGTCGGATTGTCACGAAATTTCACATGGAGTATTCCTGAAGGCCAAATAGAAAAATAAGGTGTGTGGCGTCCCAATGGTCTGAACGGGAGGGGGGTATGTGGGGGGGCCTAAGTATAAATATAGAGCTAACTCATTAACTAATGGGCGAATCGTCATGAAATTTCACATGTAGTATTTTTAAAAGCCAAATAGCAAAAAAAGGTGTGTGGCGTCCCAAAGTTTTGAACGGGAGGGGGGTTGTGGGAGGGCCTAAGTATAAATATAGAGCTAACTCATTAACTAATGGGCGAATCGTCATGAAATTTCACGTAGTTTTTTTAAAAGCCAAATAGGAAAATAAGGTGTGTGGCGTCCCAAAGTTTTGAACGGGAGGGGGGGTTGTGGGGGGGCCTAAGTATAAATATAGAGCTAACTCATTAACTAATGGGCGAATCGTCATGAAATTTCACGTAGTATTTTTAAAAGCCAAATAGGAAAATAAGGTGTGTGGCGCCCCAAAGTTTTGAACGGGAGGGGGGGTTGTGGGGGGGCCTAAGTATAAATATAGAGCTAACTCATTAACTAATGGGCGAATCGTCATGAAATTTCACGTAGTATTTTTAAAAGCCAAATAGGAAAATAAGGTGTGTGGCGTCCCAAAGTTTTGAACGGGAGGGGGGGTTGTGGGGGGGCCTAAGTATAAATATAGAGCTAACTCATTAACTAATGGGCGAATCGTCATGAAATTTCACATGTAGTATTTTTAAAAGCCAAATAGCAAAAAAAGGTGTGTGGCGTCCCAAAGTTTTGAACGGGAGGGGGGGTTGTGGGGGGGCCTAAGTATAAATATAGAGCTAACTCATTAACTAATGGGCGAATCGTCATGAAATTTCACATGTAGTATTTTTAAAAGCCAAATAGGAAAAAAAGGTGTGTGGCGTCCCAAAGTTTTGAACGGGAGGGGGGGTTGTGGGGGGGCCTAAGTATAAATATAGAGCTAACTCATTAACTAATGGGCGAATCGTCATGAAATTTCACATGTAGTATTTTTAAAAGCCAAATAGGAAAATAAGGTGTGTGGCGCCCCAAAGTTTTGAACGGGAGGGGGGGTTGTGGGGGGGCCTAAGTATAAATATAGAGCTAATTCTTTAACGGTTGGTCGGATTGTCACGAAATTTCACATGTAGTATTTTTAAAAGCCAAATAGGAAAAAAAGGTGTGTGGCGTCCCAAAGTTTTGATCGGGAGGGGGGGTTGTGGGCGTAGGCCTAAATATAAAGATAGTGATAGATCTTAAACGGATGATCAGATTGTCATGAAATTTCACATGTAGTATTCTTAAAGGCCAAATTGAAAAATATTGTGTGTGGCGTCCCAAAATTTTAAATGGGAGGGGGGTTGAGGGGGGGGGGGGGCTAAATATAAATATAGAGCTAGCTCATTAACGGTTGATCGTATTGTCACGAAATTTCCCATGTAGTATTCCTGAAGGCCAAATAAAAAAATAAGGTGTGTGGCGTCCTGGCGTCCCAAAGTTTTGAACGGGAGGGGGGGTTGTGGGGGGGCCTAAGTATAAATATAGAGCTAGCTCATTAACGGTTGGTCGCATTGTCACGAAGTTTCACATCTAGTATTCCTGAAGACCAAATAAAAAAAAAAGGTGTGTGGCGACCCATAGTTTTGAACGGGAGGGAGGGTTGAGGGGGGGGGGGGGCTAAGTATAAATATAGAGCTGGCTCATTAACGGTTGGTCAGATTGTCACGAAATTTCTCATGTAGTATTCCTGAAGGCCAAATAGAAAAATAAGGTGTGTGGCGTCCCAAAGTTTTGAACGGGTGGGGGGGTTGTGGGGGGGCCTAAGTATAAATATAGAGCTAGCTCATTAACGGTTGGTCGCATTGTCACGAAGTTTCACATGTAGTATTCCTGAAGACCAAATAAAAAAAAAAGGTGTGTGGCGACCCAAAGTTTTGAACGGGAGGGGGGGTTGAGGGGGGGGGGCTAAGTATAAATATAGAGCTGGCTCATTAACGGTTGGTCAGATTGTCACGAAATTTCACATGTAGTATTCCTGAAGGCCAAATAGAAAAATAAGGTGTGTGGCGTCCAAAAGTTTTGAACGGGTGGGGGGGTTGTGGGGGGCCTAAGTATAAATATAGAGCTAGCTCATTAACGGTTGGTCGCATTGTCACGAAGTTTCGCATGTAGTATTCCTGAAGACCAAATAAAAAAAAAAGGTGTGTGGCGACCCAAAGTTTTGAACGGGAGGGAGGGTTGAGGGGGGGGGGGCTAAGTATAAATATAGAGCTGACTCATTAACGGTTGGTCAGATTGTCACGAAATTTCACATGTAGTATTCCTGAAGGCCAAATAGAAAAATAAGGTGTGTGGCGTCCCAAAGTTTTGAACGGGTGGGGGGTTTGGGGGTGGGGGGGGGGGCTAAATATAAATATAGGGCTGGCTCATTAACGGTTGATCGTATTGTCACGAAATTTCCCATGTAGTATTCCTGAAGGCCAAATAAAAAATAAGGTGTGTGGCGACCCAAAGTTTTGAACGGGAGGGGGGGTTGTGGGGGGGGGGGGGCTAAGTATAAATATAGTGGTAGCTCATTAACGGTTGGTCGTATTGTCATGGAATTTCACATGTAGTATTCTTAAAAGCCAAATAGAAATATAGGGTGTATAAGTCACAAAATTTTGAACGGGAGGATGGATTGATGGGGGCCTAAGTATAAGTATAGTGATAAGTCATTAACGGATGATTGGATTGTCATGGAATTTCACATGTAGTATTCTTGAGGGCCAAATAGAAAAATACACTATGTGACATCTTAAAAATTTGGAGGGGGGGGGGGGGGGGGGGGCTAAGCATAAAAATAATGCTGAATGATTAAAGGGCAATCGGATTGTCATGAATTTCACATGTAGTAGTAGTAACTGTGTATTCGCTGTGGGGTTCTCTGTTGCACGACATTTACTAGCTGTGTTGCCCGGCGTTCCTAACTATGTAGTATCTATGGGGTCCGCTGTTACAAAACACTTACTAGCTGTGTTGCCCAGCGTTCCGAACTTCGTACTAGCTGTGGGGTCCGCTGTTGCAAGGCACATACTAGATGTGGTGCCCAGGGTTCCGAACTTCGTACTAGTTGTGGTGTCCGCTGTTGCAAGGCACAAACTAGCCAAATAGAAAAATAAGGTGTGTGGCGTCCAAAAGTTTTGAACGGGTGGGGGGGTTGTGGGGGGCCTAAGTATAAATATAGAGCTAGCTCATTAACGGTTGGTCGCATTGTCACGAAGTTTCGCATGTAGTATTCCTGAAGACCAAATAAAAAAAAAAGGTGTGTGGCGACCCAAAGTTTTGAACGGGAGGGAGGGTTGAGGGGGGGGGGGCTAAGTATAAATATAGAGCTGACTCATTAACGGTTGGTCAGATTGTCACGAAATTTCACATGTAGTATTCCTGAAGGCCAAATAGAAAAATAAGGTGTGTGGCGTCCCAAAGTTTTGAACGGGTGGGGGGTTTGGGGGTGGGGGGGGGGGGGCTAAATATAAATATAGGGCTGGCTCATTAACGGTTGATCGTATTGTCACGAAATTTCCCATGTAGTATTCCTGAAGGCCAAATAAAAAATAAGGTGTGTGGCGACCCAAAGTTTTGAACGGGAGGGGGGGTTGTGGGGGGGGGGGGGCTAAGTATAAATATAGTGGTAGCTCATTAACGGTTGGTCGTATTGTCATGGAATTTCACATGTAGTATTCTTAAAAGCCAAATAGAAATATAGGGTGTATAAGTCACAAAATTTTGAACGGGAGGATGGATTGATGGGGGCCTAAGTATAAGTATAGTGATAAGTCATTAACGGATGATTGGATTGTCATGGAATTTCACATGTAGTATTCTTGAGGGCCAAATAGAAAAATACACTATGTGACATCTTAAAAATTTGGAGGGGGGGGGGGGGGGGGCTAAGCATAAAAATAATGCTGAATGATTAAAGGGCAATCGGATTGTCATGAATTTCACATGTAGTAGTAGTAACTGTGTATTCGCTGTGGGGTTCTCTGTTGCACGACATTTACTAGCTGTGTTGCCCGGCGTTCCTAACTATGTAGTATCTATGGGGTCCGCTGTTACAAAACACTTACTAGCTGTGTTGCCCAGCGTTCCGAACTTCGTACTAGCTGTGGGGTCCGCTGTTGCAAGGCACATACTAGATGTGGTGCCCAGGGTTCCGAACTTCGTACTAGTTGTGGTGTCCGCTGTTGCAAGGCACAAACTAGATGTGGTGCTCGGCGTTCCTAACTTCGTACTAGCTGTGGGGTCCGCTGTTGCAAGGCACATACTAGATGTGGTGCCCAGGGTTCCTAACTTCGTACTAGCTGTGGTGTCCGCTGTTGCAAGGCACAAACTAGATGTGGTGCTCGGCGTTCCTAACTTCGTACTAGCTGTGGGGTCCGCTGTTGCAAGGCACATACTAGATGTGGTGCCCAGGGTTCCTAACTTCGTACTAGCTGTGGTGTCCGCTGTTGCAAGGCACATACTAGATGTGGTGCTCAGCGTTCCTAACTTCGTACTACCTGTGGGGTCCGCTGTTGCAAGGCACATACTAGCTGTGTTGCCCAGCGTTCCGAACTTCGTACTAGCTGTGGGGTCCGCTGTTGCAAGGCACATACTAGATGTGGTGCTCAGCGTTCCGAACTTCGTACTAGCTGTGGGGTCCGCTGTTGCAAGGCACATACTAGGTGCCCAGAGTTCCTAACTTCGTACTAGCTGTGGTGTCCGCTGTTGCAAATTAATACAGCTATGTTAGTAGATAGGCAGCATCCAGAAACGAAGATGGTCAACCAAAGAAAGATTCAGATGTATCGGGAAAGTCCTATCCGAAGGACGACGTGCTCAAAGTTATTTTTATCTTCCCGATTAAAACGTCTGACCTAAGTGGCTTGGCTAGATTTCTAAATGGCGATCCTGAGCTCGGTAAACTCCATTCTTCAAATTTCTCGCTTTTAAACGGTTTTTAGTTTTAATATTTGTTAAAACTGATGAACAACCGAATTATCTGAATCCTACACAAAAATTGAAATAAAAATGTTTTTCGAAAAAGTCGGGCGAAATCCCATTCATCAATTTTCTTGCTTTTTAACAGTTTTTAGATTTAATATTTGTTAAAACTGATATACAGATTCAGATATATCGGGGAAGTCCCATCCGAAGGACGACGTGCTCAAATTTATTTTTAACCTAAGTGAAATTTCAGCTACCCAGGTTTAGATACATAACATACGACTCATTATCCAGTACCTGACATACAAAAAGGCCCTCGATCATAGCTTGAAGTCCAATCCTAAGGACGATGTGCTCAAGTTATTTTTAACGTAAATGAAATTTCAGCTACCCAGATTTAGATACATGACATAAGACTCATTATCCAGTACCTGACATACAAAAAGGCCCTTGATCATAGCTTAAAGCCCAATCCGAAGGACGACATGCTCAAATTTATTTTTATCTTCCCGATTAAAATATCTGAGCTAAGTGACTTGGCTAGATTTCTAAATGGCGATCCTGAGCTCGGTAGACTCCATATGTATGGTAAAATAAGTTACCGTTTGGTTCCAACTAAAATTATCAAGGAAGAAATGTGGAATATAAGTGGGCTTTGGAGATGGTAGTAGGAAGTTGGCAGGAGTGTTGGGTGATGTCACGTATCCTATGTTGAGCGGAACGTTTAAGTCTATATTAATAAAGCTGAAACGGGGTTTGTGTGTTTGTATGTTTGTTCCAGCATCACGCCCATACAGCTGGACGGATTTTTATGAAACTTCACATGTAGCATTCTTTTGAGCCCGATTGAATAATAGGCTATGTTGCGTCCCAAAATTTTGATCGGGAAGGGGGGTAGTAAGGGGGGCCTAAGTATATAAATAGTGCTAACTCATTAACTAATGGTCGAATTGTCATGAAATTTCACATGTAGTATTTTTAAAAGCCAAAAAGGAAAAAAAGGTGTGTGGCGTCCCAAAGTTTTGAACGGGAGGGGGGTTGTGGGGTAGGAGTAAATTTGAAGATAGTGATAGATCATTTACGGATGATCGGATTGTCATGGAATTTCTTATGTAGTATTCTTGATGGCCAAATAGTAAAATACACTATGTGACATCTTCAAAAATTTAACAGGGGGGGGGGGCAAAGCATAAAAAATGATGACTGATTAAAGGGTAATCGGTTTGTCATGAATTTCACATGTAGTAGTAACTATGTATTCGCTGTGGGGTCCGCTGTTGCAAGGCATTTACAAGCTGTGGTGCACAGCGTTCCTAATATCGTACTAGCTGTGGGGTCCGCCGTCGCAAGGCACATACTAACTGAGATGCCCAGCGTTCCTAACACTAGCTGTGGGGTCCGCCGTTACAAGACACTTACTAGCTGTGGTGCCCAGCGTTCCTAACTACGTAATAGCTGTAGGGTCCGCCGTCGCAAGGAACATACTAGCCGTGGTGCCCAGCGTTCCTAACTACGTACTAAATGTGGGGTCCGCCGTCGCAAGGCACATACTAGCTGTAATGCCCAGCGTTCCTAACTTCTTACTAGCTGCGGTGCCCAGCGATGCCAAGTATTCACTAGCTGGGGTTTCCGCCGTTGAAAGGCGCATACTAGCTGTGGTGCCTAGGGGTCTTAAAAACTTACCAGCGTTACTATAGTTGAAGGACTATAAGCCTTATTCCGTATGAATAATCGAAAATTATAACATCATGAATGTGGTGTCGAAGGATTGAATAGACTTACAGGAGATATTGAGAGAAAATTCAAAGTTCCCCGGGCAACGCCGGGTATTACTGCTAGTCATATATATAAAGCTGAAAATGTCTGTGCGTTGTACCGCTATAACTCACGAACGGCTTGATGGATTTGATTAATTTTTTTAAAAATTTGTTTGTCATCGTCTGTGGAAAGTTATAGGCGTATTAGTACCTCAATATCTGGTCCATCCCAGCATCCACCCACGCAATCTTTGTAACTCAAAAACCACTGCAATGATTAATAAGGAATCTTTTTGAATAGATAAGTTTTATCTATCGGAAGGTTAAGGTCTATTTTTTAATCAACCCCAGGTCCATCCCAGCATCCACTCACGCAATCTTTGTAACTCGAAAACCATTGCAACGATTAATGAGAAATCTTTTTGAATAAATTAGTTTTAGCTCCAAAGCTAGCGTTACTACAGTTGAAGGACTATAAGCCTTATTCCGTATGAATAATTGAAAATTATAACATCATGAATGTACTGTCGAGGAACTGAATAGCCTTATAGGAGATATTGGCAGAAAAGTCAAAGTTCCCCGGGCAACGCCGGGTATTACTGCTAGTATATTATATAAATAAAAATTCGTCACTGACTCACCGACAGTGTACTTCCCCTGGACAAATAATCAACTTAAGTTGCCGCTCTCTCTCTGAAGTTAATATATTTTCTGAATCCTTATAAAATATTTCATGTCGATGTATTCATTCTAGCAGGAATAAACAATAAGAGTTTTTATTGTTTTATTGAATCCTTGTGCACAAAAGTTTATTTGTGAACACTGTAACTCCCAAGAGAGTAAATGTATTCAAGGGAAATTTTATATGTAAATTCCAAACCTCATATAACGACACTTAATAATTTTCTGCGGAATGGCCCCAAAAATATATTGACATTAAGTAATAAAAGACTCATTTACGACCAATAACTAAAACCAATATGGGCGTATAGAGCTGAACTCTGGGGCTCAACTAAACCTTCGAATTCTTATAGAATCCAAACCCTACAATCCCGTAACCTTCGTAAAATCACAAACGCTCCACTCTACATCTCTAATGCTATCCTTCACAACGACCTGCAGATTCCCTTTATAAGGGATGTAATTAAATCCCGCTACAGAAAATTCAATTCTACCCTTTTTTTTCACCCTAATCCTTTAGTCCGCAGACTTGCCACAAGAACCCTTCCTAATGTTTATGTTCGGAGACTGAGGCGGCAATGGCTTCGAGACCTACTAGTGGATTGAAGACTAATCATTTACAAACGTTTCATGTTTCTTTTTCATCTAAATATTTTTGTTTTTTTATATATATATATACATTTTAATATCTCTTTCTCATCCGTAAATAACACGATAATGGTGTGTCATTATTGAATAAGTTCTCTTTCAACATCCAAGACATTTATTTATTATGCATCACATTTGCTTATTATATATTTAGTTGTAAATACATTTTTTTTTTATAATCAGAAGCTTTTATTTAAAATAACTATTGATTTCTAGGTCATACTGTCGGATTGGTTTCGCGTAAGAGCAACAAGTGAATTGAATAATTCGTTCTGGGGAAGTACATTGTAGAATATTTTTTCATTGTGAATGTTTTTATATACATATATATTTTTTAAATTATTATTTTTTAAACAGTCGCTGAAACAGGATCTACGTCTGTTCCACCTCAAATCTGACGCAGCGGCGTCCTTCATGTTAGTTCCGGCTGAATAGACATCCTCTGTATGTCTCTTCCTTGAAATAGACCAGAAGTGAAGAAGAAAGACTTTCTCGACTGGAGAACGCTCCCACGCGCTGCAGCCCAGCTAATCCCCTACGTTCTCCTCATACATATATAATACATATATACTATATATTTTGGAGGAGAGACCCCCTAAAGCATGTATTTGGGTTAGTTCCGCCATACAGACAGATAGTTGGAGGCCAGGTTTGCTCGGCCCACATTCTTCAGGTCACACCCCACCCTCATTTTGCATACAAAAAAAAATTCGTCACTGACTCACCGGCAGTGTACCTCCCCTGGACGAATTAATGAACTTAAGTTGCCGCTCTCTCTCTGAAGTTAATCTATTTTCTGAATCCTTATAAAAAATTTCATGTCGATGTATTCATTCTAGCAGGAATTAACAAACATACAGACAGAAAATATATAAAAAATTTAGTGTTGATACATTTATTTATCGGGATTTATCGTCTTCACAGATACACAAATAGATTGTATATAGGTAGAGTTTGTAATTTGAACTATGAAACAGCTCTTAACATCCTTTACAAGAGGGCGCTAGTTCAGAGGGAGGGGGAGGGAGAGTGGTCTCTAAAACAGTGGTTGGTATAACATAACAGGGCCTACATCACATATTTTTATTTTATAGGTTTTATGACTCATGCCCGGGCTTTAACTACGAGGTCAAATCGCCTACTACCAGAGCGCTCTTTCGTCACTCTGGTCGACATGAGCCCGAATCTAATGGAGGAGTTCTAAATTTTGCCTACCCTAAATTTTTATTCATCTAGGGCAGGGGTCTTTAACGAGTACCTGACATCGTACAAGCTCGAGACCATCGAAGGACGGCGTGCTTACGTGTATTTTACCTCCAGATAAAATAAACTACGGGCCTCGGCCGGGTTTCGAACCCACGATTTTGAGCTCAGAAGACAAGCACGCATTCCACTGAGCTACCGGCGCCCTTGATATAAGTATTATATAAAGTTAGAATGGAATCACCACATAAACAACAAAAACGCCAGCATATACCAGACAGTCAGATCGCAACTCTACCCCCTCATCAACAGAAGATTGGCCACTCAAGTTGACTTGCAGCATTCTTCTCTACACATCACTATGCAGCACCCATCTGGCTGTGCACAAACAAAACAAACATACAAAAACTTCGAAGATTTGAAAACAAGATTCTCCGTTTGGCAGTAACCGCACCCTGGTTCGTCTGGAACACCCAAATTCGTCGAGAAACTGGCCTTCCAGATATTCGAAGACTTCTTGAAAAAAATTACCACGTCTCACTACGAAGGTCTATCTTTGGTATCGGGTGTTGAATTTTATTGATTGGGTCAACGCACCCAAAACAGAAGGCTAAAACCTCGCCTTTACCAGCACACTTTATACTGCTATTTGTCATTATTTTTTTATTTTTGCTGTGTAGAATGCTTCATGCACTGAAAACAGAAATAAATATATATATATTTTTTTTATAAAATAGAAATTGAACAAGGGGGAGCAAATTAGATGAAAATGAGTTTTGAATGCGCATGATTAAGCTGATGACTATAAAAATATTCTAAAAAGAAATTTTAAACAATCATAAAAATTGGGAATGTAGGTATTTGGTTAGGTACTTTCATATTCAGTTGGAATTTAAATAATTGTACATCCTGTTGAAAATAAGCAATTAAAATGTTTAATTGTAGCTACCTGTTTACCTATTTTTAGAGAAGTTAGGTTTTTCGGTCAACCACCCGGATAATTGAATGGTAGCCATTTGAAGAGATCGTCAGTTAATCAACGATAATGTACTTCCCCAGCTCGGACACACTCATTTTGAAAGGGTTAGGAGGGAGAGTGGAAACTCAATACAAACAGTAGAAATAAATTAATATAGAAATTCACTTACAAGTATTGATCGGTCAGTAGGGGGTCGCTTGCTAAAACCGCATATAACGAAAACATGTAACACTAATATCGCGTATATCTTTGAAACCGTACTACCCGCGCGCCGTAAAAAAAATATATATATATACAGTCCTAATCAAATTTATTTAAAATATGAGAATTTTGAGGAAAAAAAAATTCATGTTTTCATGTTTGTTTTTGTATTTAATTGGAAAACGATGAACTATACCACCTGTTAATATCCTGTATTTAATTGGAAAACGATGAACGTATACCACCTGTTAATATCCTGTCCGATATACTCCCCCATTAGAAGTCACTTCCTGCCTCAGTGTCAGTATAGACCGATCCAACTTTCATACGTTACTTCTGGCCCATAATAAGAATGATATCTCAAACATTTTTCATTATCTAATCAGCGCTCTGAAACTAAGATCATTCATTGTTAATGAATAATGTACTTCAACTTCCATATTATATTGATATTCAATACCTACATCCCCACTCCATATTTACTGTCTTTGTTACATTATTATTATTAATTTGTAGTTATTTTATTTATTAATGTTTTTTTATTTAGTTTGTTAAAGGTTTCTTTATATGTGTCATTATTGTTTTATATGTGTATTCCTTTATAAGTAATGATCACTGACTCAATTGTATAAGGGTTATCCCTTAAAAAAAAAAAAAAATATTTATATTATTACTTTTTATTTACTATTCTTCTTTTTTTCATAAATGAATAATTTTGTTTGAAGGAATTTTTTTTTTTTTTTTCATGAATTTTTTTTCCTCGAAATTCTCATATTTTTAATACATTTATGACAGTATATTTTCTTTTTCTAATAAAAATGGTTGAGAATGCATTAAAATAAAGTATCAAAGTACATAATCGATTGGAAATTTTCCGAAGAATTCAAATCTGAGCTCAGATTTTTTCACTGTTGTTGGACACGCGCACAAAAGAGCAAAAAAAATTTAATTACTGTCATTTTCGGCTCGAATTCAGTGGAAAATTCAAAATACTCAGATTTTTGATATGACTATTTCAAAGTATGAGGTTTCAGCTGTCTTCAGTGAAAATTTGTTGGAAATCAAAATAGGTTAAAAAAAAACAGTTTTTTGAATCTACTGAGCATGCGTCGCAACATGGCAAACAAATTTTGGCGACATTCGAGAAATCCGAAAAATTTCATAAAATGGTGTCTAGAAAGTGCAGTTTGTGAGATAATGACTCCAAATTTTGGGAAAAATTCATATGTATTGTGGTAGAAACCATCTGCTAAATTTGAGCGAAATCGGAGAATTGACGCGTACAATTGTATGGTTTTGCGTGGAAAGCCCCATAAGTCAACTATTGAATACTAGAGCAAACTGTCGACTGGTTTGGAGGGAGAACAAAAAGTTAATTGATTAATTCAGTGATTCCAGTGATTCAGTGACGACTTTTAACAGGAGAAACGGGCACATATCTCAACCCTAACTGTTATACTCTGGCCCTCTGTCAATGATTAAATTCACTGTTTAGTAGGTGCAGAGAATTTGATTCGAATTCCTTTTTAATAAGAAACGTGACTTGAAACTGTAAGCTACCACTGGGTCTAATAAAAAAAAGAAATACGATCGAATTTAAAATGTGGACTAATTTGTGAGATAATGACAGACTGACAGATCACTGAACATCTCTGTGGTATTTACATCCGAAAAATAACTCAGACTTTGATGGAACTAGACCAGACGTTGCCAGTCTTTAGAAGGTTCGTCATTTGATTATTCCACTTGGGTATGTAACAGTTAGGTACCAAAAAGAATTGCATTAGAAATGTCTAATAAAAAATAATAACAATAGAAAAATTTAATAAAAAAAAATTAAAAAGCAAAATAAAATAAAACTAGGTGTGCAATACTGCTGTTTGCAAAAACTGAGCTGAGTCAGGCATATCTGTATAAAAAACTCAGTTAATAATTATCAGTAACTTCTCACCTTGTATGTTCTTTATGAATATAATAATACTTTAAATAGATTTCATTGAGGGGGCCGGTAGCTCAGTGGTATGCGTGCTTGACTTCTGAGCTCAAGGTTGTGGGTTCGTAGCCCGACCGAGGCCCTTAGTTTATTTTATCTGGGAGGTAAAATAAACTTAAGCACGCCGTCCTTCGGATGGGACGTTAAGCGATGGTTCCAAGCCTGTACGATGTCAGGTTAAAGACCCGTGCCCTAGGTGAATAAAAATTTAGGGTAGGCAAAATTAAGGACTCCCACAGTAGAGTCGGGCTCATGTCCACTAGAGTGACGATAGAGTGCTCTGGTAGTAGGCGATATGATATTATAGTTAAAGCCCAAGCCAAAATGGCAGTATGCACAGAACATCAGGCCAAGAGGTGAAAAAAAAAAAAAAGCCCGGGCATGAGTCATAAATCCTAACCTAAATAGATTTCAATTGAATTCAATGGATTTTTTCTAGCCTTTTTGTAGACAACAGCTGAGAATATTTTTATCGAAAAAAAGTCAAAGTTTGTACGTTAGAACACTTGAAAAAAAACGGCTCAAAAAAAGTGGTGTCCGATGGTAAACCGAAAAGGGCTTCGCCCGGATTTTTACATTTGGAATCGAAAAATTCTATTTTGCGCGAGAATTTTGTCTCTCAATTGATTTCAATGGGGCTTTCGTTTTTCGGTGATTATTCCTCCGTGGTATGTTCAATTTCAGATTTTTTTAGTTACCGTGTCCACTACCATCGTGGCAAATTTCAATGTGATCAGTAAACGGGTTTAGGAGGAGTACGAGTACAACGAAATACATGAATCGCCTAAGAAAGAGCTTAAGTAAACTCAGCTCAAAAAATGATTTTTCAAAAATTCGATTTAAATATGAAATTTCATGTCGATTCATTCATTACATCGGCAGTTATTGTTGTTTTCTAGTTGAGGCCCCCCTTCCCTTCGGCCGATTTTGGAAGAAAATAATATTTGTCGTCTTTAAGAAATTATGAATTTATATATGAAATTTTGTGCCATCATTGCAATGACAGTTATAAAAATTTCTTTCCTTTCGACTGTTTTGGCTGAAAATCAATTCATGTCGTCCTCATGTGTTCTGGATACACATATATATATATTTTTATCGCGTTCACACACACATACAGACAGACGTAATTTGTTTACTTCTCCAGCTGTACGTATAGGAGAAGTTATTTAATCAAATCAAAAATTCGATGTAGAGTTTTGAACAGAATTTCATGCTTCCCGACACGACCTCCTGATAAAAAAATGAGAAAATCAAATCCTGAGTGTGTATCTGTGAACACGATAACTCCCGATGAATGAATGTATCGACATGAAGTGAGTATACAAAAGTCACTATATAAGTCAAATATATGCTGGGGAAGTTCTTAATCTACGGCTCACCGACAAGACTTTTTTTAATTTTTGGAATCCGGGGGTCGCCAAAAAAAATTAAATTACTTTGAAAACTCAACGATTACATAACTTTACCTATATACAGGAAAATCCTTTTATAACGATTTTCCTGATATAACGATTATCCGGATATAACGATGTAAAACCCATATCTAGTTTGGTTTGCTATTTAAAAGTGAATAAATAAATCCGGATATAACGATGTTAGATATAACGATATTCCGTATAAAACGATCTAAAACATAAGAAAACGTTGTTTTTTCATTCCGGTTATAACGATATAATATGTATGTACATACGCACATACATACCTAATTGGGTAAAACAGTATGAGTTTTGAACAGATGAAAAATACGAACATTATAGAAAAGGGTTTTGAACAGGGTTCTTGTTTACTCTTTCCGAGCGCATTGAGTCATTCCATTTCCCCCTTGTTGAATTTTCTTCGAACTCCCTTCTTCCCTTCTAGTGCGTATATTTCTAGTTTCAGATTAGTCTTTCCTTTGCCTCAGTAAGGATCGTGACTTCGGAACTTCATAACCATGTAAGCAAAAATTTATATTTAAAAAAAAAGCAAGCAAACTAAAATAACTGATTTTTTTGTGGAAAGTTAATACATATGTAATCATGTGCATACATAAATTGACTAAAAATTTAAAAAAGTAAATATGTAAACTTTCTCGTTATGATCATTGTAAAACACCTTTTTTTCCACTAACAAGTCCATACATTTGTATGTTGGTTTAACAGTTTGGTTCCGGATATAACGATGTATTTTTCTTAGTCCCTTGAATATCGTTATAACCGGATTTTACTGTACTTCATATAGGGAGAAGTAAATAATAAAAATATCGATAGTTTTGATATATGATGACTACGTCAGAAGAGCAGGGCCCTGCGTTAAGCCCTAACAACAACAACAACAACAACAACAACAAACGGAAGACAGGTTCCCAGAGACACACTTCCTCCGCCTAGGACCAGATCCAGTTACCCGCCCGCCCCCTCCCCACATAACTTTCTCCTCACACAACGTCTATCCACCGTGAGAATGTTCCTATTTACAACTGGAATTTGTAAATATACATACATAAATATTATTTCAATTAATTTTTAAAAAACTTTTTGAGGTCACAGAAGCTGTTTTCATGTATAAAGTTTAAAAGAAAATTTAGGTCAATTTGTTCAAACATCAGGAACTTCATGTATTTAAATACCTATTTATTAATGTTTATTGTTTTGGGTTTTTCTGTTGGTTTATAAACAAAGTGTCAACGGAAAATAAACATGTTATATTTGATGGGGGCTATAGTCCAGTCCGCAGGTATCGAAAAAGGGGCGTGCCTTACAAAAGGTGCGGTACAAAAAATTTTTTTTTTGATTTGTGTATGTTGGTACCAAGACAATAACTTTTGGCAACCGAAAAACCACTAAATTTTACGACTTTTTCAGTTTTTTTTCGAAATATCTCAAAAACGCTCGACTTTAGCGACTCTTATACCTGTTAATATTTTAAAGAAGATTAAATTCTCTACAATTTGCATTCCCACAACTTGTTTGTAGAATGAAGAGTGAGCGCGCTTCAGCGTATTTCTACCTCCAAACAAAGAACGTGAAGAACCTGGACCTTCCTCTGCAGGTTTCTCTCCTATATTTCTATTACCTACCAAAATATTATTTATTTTTTTATTAACATTATACCTTTTATACGCTGATATCTAGAGTTGTTGCTTGTAACCTATCACCCCAATGTTTTTGTTCATTCAAATATTGCTTCTTTGTCGGTAAATCATGAGGATAGAATGTATTGTGAACTTTGATAATTATCTCTAGAACTGCAATAGTCAGGAGGGAATTAGTGGGTGTGATGGTCAGGGGGGCGGAGGCGAGAGAGGGGGAAGGAGGCGGAGGAGGGGGTTGGGGGAACATGAATAGATTGAAATTGTCAATGTTTTGGAAGCTGTAGCGCGCTCACTATTCATTCTACAAACAAGTTGTGGGAATGCAAATTGTATAGAAATTTCGTGGTTTTTCGGCTGCCAAAAGTTGTCCCGATGTCGGTTTTGTTAGCAAATGGGGTTTTTTCCATCTTGGTACCAACATATACAAATAAAAAAAAAAATCTTGTACCGCACCTTTTGTAAGGTACAATGTATCTACGGACTGGACTACTATTACTTTTCTTGTTGTTTTTGTGACTCATCCCTGGGCTTTAACATAAGTCCATAACGCCTTCTACCAGAGTGCTCTCATTAACAAATAGTCCTAAATTTTGTCTATACAGGTTTAGTTACCTTGGGTAGGTGTCTTTAACGAGTACCTCACATTGAACAGGTTCACCCTCTCTTAATTTCCCATCCGAAAGAAGGCGTGCTCAAGGATTTTCCACCTCCCAGGTAAAGAACATTGTACACATAAGAAATGGTTCGCGTAGATCGTGCACGTGCTCAACCTAATGTTGCGCCAAAAAGAAGAAAAAATTCATAAAATGATATTTGTATTTTATATAGGTAATTTATAATGATTTTACTTAGAAATTGCCAACATTTAACAATGTATAACCGGAACCCTTCTGCGGAATCTCTAAAGCAAAGAAGATATCAGTGATAATGTGAATGAATGGGAGAGATCTTAAGAAGGGAGGTGCGTCATCCTTAATTGTTCTCTTCAGTCATCTATAAACAGTAGAACACATTGCCGAGGGTTCTACAAAGCAAAGAAGATATCAGTGATAATGTGAATGAATGGGAGAGATCTTAAGAAGGGAGGTGTGTCATCCTTATTTGTTCTCTTCAGTCATCTATAAACAGTAGAACACATTGCCGAGGGTTCTACAAAGCAAAGAAGATATCAGTGATAATGTGAATGAATGGGAGAGATCTTAAGAAGGGAGGTGCGTCATCCTTATTTGTTCTCTTCAGTCATCTATAAACAGTAGAACACATTGCCGAGGGTTCTACAAAGCAAAGAAGATATCAGTGATAATGTGAATGAATGGGAGAGATCTTAAGAAGGGAGGTGTGTCATCCTTATTTGTTCTCTTCAGTCATCTATAAACAGTAGAACACATTGCCGAGGGTTCTACAAAGCAAAGAAGATATCAGTGATAATGTGAATGAATGGGAGAGATCTTAAGAAGGGAGGTGCGTCATCCTTATTTGTTCTCTTCAGTCATCTATAAACAGTAGAACACATTGCCGAGGGTTCTACAAAGCAAAGAAGATATCAGTGATAATGTGAATGAATGGGAGAGATCTTAAGAAGGGAGGTGCGTCATCCTTAATTGTTCTCTTCAGTCATCTATAAACAGTAGAACACATTGCCGAGGGTTCTACAAAGCAAAGAAGATATCAGTGATAATGTGAATGAATGGAAGAGATCTTAAGAAGGGAGGTGCGTCATCCTTATTTGTTCTCTTTAGTCATCCATTAACAGTAGAACACATTGCCGAGGGTTCTACAAAGCAAAGAAGATATCAGTGATAATGTGAATGAATGGGAGAGATCTTAAGAAGGGAGGTGTGTCATCCTTATTTGTTCTCTTCAGTCATCTATAAACAGTAGAACACATTGCCGAGGGTTCTACAAAGCAAAGAAGATATCAGTGATAATGTGAATGAATGGGAGAGATCTTAAGAAGGGAGATGCGTCATCCTTATTTGTTCTCTTCAGTCATCTATAAACAGTAGAACACATTGCCGAGGGTTCTACAAAGCAAATAAGATATCAGTGATAATGTGAATTTGGGAGAGATCTTAAGAAGGGAGGTGCGTCATCCTTATTTGTTCTCTTTAGTCATCCATTAACAATTACATACTAATGTGAGAGTGTTATAGTAACGACGTGAAGTCACACGAACTTACAGTGTCAACATATCAACTGCTATATTTTCTCTCTTTTCTGTCACTGAGGGCAGTGTGAGAACAACTTTATCTTGGATCAGAAAAGTGAAAACGTACATAATAAAAAAAAAAAAAAAAAAAAAAATAGAACTAATTGCCGTTAACAACAAAAAAACATGCCATTAAATTGAAGAGAAGGGTGACGTGCGTGTCTGACCATGAAGGGAAGGTCTGAAATATTCACATTTGTATGGGAGAAAGTGCAGTGAGAAAGTAGAGTCCAGGGAGCATGAGACCTCTAAATGCACCCATAGTCTTAGGGGCTGTAAAAAAAAAGTCATCAGTGAATCACCCGCAAAGTACTTCCCCAGCACGATATAATCTATTACGTTGTCGCTCTCCCTCCAAAGTCAATCGACCGTTTGGGCTAGTATAGTGGCTTCTGAATCCTTTTACTAAATTTTATGTTGATAAATTCATTACACAGCCAGTTATTGAAATTTTGACGGACTAACCGCGGGATTATCAAGATTGTACTGTATATACATAAAGAGAAAAAGATTCAGAGAGAAAATAAAATGAAACTAGAACTATATTTTATGCATAGGGCCCCCCCCCCCCCCCCTCCCCTCAAGTATTTTGAGACCTCACACACCCTATTTTTCAATTGGCTGTTAAGAATACTACATGTGAAATTTCATGACAATCCGACTATCCATTAATGGGCTAGAACAATTTTTATGCCTAGCCTCTCATAACCCACCCTTCCGTTCAAAATTTTCAAACGCCATATAGCCTATTTTTCAATCTGGCTCTAAAGGATGCTACATTGCCACCAGAACTAATCACCAGTCTTTTTGTTCAAACAAAAAAATCGGGTAGACCGACTTTGATAAAATTCCTTTCAGATCATATTTAGTTGATACGCTTCGATTGGCACCAAAACGGAGTCGATATCATTTTTCATTCGCGAGATATCGTGCAGGGAAAATTGACCACGCACGTACGTACACACACACACACATACTTCTTTCCAAAAATAGTGTAAAAATACTGTAATAACGTTGAAACATAAAAATATGATGAAAATTTTGATTTCGATTTTCGGACTCATTACAATAACTTCCCTATATGCTGGCAAGTTAATAAATAAAGAATAAAAATGGCCATGAAAGGGTTGAGAGGAACAACCAGGGATGAACCCTCATGTCAAACTCTCTTGAACTACCACTGGGGCATGTTGAAATTGTCTTATAGCTTACAAGACTGACAAGAGTCGAACCTGATATCACTACCAAATATGAAAGAGTCAAACCTTGTTGTTAGTACGGCTTCATAGATGGTCCATATGACTCCAATAATCCACAGTCTTCAGGAATCCTTCGAGACCAGGATCCTTCAAGTCATGAAGCAGCACTCCAAGAACATGTCCTCACTGAAATCAGATCAAAGATAAGTAATTGAATGCGTGAATCAGTTAAACACTAATGGACTCTATTGGGTCCCCGGTCACTCGGGGATTCAGGTATTCGTGGAAGCAGACCGACTAGACAAGAAAGGTCCAAGTGAGCTCTTCATGGGGCCAGGGTCGGAAAACATGAAATTCCGTTGAAAACTCTGCATTGAATTTTTGTCCGATTACATAACTTCCCCTATACTTCATATATCTGGGAAAGTAAAAGTGGATTAGAGATGTTTTTTTGGAACAGTCGAAGGTGCTCCTGGGTATGGATTCCAAGGGATTGTGGGATGGGAACCTGAACATGAAGGGATGCTTAGGTCCCTAGGTGCAAAGCACCAGCTGCTTGTTGTTTGTAATAGACGATATGAAGAGATGGCAGACGACGACAAAGAAGAAAGTGGTTTTGGTGTCTATCTGGTGTGCCAAATAGACAGGCTGATAGGAGCCGGGAGGCCGCGTGGAGGTCACTAGGCCATCGCCGCTTGCTAAGTGGGATCGCGTGTAGCTCCCGATACCATCTAATAAATAGCACCACAGCTGGGTGTCTTACATATCTTAGTAAAGCTAATTACTTGGTATCATATTTCTGATAAGTGTACAAAGACACTGGACATAACAGAAAGTTAAGCTGGCAAACAACTCTTATACATGTTTAGATCTCTCTGGAAAGAAACTATGACTCTACTAACCGTGCCGGATAAATGAGTCTTATTTCATCTTTTATGAACGAAAAAAAAAAGTTGTCGGTGAATCACAGGCTATATTCTTCCCCAGCAGGAATAATTCAATTATGTTTCCGCTCTCACTCCAAAGTCAATCGTGTAAATTAATGGATGTCGTCCTTATAGGGCATTGAGTTTACATATGCTACATATGTTCACTCAGACTATTGAATTATTTCTTCTACCTGCGAGGAAATTCCTTGAAAACATACCCAAACTGTCCACAACTAATTTCGAACATAAGGCTTTCAAATGAAGTATATAGGGCATGCCCGAAGATCACGTTCTATGCGGGACGTTTAAAATGAAACTACACTTTTTTATGAGAGGGGGGCTCTATAAGTGATGGGAGCCTGGTCCCATAAAGTTAACCAGTGGATATAGTGTTCTCTAGGTACCATACAAGGGAGAAGAGCACCCCAAACATAATCGGTTTACACCCACCCCTCCTCCGGGCTAATAACACTTTCACCCCGTCTATACTCCTATTTTTATTACTTGATTGCTTTCTTCCCCAATTAACACCGTTCTATATGACTCCTATCTGATCTCTGTAGTTCTCTGATTAGAAAAATATTCAGTTTCGCAACAGGATCAAATTATAGACACATTGGGTAGAGTGGAATGCGTACAAATCTCTCACTGTTTGCTAAAATCATCAGTTTGTCTCATTATGACATTATAGTTAAAAAGCCCGGGCATGAGACCTAATAACTAAGAGCTTGTCACAATTAACTGATATAAGCAATTTTCAATTTTTCCTGCGGCGTTCGACTCATGTAGCATGAACCAGGAGGGGCGGGCAAATGAGATATTTGCTACCAGGCTCCCGATTCAAGGGAGGCCCCCCCACATTTTTCCTTTCTGATAAGGAATAATACAGGCGGATCTCCATATATCGAAATTGACGGTTCTTTATATATCTATGGTCACAGGGAATAAGTTGTTAAGTCATAAAATGGCCATTTCAGTTACTTTGTAATTTTTTTTTATTTTTTCTTTAAGAGTTTTTTTAACATTTACTCTTAAGCAGTAGCATTGTTTTTAATTTAACTGATTATTTTTGTTGTATTTAGTGTATAAAGGTAGTGGTTAAGGAACCTTATTGTATAATAATTATACTATATTAGTTCGCATTTACGGAGGTACAATTATTGTACCTCCGTAAATGCGAACTGTTATAATTAACTCTTCTTCTTCTTCTTCAAGTTCTTTGTTAATATTTATTTTATTAGCTTTCCACTATATCAATAATGATGGCAGAAATATATTCGTAAATGACTAATTAATTTTGGTAAAAATAAATATGTTTGCTTGCCTACTGAGCTCAAGATCGCGGGTTCGAAACCCACGGAAGCCGAGGCTTTTAGGTTTTTTATATATATATGTATGTGGTGGGCTGGAGTTTTACAGCTAGGGACCTAAGCATCCAGTGCTCTTACCCCTTCTCTGGATGCGCCGTGCTACCCCTTATTATATTACCTGTATGTTTATACTACCTGAACCAAGCCCTTCATGAAGTGCTCAGTCTCCCAGTTTCCTTAATGAACCTGAGAATGCTCTCATAGTCCAATCTGCTAAAGTCCTCCAAGTTTTTTTTTTCTGAAAGGTGAAAAAACCTTGAGCATGCCGTCCTTCGAATGAGACATTAAACAGTGCTCTCGAGCCTGTACTATGTCAATTATTCGTCACACCCCTACCCTAAATGAATAAAAACTTAAGGTTGGTAACATTTAAGATTGCTATAGTAGAGTCGGGCTCATGTCCACCTCATGTTAGTAGACGATATGATCTCGTAAAGTCCGAGCATAATGTATATAACTAGATATTATATATATTTTTTAATTACTTTGTTCACCAGCCAGGGTCTTCTAGGTATCTTTGCACTCATTGGTTTCTTGCGTTAGTTGTTTTTTTCAAACCATTTTTCCGCATTGATATGCTTTAGGTTTGTTGAATTAACAATCGCACTTGTAATGAGATATTTACAACCTCCAGTTTGGACAACAAGAAATTTAACAAGCAAAGTGACACACTAAAGCACATTAAGTAGAACAGACACACTTATGTATTCAGGACTGCACTTGTAGCTCATTAGGACAACGTTTCGGAGCACAAAACAGATCTCTGATCACTGTTTATTGATACAGGCAATATATTACCGGTATTCTCCACCCACACCGAGACATTAGTGCAAATATTTAGGGTAGGAAGACAGACAGCCCACACCCAGTGACCCCAAACTGCAGAGATGACGTAGCCCGCACCCCCCTCGGCCTAACAAGTTTAAAATGCATTCCTTACAGAAGAAAGACAGCTGGCTCTGATATGGAAAAGGAGGTTTCAGGTACGGACTGCTCCTTGGGGGGACAACACTTCTGAAGTCGGCTTTCAAATAACCAACTTTCCAATATTATATAGATGTACTTTACAGGTAACCTTATTAGCAATTCTACAGCTCTCACCCACTACCAGAGGACTGTAGAGCAGCCCAAATCACAATCAGGGAAGGTTCCGGTTGTGGAAAGCTCCTAAGCACGTACTAGCTGGAAAGGGGAGAGCGACGAAAGAGCGCTATAAGACTACTATCACACCTACTAAGGTGATAAGACTTCGTAGTCAAGCCCGGGCATGAACCACGATAACTAACTATACCTTAATCATTGAATATTAAAAAAAATCGGTGAATCACCGACAATGTACTTAATCAATTAACTTTTCGCTCCTCCTCCAAAACCTGTCGACTGTTTGGGATAATATTCATCAAGTTGACTTACATAGAGACTCCTAAATTCTAATACTAAATTTTGAGCCGATAAATTAATTACATCGGCAGTTATTTCGAGTTGGGCTCCCTTTGATCCTTCTCCCATTCAGCCGATTCCGCTGAAAATTGATAAGTATCGTCCTTATGAGGTTTTGGATTCACATATGAAATTTTGTGAAGATACATTCAATACAACGGCAGAAATTGTTTTTGTGTTAAACCCTCTCCTTCGGTCGATTTGGCTGAAAATCGATAGGTGTTGTCCTTATGATCTTCAGGCCACACATATAAAATTTCGTCTCGATACATTCAGTCTAAAGGGAGTTATGGCCGATTACAGAACTTTTTCTATACTTCGTATTTGCTGAGGAAGTAAAAAAAAAAAATCTTACCTATTGATTTCTGGATCCAAAAAATGTAATTTCGTGACGGTCTATTCATGACATCCGGAATTATCCTTTTTTACACATTCAACTTTTCAGCCCATGAGCGCTTCAGTGCATGAAAGCTAAAAATGAAAGTTCTTCATTAATTTTTTATTATTCATATCATTAAACTTTGAATAAAATTAAGGTAAAGCAAAGAGAAACAATCTTATAGAACATATCCTGGACAAAGAGGTTCTATCAAGAACACAGAACCGTTCAATAAACCTCCTTAGAAAGTCTTATAATCCTGTTAGAAAAAATTGATTTTTATGCATCCTGGAGGATTGAGCTCAGAGATCATGATTTCTAGTGGGCGTAGCACGCTCCGTAGAACGTAGCGTATTTACATTTTCTACCATTTCTTATGAACTTTCTCACTCACAATTACAATTTTTCTTGTTCTTTTCACTTGCAGTTCCTTTTCTTTTGCAGTTATACGGAGTCTACTATTTGTCTACTATTCGGCAGACATTTGATGAGGAGTTTTCAATGGAATTTGGAAAATGAATATATAATCATGAAATTTCATATTTCAATTCCTAAAATTTTCTGCCAAATCGGTCGAAGGGAAGTAGAGAAGGGGGTCTCGACTCAAATGCTCTAATAACTGTAGATTTAATGAATGTATTGATACATTTAGTAAGAGGATTCAGAAGCCACTATATAAGTCAAATATTGAATTTAAGCCCAATCGGTCGATTGGCTCTGGAGGGAGGGCAAATACGTAATTGATTAATTTGTGCTGGGGAAGTACCTACATAGCCAGGTGATTCACCGGCAATTTTTTTTTCATTACTACTATATTTAAAAACATTACTTTCTTATATAATAATAATAATAATAATAATATAATATTACATTACTTTCTTATAACTTTATATTCGAAATTGAGTTTTGAATGGATTTTCACATTTTAAGGTGACACATTTCGATCATTTTCGCGATGATGTCTGTGTGTGTGTGCATATGATTTGGAACCTTGTGAGTTGGGATGGGTATCGATTAACCGATTAATCGAAATAATCGATGTTTTGGTAAAATAATCGGTAGTTTTTAATCGATGTCATGTGGGTTTGATTAATCGGATAATCGATTATTATTTAACGATTATTACATTTTTAATTAAAATTACTTAAAATTTAACCAACAATACATATGGATTAATTAGTAAAACATATTAATCGATGTCATTAATCGATGTTTTGTTGGTCGATACCCATCCCTAATTGTGAGTGCTCTAACGCAAAATCAATTGTAGCTATGAACGAAATTTTGAAATGAAGATGCAATTTAGATCCGAGTAGATTTTGGACGAAATCGGAAATATTTAGTGTATTTAATGTTATTAAAAGAATAAAAAATGAAGAAAAAAAATAAAATATATATGATGTGGACTTTATAGGACTTTTTATACCAACCTCTTTTTTACAGATCACTCTCCCTCCCTCCTCTCAAATTGATTTCATACTGACATTACTGGGTATAAGAAAGTCACTCTCAGAATTATGGTGTACAATGAAATGAAGAAAGCCGCTGAAAAAACATTATGAAATATTTCTAATAGAGGAGGGGGGGAGGGGAGGGGGGGGGGGGAGTTTTTTGTAAAAAAATGAGTTTTGTATAAGAAAGTCCTGGATATTGTTATTATTATTTGATATTGTGATATTGTGACTCATGGCCGGGCTTTACCAGAACGCTCTTTCGTCACTCTGGTGAACATGAGTCTGACTCCGTGGAAGTCCTAAATTTTGCCTACCCGGGTTTAGTTTACCTTGGATGTTCCTGAGTAAGACACCACTTTCAACCAAATGAGTAAAAATGAAAAAGATGAAACAAATAAAAATGTACAAATAAATTTTTTTTATTACAATATGTTATTATCAATGTAGCGACATACGATGCTTACGTTTCTGTCGGCGTATATAATCGAGAATTTAAACAAATACTGCAAAAAATATTGAAAATGACGGTCGACGTGGACACAGGCACGATACTAAACTGTTTTCGGAGCAGAGCCACTCGTGTTCTTCACTATCCCTGATTCCCCACCCTAATCCCTTTTCTATACCTGCAATGCCTACTTTTCAAGGGCGTTTGTTGTCCCTTTGTTTACTTTATATAGAAATTAAATAATTCTGAAGAGAAAAAATGAATATAGCAGTAAAAGGAATACTCTATACTGATAACGGAAGTAACGTCATTTTCATGTAGTATCATAAAAATGATAGTCACCAGATGTAACGGAGTGAGCATTAAACATGTTCTCAGGTCACTTTCCCATAGGGCACCCAACCCTCCGCAACGCCATATTGACAAACCAACTTTGTCATTTCACTTTGTCTAACAATCAAATTTCGCAAAAAATATTAGATTACTTTCATTTTGAGTGGCTTACTCATAATCAAATCTATCTTAAGAATCAGTTAAAAAAAAAAAAAAAAATCATTAGAGGAAAGTTTCAAAGAGTTAACTTTTTACTTTTTAGTACAGTGGAATCCCGATATTTCGTATTCCGATTATTCGTATTTCCGGCTAATTCGTACAAATTTGCCGGTCCCCAGAGAAAATCCCGATAAGTGGTATAAAAACAATGCATTTCGAACCCCTCGGTAATTCGTATCATTTTTATGCTCGAGGTCACTTAAAACGTCTTATAATTCGTATTTCCAGCTTAAAAACCTCGTTAATTCGTACTGTTTTCAAGAGGGGAAGAGAGGACAGTGAGAGACGAGAGAGTAGAATGAGTGCGAGATAAATGTTTTATAGGAAATCACGTGATTCCTACAGAACCAAAGGGGAGAGCGAGTGAGAGAGACAAGTACTATGAAATCTCATGTAATTCGTACTCTTTTCACTGAAAGGAAATGAGGAGAGGAGAGGGGGAAAGTTTTAGCAATTTTATTGATCTTTCCTAACATTTTTTCCAACAAATGTTTGATTGGTGTTTATTTAATCTAGAACATATGTATGTACATATGAAATATGTACATAAACAGTGTTTATTGCATAGTTTTTATTCTTACCACATTGTACATACTTCTTAATACATATTTGCGTTAATACGTTTTTCAATTTTTTTAATTTTGTACTCCCGATAATTGGTAATCCCGATAATTCGTACCAAACCTTCAGTCCCTTGACCATACGAATTATCGGGATTCTACTGTATAAGAAATTCAAAAAACCCGGAAACTTTCAAATCCATTCATTATACCTGGGTTCCGAGGTGTAAACCTAATTGCACTCGACTATCTGCGGTATTTTTTTGTTTCACTGTATAATGTAATTCTGACAATGACTTTCTTATACCCAGTAATGCCAGTAAGGGGAGACAGAGTAATCTGTAAGCGTGATTGGTATAAGAAAGTCCTGTAATGACCACATCATATATTTTTTCATTTGGAAAACCTCAAAAAAATTAATATTGGCTCCTTATACTACTGTACTGTTAAATATTCTTCATTTTTGGGTTAGCAAAGATTGGAGGATATACCTCAATCCATTGATCCCAATTCTCTTTGACCTAATTATTGAAAATGACATCCTCCCATTGTGCACAGAACAACCTCCGCCCGGACAGGATCCTCCTGGAGAGGGTGAAAGTAAGAAGACCCGAGCGAGGTAGTAAAAATGAGAGATAGTCACCAGATCTAACGGAGTGAGCATTAAACATGCTCTCAGGTCACTTTCCCATAGGGCACCCAACCCTCCGCACCGCCATATTGACAAACCAACTTTGTCATTTCACTTTGTCTAATAATCAAATTTCCCAAAAGAGATTGGATTACTTTCATTTTGACTGGCTTACTCTTGATCAAATATATCTTAAGAACCAGACAGTGATGAATTTGAGGTTAGGTAAGGTTAGGTTTTATGACTCATGCCCGGGCTTTAACTACGAGATCATATCGCCTACTACCAGAGCGCTCTTTCGTCATTCTGGTGGACATGAGCCCGACTCTACTATGGGAGTCCTAAATTTTGTCTACCCTAAATTTTTATTCACCTAGGGCAGGGGTCTTTAACGAGTACCTGACATCGTACAGGCTCGGGACCATCGCTTAGCGTCCCATCCGAAGAACGGCGTGCTTAAGTTTATTTTACCTCCCAGATAAAATAAACTAAGGGCCTCGGTCGGGTTTCGAACCCACGTTCTTGAACTCAGAAGGCAAGCACGCATACCACTGAGCTACCGGAGCCCTCTCTCTTTATTATTTTTTATTTATTTTTTCTATTATAATTTTTTTAATTATTATTATTTTTTTAATTATTATTTTTATTTTTTTATTATTTTTTTTTTTACCTATTATTTTGTATATAACTAGATGCTTTCGACGTATTTTTATTTTATTTTATTTTTTTTTATTTAGTTTTTTTCTGTTCTTTGTATCATTCATCAAATTTACTTATGGTTATACCGATTGTAAATATTCAAAATAAAGAGTTATTTTTAAAATATATATATATATATATATATATATATATATATATATGTCGGCGTCAAATAGTATAATAACGTAGTTTCACGAAAAGCTCTAGTCATTTCACGAAACGCCGGCATATAAAATGATTTAAAGATTACCTTATTTGACTGGATGTTTTACGTCATTCCAGCTTCGTGATGTTAGTGTCAGTCAGATAACATAACTGTTAACTGTATGCAACGTTACATCATTTTTGATTTTACTTCCCCAACTCTAATCGATCCGAAATTCGATGTTGATTTTTCAAAGGAATTTAATCTTTTCTGACCCAAAAATAATTTTTTTTTTAAATCCTCCATTGTGAATATATAAATACAAACATTTATATATGTATTCAAAACCCTGGATGCACCTATTAATTTTCTGTATTCAATCAGGACGACACTCATTCATCAAATGCTAACAAATCTCAGATCGTTCAACTGTGATTGAACCAAGGCCACCTGCTATCGTTGTTCGAAGTCCGACATATGATGATGTGTTAAATAATGTAATTATTGTGAAATTTAATAAGGAATCCTGTCCTCTTCATTTTCTCTAAAGATTTTTGCGTTTAATTAGAATCCATATCAGAAAATACTTTTGTAGTAAATAAATGTCGTTACTTTTTAAAGGTTAAAAGAAAGTTGCCTTTGAAAAGAGCAATGTATGCATCAGGTACAAAGGTACATTTATGATTAATTTTTGTTCACTGAATAGGTTAATAGGTTATTTGTTGTAGAAAATAGGTGTATAATATAATAAAAAAAAAAAAAGGTCTTTCAGTAAATTAAAATAAAGTAATTTGTCTAAAGTAACAGTAACTATGAATGACAGTTCGATGTTCTAAATGAAACATGTTTTCGATTGATGTGAAGTATAAATTGTGTAAAAAAAAGGAGCCAATATGAATCCTTGAGGAATGCCAACTCCTCATTTACATATGAGATATATAGGGGAAGTTCTGTAATCGATCAGAATGTTCCATGTTCAGTTTTCACCAGAATTTCATGATTTACATCACACTCTCTGATTCCAAAAATGAAAAAAAATAAAAAGATGCTGTCTCTAAACGTGTCTATGAACATGATACTCGTAACTACCGATATAATGAAGATATCAACACAAAATTTTATATGTACATTCTGAATCTAATAAGAATGGCAACTATTGATTTTCAGCCAAATCGGCCAAAGAGGAGGGGGGATAGGGGGGAAGGTTAACTCAAAACCTTTAATAACTGCTATTATGTCGTAGGGATGGGTATCGACCAACAAGACATCGATTGATGACATCGATTATTATTTTCTACTAATTAATTAATACACATATTAAGTGTTGGTTAAATATTCGATTAAACGATTAATTGAAGGCACAAACAAAAGTTAATACAATCAGTCAATCACAACTCACGCATGACAAAACACAAATGATTAGAAATTAGAATTAGAAGTAGAACTATTAGGTTACTTTTTACTTATCACCAGTTCACCACAGAGACACTGTGTTGTATCGATAATCGATACCATAGTCTCCTCCCACTTTTTTAGGCGAGTTGCACTTCGGAAGAATTATAATTAATTCATTTTTCTTTTTTTTCTCCTGTTTTTCGGATGAGTTGTAATTTTAATTAAAAATTTAATAATCGTTAAATAATCATCGATTATCCGATTAATCAAACCCAGGTGACATCGATTAAAAAAACACAGATTATTTTACCAAAACATCGATTATTTCGATTAATCTGTTAAACATCGATACCCATCTCTATTATGTAGATATCTACACAAAATTTCATATGTAAATTCGAAACCCAATAAGTACGACACTTAATAATTTTCAGCAGAATCGGCGGAAGGGAAAGGCGATCAGAGGGGGCGGCTCAATTCAAAAACCCTGATAACTGCCGATGTAATGAATTTATCGACACAAAATTTAATGTGAGGATTTAGAAGCTCTTATGTAAGTCAACTGTTGAATATTAGCGCAAACAGTCGACTGGTTTAGTAAGGGAAACGAAATGTTAATTAATTCGTTCTGGGGAAGTACTATGCCGGTGATCCAACGACGGTTTTTTGTCTATAAGACTTTTATGAATAAAATTATTAGTATAACAGGGTCCAGTTGCAGTCAAGTCACAAATCCCGTCTATAATGTGCGAGATCTAACAGTCGAGTCTAGTCGGAGTCCGGTTCCAGTCGAGTCGTGGTCTGGCCTAGTATGTACAAATTGGATTTAGTTTGACACCACACCCCAGCTATTGTGTATGACCACCCTTGCGAATAATCCTCAACTTCTTTTGTTCCTGTGAGCATCACCGGAAGTTCACCTACAGACCCAATTAGTCAAAGAAATGCTGCTCTAGACAAGTCTCTTTGTCTATTGTCAATCTACATAGGACAAAAATGTTTGCGGGTTTCGTGCTACAGATCACCATGACTTTCTTTTAAAATAGATGGCTTCTTCGAAGGATATGGGTCAAAACAGGGTGCATATTTGTAGAGATTTTTTAGTGTGATTTTAATTTCAAATTTCACTTCCATTGCTATAATCTTTTTTGAGTTGAAGCACGATAAAGTGGTCAAAACCTGTTTATTGGACCTTAAAACGTAATAACCTCGAACTCGGATTTTCAGATGATTACAATTACGAACTCGTAGCTATCTAAAACTTTGCTAACAACAAAAGAGTGCAAAGTGCAGTGTTGAGAATGCACCGCCTCTCTCAGACAGACTGGCTCGTTTCCTTTTTTCACTTCTACATCTGACTTCTCTTCTTGGTCTCCATAAAAATTTCGAACTCTCATCTCTACTTTCACTTGAAATTTTTCATTCGTCCTGTTTTAAAGTGCAGCTTTCATCCTGCCAGCCAATCAACTTTCTAAAATACAATACTGGTTATTCTAAATATATGTCCCCGCGGAAAGTGTATTTGGCATTATCAGTCAACTAATGCAGACAGGAATGAATGATTGAATGAATGCAGTTGAAGGTCAAACTAGAACATAAATGTGAGGACTCCATGGCCCCCACAAGGGTGGGGCTGGTGCAACTTTGGTTGCAGGGCCCGGGACCAAGGGGGTCCGGGTCCAGTCCTTTTAATTTTTTTATTTTAGTAGATTTTGCAAGGGATCATAGCTTAAAAAGGCAAAATATATAATTATAAGAAAATTTAGTATAATAGATACATATTCTAGTTGTGCGAGTATTAAGTTATTATTTAATTAGTTGCGTGCATGGATAGTTACTCTTGTTTGCAAATTACTAGTATAAAACAGTCCAGTCCACACGAGACAGGTATAGACGGGCCCCACGCACTCCCTCAACCCTCCCCCACTCCTATTTCCCAGCTGTTTCCCTCAGAGCAGTGTTCTAAAAATAGACGCATCGACGCATAGTATCAGTTTGACTGTTGACAATTTTGTTTTAGATCGTAATACTAGTTTTTGTCAATTTTTATTTTAATGTTAGTGAGTCAAAGAAATCTAAAAATTTAAACGTTAATTTCAGTAAAATAAAAGTAAATGATATAATCACGGTAGCAATTGATGTGTGAAATAATTTAATCAATAAAGTTTGGTTTTAAAATCTAACTGATACTGTAACATTAATTATACCTTACAATCTATTTTTAGTTTAAATAAAATTGTAAAAGGGTTAAAAAATAACCATGTAATTATAATATAGCACATGACTATGAGATGGGGGCCCGACCCTGATCCTGGTTACAGGGCCCGCAATCCAATGTGGGGGCCATGGAGGACTCATAAGAAAAGTTAGGTTTTCTTATGGTTAGTTTATGTCCAGTTTCTTATTTTTATAATTAAGAGATTAATAACAGCTGAATATACAAAAAGTGGTAGGACGAGAGATGAAACAAGAAGGAAGACGAACTAGTAAACTGTGGAGGGGACAGAGGACAGAGGTTGTGGACAAATGTGGTGACCTCAGACCAACCAACACTAGGGTGGGGGGGCATCAGTATCCAACGTAGCCATACTATCGAATCCAACAGGGTTATCGATAGTACCTATATCGAGTTGCTAGTTTTTATTCAACAATCTGTACAAAACAATAAGTAGAAATTGACATGAGAATAACTAATAAAGTAATAAGTAACCAAAATATTTAAAACAAACAATAATAAATGAGTGAGAAGCAATAAAGAAAGGAATAGTAAATATATACAAAAAAACAAACAATAAGAAATGAGTGAGAAGCAATAAAGAAAGGAATAGTAAATATATACAAAAAAACAAACAATAAGAAATGAGTGAGAAGCAATAAAGAAAGGAATAGTAAATATATACAAAAAAACAAAATATAAATAAAAAATATGTAAAAAATAATAGTGATAAATTAATAAAATAAAATAAATACAAGAAACTGGACGAGGAAAGCACCAGTAGACTCGGGCACACGGGAGTTCTATCTACGAAATAAAACTCACTCCTGGACGGGATTCGAACCCGCAAACTAAGGTGGGCTTTGGTCTTATGGTCTCACCTTGGTTTGCGGGTTCGAATCCTGTCCGGGAGTGAGTTTTATTTCGTAGATAGAACTCCCTTCAGGGGCCATGAATGTCGGAAATAATTAGGTAACACCATTATAAGAGTCATGGCTAATATGCATCATACATAAGGCCAAAAAAAAAACCAGCTGAATAGAAGATAAAAAATAAATTACATCTCTAGGTATGAAGTTCATCGAGATAAGGAGACTTGAAGCTAAATACTCAAAACAGCTGAATAGAAGATAAAAAATAAATTACATCTCTAGGTATGAAGTTCATCGAGATAAGGAGACTTGAAGCTAAATACTCAAAACAGCTGAATAGAAGATAAAAAAGAAATTACATCTCTAGGTATGAAGTTCATCGAGATAAGGAGACTTGAAGCTAAATACTCAAAACAGCTGAATAGAAGATAAAAAAGAAATTACATCTCTAGGTATGAAGTTCATCGAGATAAGGAGACTTGAAGCTAAATACTCAAAACAGCTGAATAGAAGATAAAAAAGAAATTACATCTCTAGGTATGAAGTTCATCGAGATAAGGAGACTTGAAGCTAAATACTCAAAACAGCTGAATAGAAGATAAAAAAGAAATTACATCTCTAGGTATGAAGTTCATCGAGATAAGGAGACTTGAAGCTAAATACTCAAAACAGCTGAATAGAAGATAAAAAAGAAATTACATCTCTAGGTATGAAGTTCATCGAGATAAGGAGACTTGAAGCTAAATACTCAAAACAGCTGAATAGAAGATAAAAAAGAAATTACATCTCTAACAATGAAAACTGACATTATTGCAGAGATATTGTGAAATAATTCAAATGAACTTGAAAGAAATAAAACTAAATAAACAAGTTTTATTTCTTTCAAGTTCATTTGAATTTAATTAGGATGTATTTGGAACCAATTATTTTTGATTTGTTAATGTTATATTATTCGACTGTTCATTGTTAATGCTTTATACCTAGATCTTAGAAGGGGTCACACATTTGAAATATGGGGACCGCCTTGTCATAAAATATCTCACAGCTTGACAATTTAGCTTAGTTAGGAATGTCTGACGTCATGGGGAACACCAGGGGGGAGGGTAAGGGTTCCTCGAGAGGCTGACATTCTGTAATATTAACTTAGTCTTATCTCTTATGCTTTTGGCTGAGGATGGTAGAAATACCGAAAGTACTCCCATGTAAATATAGTTGGTGAAATTAGACAATATCATAAATAAACAAGTTTTATTTCTTTCAAGTACATCTCTAACAGTTTCGCTAATTATTCGTGGTGGTTCTCTTGAAATCATATTTTTTTATTTATTCAGCTTCAATTGTTGGCTATAACAAAGTTCTGATAAGGTAATGATACAAAATCATCATAACAGAGGGATGCACCGGACCTCCATAAAATTTTAGAATATTACTTGGAAAGCTTAGATATGAGTATTATCCTGAAAGTGCACCTTAGATGAAAAGGACGACCTCATACACATTTTGTTCTATTGTCCCTCTTTGTGTATCCCCAGGCAAACATTTCTCCACAATTATCTCACCAATAGACCAGAATATTACTCAAGAAACATTTGTACATATTATAAATAATTTAGAAGTTAGAAAAATTAACAATTTATTTTTATTTTTTACTGTCGCTTTGAAAATAAAGAATAATTTAATTTAATTTGGTGCATGTAAAATGTATAAAAAAAAATAATAGTAAAAAAATATATATTTTTTTACTATTATTTTTTTTTTATTTATTCATGCTCATTTCATATCTTGATGAAAAAAAAAAACACTCATTGCCATAGAGTTTGTAATCTTTTGTGCAATAAAAGTGTATCTATCTATCTATCTATTTATTCAGCTAACGGAACATATGGAAAGTTATGTGATCAATGGATATGTACTTCCCCAGTACGAATTAATTAATTACGTTTTCGCTCTCCATTCAAAGCCAATCTTCAGTTAAGGCTATATTTGACTTATACTGTGGCTTCTAAGTACTCATACTACAATTTGTAACGATACATTCGTTACAGAGGCAGTAACTGGGATTTTTGAGTTTCCCTCCCGTCTCCTCTTCGGCTGATTCCGCTGAAAGTTAATAGACTTTTAATTTAAATATGAAATTTCTTGTCAATACATTCATTACAACAGCAATTAATAGAGATTTTGTGTTAATCCTCCCCTCCAACCCCCCCCCCCCCCCCCCGCTTTGCTTTAGCCGATTTGGCTAAAAATCTATAGGTGTCCTCCTTAGAGGGTTCTGCATTCACATATAAAATTTCATGGATATATTCATTCTATCAGGAGTTATCATGTTCACAGACACTCAGACCGACATTTTTTTTTGTAATCAGAAGGTCGGAAAATATGAAATCCCATTAAAAATTCAGTATATAATTTGTGGCCGCGAAGCTGTTCTGTGTGTATTCAGAACCCAATAATAAGGACGACGAAGTGGACGACAGGGGGCAAGCACGCTATCCTTTTTTTTTTAATTTCTCAGTTATGACCTTATGCTGAGGCATATCGGCCAGCTACCACTATGATCATTTTGGAATTTTTATAGGCACCTTGGTTTAAGGACAAAGCAATTAAAGAAGAACAATTATATGAAGAAGCTGAAATTTATAGCAATAATTTTGTAAAGAAGCAAGATACGGTCGCCCAATGCCCCCGAAGAGGAATGGGGCCACCACACAACACAGTCATGAAGGCGAGCAGCGAGCCGACCCGGCCGCTGAAAAGCCGGACGCCAGAAGACCACACAGCAGAAGAGCGGACACCAGGGTCCCAAACCCGTCGAGCAGACATTTCGGGGTATACAAAACCATCACTTTCCAACTTGGCTAACATAACTCCATTCAGGTTTTGAGGGAACTTAATCCCGCGTCAGTGAAAGAATAGAAAGAATTATTATCCTCTTTTGCTTGATAGTTTCCCGGAATACGCTAAGTTTGCCCCTTTCGTATACAGTTCTCACATTCTACCAAATTTCAATATTAATTTTCATAATCTTCTTCATCACATACTTACCGGATCTCTCTGGTGTCCCTCCTTCCATGGTTAATGCGGTGTTCCAAGAGATCAAACGGAAATGGTGGTCGTCATATGTACCAATATTTACAGACGGATCAAAAACGACGAATGGTACTAGTGATGAACTAGTTAAATAGCTGCGTTAGACAGTCGATCAGATGGGGTGGATATACGATTCAACTGACAGAATTCTACATTATTAAGAGGCATTGAACAGTAGTGAAATTGGATTATATATCACCTCTGACATGATATAATCAAATAAATATCATCTAACTCAATTTATGGTTTGCGGGAGGGACAAAGAAAGAGTCTAAGTACAAGTCGAACTGAAATTCATACCTTTGTATGAATACCTTAGTCGCACTCTACCTTCGATAATAATATCACATTTCAGTGATATGACATCATATAACTTACATTGATAATATAGAAGCTGTTTATCGCCTAGGTTCTTCCTGCTAGACATTTCACTGAGATGTGATATTTTCATATGAATGTGATATTCTCTAATGGTATTAGAACTCCAGAATTCCAGGGAAGTTAGTTAGACTGGTAAGAATGACTCTGGGGGGCTCAAAGTGTCGGGTGAAGCTGCAAAATAAGACATATGAACAGTTTGAGGTGAGCAATGGACTGAGACAGGGAGACCCAATCTCACCTGTTCTGTTCAACCTGACTCAAGAAAGAGCTGTGAGGGCCATCCGGACGAATCCGGGAGGAACTATCTATAACCGCCTGACGCAGCATATGGGGTATGCTGATGACATGGTGGTCACAGCACGCACAATAGCAGCATTGGCCGGGGCTCTACAGGAATTCGGAGGAGAAGCAGAGAAACGTGGTCTTCATTTGAATGTAGATAAGACCGTGTACATGAAGACCTCACGGAACCCTCTGCAAGACGCTCCTGAGGTGATTTCCATCAATGAGCACCAATTCCCAGTAGTCAAGGAATTCAAATATCTCGGGGCTCTCATCACAGAAGATAATGACGTTAGCCACGAAATAAGAGCACGCATTGCTGCAGGGAACAGATGTCTATTTGCGGTCCAAAGAATACTCAAGTTCCGCACATTAACGTGGAGGGCCAAGCTAATTGTCTATAAAACCATTGTCCGTCCAATTGTAACTTACACTGGTGAAACTTGGGCGTTGACAAAAGAAAATGAAGAGACTCTGCTATTGTGGGAACGCAAAGTACTCAGAAAGATTTATGGACCTGTTTCCGAGAACGGCAGATGGCGTATCCGGAAGAACAGAGAATTGAGAGACCTCTACGGGGATTCCGACCTGGTATCCGTGATCAAGCAGGCGAGGTTACGTTGGTTGGGCCACGTAGAGAGAATGGAAGAAGGAAGACTCCCTAAACAAGCCCTCTACGGTATGCCAGGCGGTGCCAGGAGAAGAGGAAGACCGAGACTCCGTTGGCTGGACGACGTCGAGGCGGACCTCCGAGTGTTGGGCATCAGAGGATGGAGGGAGAAGGTTTTGGATCGAGACGAATGGAGGAGGATTGTGACGGAGGCCCGGGTTCTTTCAGGACCGTAGCGCCACAGGAAGAAGAAGAAGATTAGAACTCCAGGTGATGTTTATTATTACACAGACTTTTTAGACATATTTTTGTAAAAAAAAGAAAAAAAAAAAGTACAATTATAGGGTTAACGACAGCCATGTTGACTTCCGACTCGTGGTGTCCTCAAACAATGGTCATAGTGACTGACAGTCTGTAGAAGTTGGTGATGTTTTGTATTGTTTTTCACTTCTTAACTTTTAATCAAATCTGAGCAACAACGCTAAAATGGTGACACAATAATAGGTTCATACCTGAACATAAACAGTTGGCACGACTCCAAGTTCTAATATGGCAGGATGCAACCTTTACGAATCTAAATATGGTGTGGTAAAAAAAATTAAATATTAATGCAAAGTTAAAATAAATCAAAAAATATAGGTAAAATAATGAAATAAACAATAAATTATAATAGATAAATAAACAATAAATTACCACATTTCCTGAAGAAATTTTATGACTGGTCTTCTATTTAATTTTGATTTCTACAGTTGTTTTCGAAAAGGGTCCTAAAAATATCAAAATTTCAAGACGTACAATTTTTGAGAAAGTGCACTTATTTAAAAAAAAAATTCAATTAACCAACTTTTCATTTGAATTTCTAAAGAGATGCCATTTTTAATAATTTTAAATAATATTAGATTTAATCCAAAGGTTTTCAAATGATCTTACTGGGCCATGAATAGAATAGAATTGACGAGAACTAATATTGGGTTTATTTTCTTAAATCATATACATTATAAAATAAAAAAACTAAACATTGAAACAAACAAAAATCAAAAGAAAAATCTTAAAAACTAAATTCTTAACACTAATTCAGTCTTTTTTGTTTTATATTTTGGCCATTTTTTTAAAATTTAAGTTATATATTTCTGGGCATATATCCTGTACATATAAACAAACAACAGTACCTTCTTTGCGGATCAATTTCACCGTCAATTAAATTCTATTTAGTTCATTACATTTTAAGCCTAAACACCATTTTCCTCGACCCGTCTCTACACACACTAGAAAAACAGCTGATGGCCGTGTTTTGTTTTTTTACTCATTTGTTTTAAAAGAAATTTGCTTTTTATAGAAAAATAAATATAATTAATTTTTCAATATTATTTATTTCATCATTTTAATGTGTGTATTTTTTTTTTTTTATACATCACAATGTTAAGTCATTTGTACTTCGAACCAGCTATCCATTGCAAACATTCATGTCTACTCTTCAATTATAATAATGTGTATATTTAATGTGTAGATTATAATAATGGGTATATTTTAATCAAATTTGATGACATAAAAACAGATTAGAAACAACGTTTTTGTAAACTTTTAATCGGCTCAAGATGCCGTTAGATGACATCCATTAATTCTGTTTACGTTAATGGCTTCTGTTGTGGATGCGCCAAAAAAAAAAAAATCCATTTGATCCTTGTGAGAAAGTAAAAACGATGGATGTCAAACGAGGACCTGCTTTTACCACCTCTTGTGTTTTATCTCTTCCACACGAGAAAGTGCTTAAGTCACTTCATTTAAGTAGGTATAACCACTTCAGCTCGAAGCTTTCCACTTTCTTTTCCTTTTTTTTTCTCTGAACTTCGAAGTACATGATGAGTACGTCATTGTGCATATTTGGACGAGGAGGTCTTCAGATAAGTCTGAACAACTTGATCGAAATCTCATTCTGAAGAAGTGGTCAGAGTCCTGCAACTCTTTGATTAGTTTATATTATCAATTGTCATAGGGTTTTGTTGTTCTGAGTCTACTCATAACTTAATTAAATAATCGAATCTATAGTGAGTAACGCATTATTTAAAATGTGATCAGATCAGAAGATACACAACTGTTTTTATATAACTAATAAAAATGGATTTAGTTAAAAAAAAAAAACACTACTTACATTCAAAAAAAGTTGAATCACAACCAAATACTAAGAAACTGGATCAAATAAACAATATTAGAAATCAATTATTTATCTGGTCACTGTACACGGACATAATCCATAAGACAGCTGTCTGTCTGCCTCTCCCTCACTATCTCCGATATATATCGGATTAGAGGTATCGTATATATATATATATATATTGTATATATATGTATATCGAAGAGGGCGCCGGTAGCTCAATGGTATGCGTGCTTGTCTTCCGAGCTCAAGATCGTGGGTTCGAAACCCGACCAAGGCTCTTAGTTTATTTTATCTGAGAGGTAAAATAAACTTAAGCACGCCGTCCGGTACTCGTTAAAAACCCCTACCCCCGAATTTTAGGACTCCCACATTAGAGTCAGGCTCATGTCCACCAGAGTGACGAAAGAGAGCTCTGGTAGTAGGCGATATGACCTCGTAGTTAAAGTCCGGGCAAGAGTCATAAAACCTAACCTATATAATATATATATATATTATATCGGATTAGAGAGAATATATGTATATATACATATACAATATTGTTTTTATAGTTAGTTATCGTAACTCATTCCCGGGCTTCAACTACGAGGTCATATCGCCTACTACCAGAGAGGTCTTTCGTTACTCTGTTGGATATGAGCCCGACTCTACTCTGGGAGTTTGAAATGTTGCCTATCCAGGTATATTCAACTAGGGTAGGGGAAGCTACTTTAACGAGTAGCTGACATCATACATGCTCGGTTCCGTCGCTTAACGTCCCATCCGAAGGACAGCTTGATTAAGGTTTTTTTCACCTTACAGATAAAAAATCTAAAAAAAATTGAATTACCGGCGCCCTCTGTGCATATGATGACATCGACAAGAAATTTAGTATTAGAATTCAGAAGTCCATTTCTAAGTCAACTATTGATTTTTTAGCCAAAACGGTCGATTGGCTTAAACGGAGTGCGAAAAATAATTGATTAATTCATGCTGGGGAAGTATATAGCCGGTGATTCAACAACAATTTTTTTGTTCATTTCTGGAATCAGTGGTGGGAAATTATAAAATTTCAGTGAAATTTGTGTTATTACATAACTCCCCCTATACTTAGAAGTAGATCTTCCCCAACTGCCATCTTTGAAAGTTTCAATTTCCCTCAGAAAAATTTTCCAGGATGTTTTCCTCCAAAATCAATTTCACTCAACTTTTCAGGCTGTAATTGTGCTGAATTTACGAAGCTCTTTCTTAGGCGACTCTTGTATTTCGTTGTACTCGTACTCCTCCTAAACCCCGCTACCGATCACATTATAATTTGCCACGATGCATCGCGCTGGTAGTGGACACATGGTTTACTACTAAAAAAATCTGAAATCGAACATACCACGGAGGAATAATCACCGAAAAACGAAATCTCCATTGAGATCAATTGAGAGACAAAATTCTCGCGCAAAATATAATTTTTCGATTTTAAATGTAAAAATCCTGGCAAAGCCCTTTTCGGTTTACCATCAGACACCACTTTTTTTGAGCCATTTTTTTCAATGTTCTAACGTACAAACTTCGACTTTTTTTTCGATAAAAATATTCTTCAACATACAAAGAACACAATGAATTCAATTGAAATCTATTTAAAGTATTAATATATTCATAAAGAACATACACGGTGAGAAGTTATTGATAATTATTCCATCCAGTGATAACAAACCGGTTCATATGCCCCATTTCAAATGCACTACTTGTATGTTAACTGACCACATTAACAGTATCATACAATAAATTTAGACACATTCAGCTCAGTTTTTGCAAACAGCAGAATGCATTGCACACCTAGTTATTTAGTACAGCTAATTAGTAAATATAAACCTCATCTATATCTGAATATTTCTAGCCACAGTGAGGAGGCCCCTGCAGCCAAACAGGCCCAACCATCTATCATGGGCGACAGATGAACAATTATCTAGAAGCCTGGAACTAGCCCCCTTCAGCTCTGCCGAATATATTCCAGGCATCTCCTGGAGAAAGTCTCAAAACGTATCCTTCAGCATTATTATTAATTTTTTTTTTTTTTTTTTTCTTCTTCTTTTTAATATAGAAGAGGATAATAAATAAGATAATTGTGACTAATGTATGGTTTTGGAAGGACTGAGACAAATTATTTAGAACGATTTTGGTTTCAAAGAATAGGGTCATCGAAAATTCTGTTGATGGTCCATAGTAGATTAACGAAAAATAAAGGTGGGTTTGATCAGGTACGAAATATGTTGCGTGGAATATAGGCCGCCGAGTCGGCTTGGGGGAAATAATCAAACAAAATAATAATAATAAATTTATTTCCGTTAAACCAATAAATGTAATAGGATACGTCAAATTAATTGATAGCTTATAAATTAGATTTACAAAACTACTTGAGTCTTCTGAGCTCAAGGTCGAAACCCGGCCGAGGCCCTTAGTTTATTTTATCTGGGAGGTAAAATAAATTTAAGCACGCCGTCCTTCGGATGGGACGTAAAGCGATGGTCCCGAGCCTCAGGTGCTCGTTAAAGACCACTGCCCTAGGTGAATAAAAATTTAGGGTAGGCAAAATTTAGGACTTCCATAGTAGTGTCGGGGTCATGTCCACCAGAGTGACGAAAGAGCCCTCTGGTAGTAGGCGAAATGACCACGTAGCTAAAGCCCGGGCATGAGTCATAATAACTAACTATATATCATGATTCGAGTTAAGCTAAGAACACATTTTTAACACGTGTCATGTTAACACGTGTCAACACGACACGTCAGGATGCGGCACATCAGAAATGCCGGACACATATCTGTGTTGTAAAACGTGTGTTAATGCTGATGTTTTTAAACTGGTGAAGTAGTGTCGTTCGGTTAGTATGTCCGCTTATAATATAATGGAGCACCTACAAGGAGAGATGGATTGGTTGGATGAAGAAGAGGAAATGGTAGCTGTTACTGTGGCATTGCTTGTGCTACAACATGAATCCAGAGAATACTGGGTTCATCCAATAAACGAACGTAGACACGGATTTGGCGAATATCATGTTCTGTGGCCCGAAATCAGCAATGACGATGACAGGTGTAAAATGTATATCAGGATGACCAAGAAGGAATTTGTCCACCAATCTCCTCCCAAGCCTCTTGTCGTTTTCTTTGGTCTCGGTAGTCCTTATTTTGTAAGTTGTACAAAAAATCATACTTTCGTACTTCTTCTATAAATTGTTCCTCCATATTTATAATAAATATGTAAACAAACTCGCGGCGGCGCTGCCTGAACCTTGTCTGATGCTTTAACACTCTGAAGAAAATCTCGATTCTGAGCAGGGGGGAGGGGGGGGGGGGGGGGAGGTCACCTCACTCTTCGCCCGGTTTGCGGGCTGAGATCTCTATGAATCCACTCCCAAATGATTGTAAATAAAACGCAACCTTCAAAGACCAATATCTCGAAAACTATTGCTTTATTTTTTTGTGAAGAATATGAAAATCATAATTGAAAATTTGTAAAAATTGAATTTTTTTACGATTTAATTTTACTGAGATGTGTTGTGTCAATGTTTAAGCCTATTTCTGATTCGTGTTCTTATACCCTGTTTTTAAATTTTCTCCCAGTTTGACTTACATAACCAAATTACATGTTAAATCTAAAAACCGTTTAGAAGCAAGAAATTTGAAGAATGAGATTTAGCCCGACTTTTTTCGAAAAACATTTTTATTTAGATTTTTGTATAGGATTCAGATATCCCGGTTGTTCTCTATCAGTTTTAACAAATATTAAATCTAAAAACCGTTAAAAAGCGAGAAATTTGAAGAATGGAGTCTACCGAGCTCAGGATCGCCATTTAGAAATCTAGCCAAGTCACTTAGGTCAGATGTTTTAATCGAGAAGATAAAAATAAATTTGAGCACGTCGTCTTTCGAGTTAGACTTTAAGCGATGATCGAGGGCCTTTTCGAATGTCAGGTAGGTACTGGATAATCCCAGTCGTATGTTATGTATCTTAACCTGGGTAGGTGAAATTTAACTTAGGTTAAAAATAACTTTGAGCACGTCGTCCTTCGGATGGAACTTTCCCGATACATCTGAATCTTTCTATGGTTGACCATCTTCGTTTCTGGATGCTGCATATCTACCAACATTGCTGTATTAATTTGTTTTTCAGAAAATAGGTCAAAACGGTCCCTCAAAGCCCATTTATATTTCACATTTCTTCCTTGATAATTTTAGTTGGAACCAAACGGTAAGCTATTTTATCTTACATATGGAGGCTATCGAGCTCAGAATCGCCTCTTAGAAATCTAGCCAAGTCACTTAGGTCAAATGTTTTAATCGAGAAGATAAAAATAAATTTGAGCACGTCGTCCTTCGGATTGGACTTTAAGCTATGATCGAGAGCCTTTTCGTAATAATGGAGCGTAGTATGTTATGTATCTAAACCTGGGTAGGTGAAATTTCACGTGGGTCAAAAATAACTTTGAGCACGTCGTCCTTCGGATGGGACTTTCCCGATACATCTGAATCTGTCTATCAGTTTTAACTAATATTAAGCCTATAAACCGTTAAAAAGCGAGAAATTTGAAGAAGGGGATTTAGCCCGACTTATTTCGAATAAAATTCTTATTTCGATTCTTGTGTAGGATTCAGACATTCCGGTTGTTCATCAGTTTTAACAAATATTAAATCTAAAAACCGTTGAAAAGCGAGAAATTTGAAGAATGGAGTCTACCGAGCTCAGGATCGCCATTTAGAAATCTAGCCAAGGCAGTTAGTTCAGATGTTTTAATCGAGAAGATGAAAATAAATTTGAGCACGTCGTCCTTCGGATTGGACTTTAAGCTATGATCGAGAGCCTTTTCGTAATAATGGAGCGTAGTATGTTATGTATCTAAACCTGGGTAGGTGAAATTTCACGTGGGTCAAAAATAACTTTGAGCACGTCGTCCTTCGGATGGGACTTTCCCGATACATCTGAATCTGTCTATCAGTTTTAACTAATATTAAGCCTATAAACCGTTAAAAAGCGAGAAATTTGAAGAAGGGGATTTAGCCCGACTTATTTCGAATAAAATTCTTATTTCGATTCTTGTGTAGGATTCAGACATTCCGGTTGTTCATCAGTTTTAACAAATATTAAATCTAAAAACCGTTGAAAAGCGAGAAATTTGAAGAATGGAGTCTACCGAGCTCAGGATCGCCATTTAGAAATCTAGCCAAGGCAGTTAGTTCAGATGTTTTAATCGAGAAGATGAAAATAAATTTGAGCACGTCGTCCTTCGGATTGGACTTTAAGCTATGATCGAGAGCCTTTTCGTAATAATGGAGCGTAGTATGTTATGTATCTAAACCTGGGTAGGTGAAATTTCACGTGGGTCAAAAATAACTTTGAGCACGTCGTCCTTCGGATGGGACTTTCCCGATACATCTGAATCTGTCTATCAGTTTTAACTAATATTAAGCCTATAAACCGTTAAAAAGCGAGAAATTTGAAGAAGGGGATTTAGCCCGACTTATTTCGAATAAAATTCTTATTTCGATTCTTGTGTAGGATTCAGACATTCCGGTTGTTCATCAGTTTTAACAAATATTAAATCTAAAAACCGTTGAAGAGCGAGAAATTTGAAGAATGGAGTCTACCGAGCTCAGGATCGCAATTTAGAAATCTAGCCAAGGCAGTTAGTTCAGATGTTTTAATCGAGAAGATGAAAATAAATTTGAGCACGTCGTCCTTCGGATTATACTTTAAGCTATGATCGAGGGCCTTTTCGTATGTCAGGTACTCGATAATAAGTCGTATGTTATGTATCTAAACCTGGGTAGGTGAAATTTCACGTAGGTTAAAAATAACTTTGAGCACGTCGTCCTTCGGATGGGACTTTCCCGATACACCTGAATCTTTCTTTGGTTGACCATCTTCATTTCTGGATGCTACCTATCTAATAACATTGCTGTATTAATTTGTTTTTCAGAAAATATGTCAAAACGATCCCTCAAAGCCCATTTATATTCCACATTTCTTCCTTGATAATTTTAGTTGGAACCAAACGGTAACTTATTTTATCTTACATATGGAGTCTACCGAGCTCAGGGTCGCCTCTTAGAAGTCTAGCCAAGGCACTTAGGTCAGACGTTTTAATCGAGAAGATAAAAATAAATTTGAGCACGTCGTCCTTCGGATTGGACTTTATGCTATGATCGAGGGCCTTTTCGTATGTCAGGTACTCGATAATAAGTCGTATGTTATGTATCTAAACCTGGGTAGGTGAAATTTCACTTAGGTTAAAAATAACTTTGAGCACGTCGTCCTTCGGATGGGACTTTCCCGATACATCTGAATCTTTCTTTGGTTGACCATCTTCGTTTCTGGATGCTGCATATCTACCAACATAGCTGTATTAACTTGTTTTTCAGAAAATATGTCAAAACGGTCCCTCAAACCCCATTTATATTCCACATAGCAGTAATACCCGGCGTTGCCCGGGGAACTTTGACTTTTCTCCTAATATCTCTCGTTCGAATCATATTCAATTCTTCAACAGTACATTCATGATGTTATAATTTTCAATTATTCATACGGAATAACGCTTATAGTCCTTCATCGGCAGACATTCCAGCTAGTAAGTTTTTAGGACCCCTGGACACCATAGCTAGTACGCGCCATTCAACGGCAGAAACCACAGCTAGTGAATACTTAGCATCACTGGACGTCCTAGCCAGTGCGTACTTAACAACGCTTGTGACCACAGCTAGTATGGGCTTTGCAACGGCGGACCCCACAGCTAGTACGTAGTTAGAAACGCTGGGCACCACAGCAACCCCACCATTGCAACCCCACCTCCCGTTCAAATTTTTGAGATGTCACATAGTGTATTTTTCTATTTCGCCTTTAAAAATACTACATGTGAAATTCCATGACAATTGGATCATCCGTGACCGATCACTATCTTCATATTTAGACCTACCCCCACTACCTTTCAAAATGTTGAGATGTCACATAGCGTATTTTTCAATTTGCCTTCTAAGAATACTACATATGAAATTCCATGACAATCCGATCATCCGTTAATGACAGTACTATCTTTATAATTAGACCTACCCCCACAACCCCCCCTCACGTTCACTATTTTGTGAAGTCACACACCCTATTTTTTTATTTGGCCTTTAAGAATACTACATATGAAATTCCATGGCAATCCGATCATCCGTTAATGACTTAGCACTATCTTTATATTTAGGCCTATCCCCCCCCCCCCCCTCCCGTTCAAAATTTTGAAATGTCACTCAGCGTATTTTTCGATTTGGTCATTAAGAAAACTACATATAAACTTCCATGACAATCCGAGCATCCGTTAATGACAGAACTATCTTTATATTTAGTCCTAACTATAAGTTTAACTTAACTATACTTTTAAGAATACTACATGTGAAATTTCATGATAATCCATGCATCCGTTAATGCGCTAGAGCAATTTTTATGGTTAGGCCCCCCTTACAACCCCCCCTCCCTTTCAAGATTTATGGACGCCACATAGCCTATTTTTCAAATTGGCTTTTAAGAATACTACATGTGAAATTTCATGATAATCCATGCATCCGTTAATGCGCTAGAGCAATTTTTATGGTTAGGCCCCCCTTACAACCCCCCCTCCCTTTCAAGATTTATGGACGCCACATAGCCTATTTTTCAAATTGGCTTTTAAGAATACTACATGTGAAATTTCATGATAATCCATGCATCCGTTAATGCGCTAGAGCAATTTTTATGGTTAGGCCCCCCTTACAACCCCCCCTCCCTTTCAAGATTTATGGACGCCACATAGCCTATTTTTCAAATTGGCTTTTAAGAATACTACATGTGAAATTTCATGATAATCCATGCATCCGTTAATGCGCTAGAGCAATTTTTATGGTTAGGCCCCCCTTACAACCCCCCCTCCCTTTCAAGATTTATGGACGCCACATAGCCTATTTTTCAAATTGGCTTTTAAGAATACTACATGTGAAATTTCATGATAATCCATGCATCCGTTAATGCGCTAGAGCAATTTTTATGGTTAGGCCCCCCTTACAACCCCCCCTCCCTTTCAAGATTTATGGACGCCACATAGCCTATTTTTCAAATTGGCTTTTAAGAATACTACATGTGAAATTTCATGATAATCCATGCATCCGTTAATGCGCTAGAGCAATTTTTATGCTTAGGCTCCCCTTACAACTCCCCCCCCCCCCCCCCCCCCCCTCCAGTTGACAGCTAGGAACTCTCTTCATAAGAATCTTCCTCGGACTTCAACAAATATTTGAAAAAAAAAATTAGCCCCTATTGGTCCAGCCGTTCAAGAGTTTTGGCTTAGCAAATTTAGCCATTCATTTTTATTATATAGATAATGTAATAGATATTTCTATGACACGTGTTAATGCGTGTTAACACGACGCGTGTTAAAAATGTGTTCTTAGCTTTACATTTTTATTCATGTGATATTTTATATGTCCAGTAGCTATATATAAAAATTTATATTAGAAAAAAATTTTCAGATAGATAATATACCTACCTAATATACACAGTTTGATGATGGAAAAATCTTGAGCACACCGTCCTTCGGATGGGATCTTAATCGAGGTCCCGAGGCTGTACGATTCAGGTACTCGTAAAGACCCCTATCCTAGGAGAATAAAAATGTAGGGTAGGCAAAATTTAGCACTGTCACAGTAGAGTCATGTCCACCAGAGTGACAAAAGAGCGCTCTGGTAGTAGGCGATATGACCTCGCAGTTAAAGCCCGGGCATGAGTCATAATAACTAACTAATTCCGTAAAGGACTGAGAGTCAACCATTGTCCTCGAAACACACTATTTGTACTTGACCTTGAACATCTCTGTCGTTGTTATTCTATCACGAGGAGCAGCAAGCTTCTTTGATATTGTAGTTTTCTGTTTCGAACGAAACTATTCATCTTATTTTTAATGGGAAAAATGGGTTGAATACAGAATTTTTTATAATTCTGTTTATGATATCCGTAAACCAAACCATTTTTCCAAACCAAAATTGGATCATTTCTGTGGCATTGAGAAGGGGAATAAATTTCTCTATTTTCTATTTCTGTCGCACAGGCGTCTCATTTAAAGAGGTCACACACGCTCCGGTTTACCTGCGCAGGTACACCTGTGCAGGCAAACAGGAGCGTGTATGGGAACCACCTGCGCTGGTTTTTCGACCTGTGCAGGCGACCGGAGAAGATATCAAAAAAGATATGTTTACCTGGGCCAGAGTTGCGCAGATAAGCTGCTCAGTGAGTTAACGTTTTGCCAGGTTGCAAAAGTGTTTACATTAGTTTTCATTTGTTTACATTTCTTTTTTTTTTTGTTTACTTATGTTCTCTTTGTTTACATTACTTCAACAGAAAATGTCTAAGCAAAACTTGTCAAAAAAAGTTTAAAAGTTTATTGAGACGTATAAGAGTGAACCCAGTTTATGTAAAATAAAAAATACCACAAAAAAAAAAAATAAGAAGTACCACCATTTCGTTCTTTCTCAAATAATTTCGATAATCCTTTGGTTCAATTTTCAATTGATTTAGCAGGTTTAGGTTAGGTTTTATGACTCATGCCCGGGCTTTAACTGCAAGGTCATATCGCCTACAATCAGAGCGCTCTTTTGTCACTCTGGTGGACATGACTCTACCGTGACAGTGCTAAATTTTGTCTACCCTACATTTTTATTCTCCTAGGGTAGGGGTCTTTACGAGTACCTGAATCGTACAGCCTCGGGACCATCGCTTAACGTCCCATCTGAAGGACGGCTTGCTTAAGTTTATTTTACCTCCCAGATAAAATAAACTAAGGGCCTCGGTCGGGTTATGAACCCTCGATCTTGAGCTCAGAAGTCAAGCACGCATACCACTGAGCTACCGACGCCCTCAAAAAGCAGGTTTATGTAACTAAATGTTGGTCTTTTTAGCAACCAATTTTTGCTACATTTTTGACGGTTCTTTCGATGGGTCTTCTGTTTTGTTTTTGTCACAAAAAGGGCTACAAGCGCTATCACATTGCTCTCCGATGCCATGATTTGAACTGAAGTCTGCACAGTTTCACCGTAGCCTGTACAGGTTTGGCTGCACAGGTATACCTGGGCAGGCAAACCAGAGCGTGCGTGGCCGCCTTTAGCCTTAAGAACGACACCGTCCACAATTATTTTCAGCCAAATTAACCAGTAAGTGGGGATTAGTGAGAAAAAAAAAAACTCTCCAATAACTACCGATGTATCGACACTAAATTTAGTATGAGTATTCAGAAGACACAAGTTTTAGCTCAAACGGTTGATTGGCTTTGGAGGGAGAGCGAAAACATAATTGATTAATTCTTGCTGGGGAAGTACATAGCCTGTGATTGACTAACGCATTTTTTTTTTTTTTTTTTTTTTTGTTTGCTCTTTCTATTGGTTTGTCTAACTGCTGATCGTGAGGACAGGAAACAGCAAATAGGTTTACAAGGCTACTTTACACAAAGCAAACAATGAGGTTTGCTGAAACAAAGTCAACAAACTAAGGCTTCTTGCTATCCAATAGAGTAAAGCAAACATAGCACATCTATAAGCAAATATTTGCTTATTTATTCTATTATTATTCTTAATGTTTACTTCTAGTAACATCTACAAGCACACACTAGTCTATCTATTCTACGGGGCATGAAACTAGAGGCATGACCTTGAAAGTTACTTTATATTTAATGCGAAATTTACTTCACCTACATAAATTAATCAACTAGCTTTTTTTTTCTCTTTTCAGAAATAAATTGACCACTTTTTGAGTCGACCCTCAATCTCTGATCCTATACCCTTTGTCCGACTTCACGGAAAATTGATAGGTGCCGTCCTTATGGTGTTTTAAATTCAATTATAAAATTTCATGTAGAATCTCTGCCTTCGGCTGAATATCAAAAAAGTGTTGCCTTATAGGGGATCGGTAAACCTGAAATTCTGCCGAAAACTCAAAATTAATTACGTAACTTCTGTACTACATAGGTAGTTTCGTTATAGCTGTAGAAGAAAGTAGTTTTTTTTTTTTTTTTTTTTTTTTTTTTTTTTTGGCTCCAAGGCGTAATTGGCCTATATAGCCGGACACAAGATGTTTGAGTTCTTTGGGGAAATCCAGGAGGGACAGAGACCCTGGACGGAAACAGAAGGCCCCCAACGACGCAAGCCATCAGCCCCACCCCAGTCCCCCAAGAACGTAGTTAATCAGAAGAACCACAAACATTAAAAGTACCTCCAAGAAGATTAATCCATGTTTGGAGAAGAGTGACATGTTGTCCAGTAAGTCGCGGGTCATGCCGAATCATGCAAGAAGTACTCCTTCGCCTCTTCTAGTCGTCATTCAGGTAGTCACCAACCAGCAGACTTTCCCTGTAACAATTTGATCAGTCTGAAGTCAAAATGCGGTTAGGTCCACTAAGGTTAGCACAAAAAGAACAACAATCGACAGATTTGGCTGAAAATAGGATAAACTTTTGCTATAAACAGTATTAAACATAACGGAAACTTAATTGGTCATTGTTATAATAAGAGAAAGGTGGGTTTATCTCAACTAGTTATAATAATACACACATTCAAATTATTAATATTATAAAAAATAATTATACTTATTTCTATAAAAAACAAAGAAGCAACTAAATTTGTAAATAAATATATGAATGCATTTTGTTTTAAAACAACCCATGAATAATAAACAAAATACGACCATCAGCTGTTTTAATTAGAGACGAGTTGTGGAGGTGAGAAAAGATGTGAAGGATGGGCAGGCTAGGAGTGAGTTGTGTTTAGGCTTAAGGTGTGATGAACGGTATAGGAGTGAAATCGATGCGCAAAGAAGGTATTTTTATTTATTTATACATTTATATTCCCTAAATAACGTTAATTTGAAGAATGGCCAATATTAAAAAACAAAAGAGACTAAAATAGATGTAAAAATTAGGTTGTAAGATTTCTTTTTGTAGATATTTTGATTTTTTTAATCTCTTAGTTACTAATTTTATCATGTAGTTTAAGTAAATAAAGCCAATTCTCTAAATTTTATTCTATTCATTTTCTCTGTTAACCCAGTAAGATAATTGATATCTTTGGATTAGATTTAACATTTTAGCAAACATTTAGAAAAAGCATCTGTTTAGAAATCCAAATGAAAAATTTGTTAATTGGAATTTTTTTTTAAATTACGTGCACTTTCTTAAAAATTGCACGTTTTGAATTTTTGATATTTTTATTTGGGCCCTTTTCGGAAACTACTTTAGAAATCAAAATTTAGTAAAATACCAGAGATATAAATATTTCTACAGGAAATGTGGTAATTTATTTGTTTAATTAATTATTATTAATTCAATTATTATTTATATATTTATTTTTATTTAACATTTAAATCTTTTTTCAATTATCAACTCGGTAAGGTTAGCACAAAAAGGACAACAGAAGACGGAAATACGTTGTTCTACATATACTTTAGTAGTTGCAGGAATAAATCAATTAAAATTTTACTCTCTCTTTAAAACCAATCAACAGATTTGGCTGAAAATACAATAAAATGTTGAGCTGCTATAAACAGTATTACACATAACGGAAACTTAATTGGCCATTGCTATAATAAAGCATTGTTACATTAAGAGAAAGGTAGGTCTCAACTAGTTATTCCTCCCGGTACCGGCTCAGGTTATCTCCTCTAGTATCGATATTTTACTTCTCCTTGAAGTTGAATCACCGACTATGTACTTCCCCAGTACATATTAATCAATTATGTTTTTTGCCCTCCCCCCAAAGCCAATTGACTGTTTGTGTGTGGCAATTGAATCTTCATACTAAATTTTGTGTCGATAGATTAACTACGTCGGCAGTTATTATGGTATTTCAATAGAGCCCCACCTCCCTTTCCATCTCGCGGAAAATTTATAGGTGCATAGGGTTTTGAATTTAAATAAAAAATTTCGTGTCCGAATTTCATGTTAAAACATCTCACATTATAGATAGGATTGCGACTTGACTAGGACCTGACTGCAACTGGATCCTGTTATACTAATAATTTTATTCATAAAAGTCTTTTAGACGTACTCGTATGTGTATGACAAAAAAAAAAAAAAGGCAATGTTCTTCCACAGAACGAATTAATTAACTTCGTTTCCCTTACAAAACCAGTCGACCGTTTTGCGCTAATATTCAGCAGTTCACTTATATAAGGGCTCCTAAATCTACATACTAAATTTTGTGTCAATAAATCGGCAGTTATAAGGGTTTTTGTGTTAAACCTCCCCCCTAATCCCCCTCTTCGCTTCGACCGATTTGGCTGAAAATCAATAGGAGTCATCCTCAGTGGGTTCTGAATGCAGGTATAAAATTTCATACAGATATATTCATTCTATCGGGAGTTATCGTGTTCACAGACATACACACATAGAGACAATTTTTTTTTTTTTTTTTTTTTTCATTTTTGAAATTAGGAGGTCGGAAAACATGAATTTCCGTTGAAAATTCGACACCGAATTTCTATCTGTGTGTATCTGTGATCACGATTACTCCCGATAGAATGATTGAATCGACACGAAATTTTGAATGTGCCCCCAAAACCTCCTAAGGACGACACCTATTAATTGTTATCCCAATCGGTCAAAAGGAAGAAGGGAATATATGTCAGGTGTTTCTATATAGTAGGTATTCAAGTTAAGTCAATAACCTAATGTTTTAATAAAATAATGTTTTAATAACATAATTTTTTAATAAAAACAATTTATCACAGGTTAAAAAACGAGTCGGAGAATCACCGGCAATGCTGAGGCTTATCGGCCAGCTACCACAATGATCATTTTGGAATTTTTCGCAGGCACATTGGTTTAAGGACAAAGCAACTACAGAAAAAAAATATGAAGCAGCTGAAATTTATAGCAATAATTTTGTAAAGAAGCAAGATATGGACGAGCAATGGCCCCGAAGAGGAATGGGGCCAACACATAGCACAATCATGAGCAGCGAGCCAACCCGGCCCTTGAAAAGCCGCACGGCAGAAGACCACACAACAGAGAAGCGGAAACCGAAACGGCCGCGACCCACCAGGCCCGCAACTCGGTAACATAACAACATAGAGGTTTTGAGAAAACTTATTCCCGCGCCAGTGACCGTCACTCGTTCCGTTGTTACCAATACAATACACCGTTCTCTATGTGTGCCCAAACGACCCGAAACCCAGCCTCAGCCGAATCCTGCACCCCCAACCCACCCACTACTGGGTTTAGTTTTGATAAGAGAAAAGAGCAGAAAATTACTAAAGAAAGAGGATATGGAGGGGGTAAAAGTGTCCTTTGTGTCACCCTCTCCCCCCACTCCTGAGTGACACTCCATCGAAAGTCATATCTATGTTGCTAATCTGTAGTCAGATATAGGAGAAGGCGAGGGTCATAGAAAGTGTCCTTTGGAGAAGCTGAGAGACTGACTAGCTTCCAGAACAGGATAGTAAGGACACTCCTTAAGGAGGCTTCGTCGGCTAACACAGAGACAGAGGCTGAGAAAGTGGAAAGACATGCCGTGGGTAGGGCAACAGACAGACAGACAGACAGCGGGTCTCCTCCGTCTTGGTTGGCTTACCTAATGTTCTAGTTCCGACAGATCCTGTTCAACTCCCGGCAAGCCTGGAATTAAGGATCTTTACTGCCCTCGGCAAGAAATACTCACATTTCAAACATACCGCTTTTATGCAGTGCAAACTTACTCCATACATCGGAAATCCATTGCGTTATCTTCCACAAAGAGAATGGATCAATTTTGGAGGAACTCAAAAACTCCAATAATTGCAAGTAATGATAATATCGACAAGAAATTTTATGTAATAACATATATTTGTACTACAAAGTATAGGGGAAGTTATGTAATCGCCCGTAAATTCGATGTGGAGTTTTCATGTTTTCCGACCTCTAGATTCGAAATGTGAAAAAAAGTCTCCTTGTTTGTTTGCCTTTGAACACTATAACTCCTGATAGAATGAATATATATATATATATATATATACATATTTTTATAAATGTATAAAAATAAATATAACAAGCAAATGTGCTAATAGAACGATAATGGCAATGTCAAAATGTCAAGAGGGGAGAAATCACCCAGTGGTGAAACTCCCTAGTCACTGATTTCCTCTCATTTGTAACTAATCACTGTAGCCATTGACGCTTAAGCCGTCGTTGAGGAAGAACGGCAGAATGGAGGGCACGGACTAGAGGATTATTGTGGGAACTAAGAAGGGAGAATAATTTTTTATACTTGGATTTAGCGACTGCGGTAGCAAAACATAAGTTAAGGTTAGTTTTGAAGAGTTTTGTTGGAGATGTAATAAGGAGCATTGGCTATTTTACGAAGGATTTTGGATTGAAAGGATTGAATGCGCTCCACATAGGTTTGAGTACTGCGTTATATATAAGTCGTTTTGTTTTCAAAGTTAATTTGGATCTTTTGTCTAGTAGTCTTAGTAGAAGTTTATAACGTCTGTTCATTTCTTGTCTTTTCAGTCTCGTGTGAGGATTTCAAGTTAGTCGTTTGTCGCGTGAATGAATATATAGACATGAAATTTTATATGCGAATCCAAAATCCTCAAACGACAACACCTATTGATTTGTTTTCGTTTTTGGAATCAAGGCGTCTATAAATAAGGAGTGGAGGAAGGTTTTCAAACTAATATTTCTCTTTTGTGTTGCGAGCCAAACTGAATGGCGAAGTTCTTAGAGACAGGTCGTCTATGAGATATGGAGACGATAGGATATGATTAAATATTATTTTCTTCTAACATTTCCCACATTAAAATTCAGAGATAGTTATCCAACATCCCATATCTAATAGATTTTTTTGAGTGGGGGAGGTTGTACAGTTTCTCATACGATCCTTCTATCACTGGTGTCAAACTATCGATAGTTCTTAACAGAACAGGAAAAGCAAATGCCGCTGTCGGGAAAATAGTTCGGTTTCCGTACGATTGGCTATTCTGTCAGTAACCAACAAAAGGATTTCGTCCTAATCAGTATTATCAGTTCCTTTAACCTACTTTGTTTACTAAGTAACAATAAGTCTATTTTTTTTTTTTTTGTATTATTCTTAGTTCGATTTTGCTTCGTTTTCTTTTTAATTTTATTACTAGTGTGAGGCATGAGCGGTGTGAAACGGAAAACTCATTCGGATGTGTGGAAGCATTTCGATATGTTGGACCTAATAAGTTGGCGCTATGTAAAGATACCGAACTTCAGGTAACACGTCGAATCTCAAGGATCACCTCAAACAAAAACATCCGGTAATTTATTTTAATACTACTGAAAGACGACGGAAACGATGCACTCAAACATTTAGATCAGTCACGACAATGCCAAGGTTCTAATAATATTAAACTTTACTTGAGTTCTGTCGATGTTTACGAAAATTCAGTAAACTTATCATTAAATATAGAGAATATAGGTGAGAAATTGTAAAGATAGTACAATCGATATTAAATATAACTATCGATAATACTAATTGTAGCTATTAATCGATAGAACTGCACTACTATTGGTGCAGGGGGCATCCTTTCCCAGATAATGTTGTAAAACGCCCCATGCACCACTGACCTAGAGACCTTCACAGGAAGTGCAGCGAAAGTGTTTATTAAGTGCATCTCAGTGTTCAATGCGTATCACCAGTAGACAATTTATCATCTCTTGATATTTTAACTTTCCCATTTTTCATTTAGAGCACATTTCCAGGGCAGATGAATGTTGGCTATTTGGGTAAATTTCATTTTTTTGCCTTTTTAAAAAATAAATTATGACATTCTATAAAAGAGGTCACCAACCTTTTTTGCACCTTCGGCCCGCTTTATGCTCTAATTTTTAATTGCGGGAGGCACAAAGGATTAATGATACATAACATTTTTGCAGAGAAATTGTGAACCACTTTAAAAAAAATATAAAGAAAAACGTAAAATTTTCAAAAATGTTGTCTATTTCTCAAAATATATGGGAGTTCTTTCGGTATTGCTACCATCTTCAGCCAAGAATTAACAAATACTAGATTTTATAAAGTACTCCCATATATTTGATATATTTTGTGAAATAGACAATTTAAAAAAAAAAAAAAAAGTTTTTCTTTATATTTTTACAAAGGATTAAGCTCTCAAGCACTGACAAAAATATACTCTATGATATTGTCATAGACTTGCAACTTTTAAGTCTACTTGTGACATGACTGATTGATTACAGGTATGCGTTTTGAACCTTCATCCAGGCCCAACAGCCCCTCGCTACTATTTATTTTACCCCCCGCCTCCCCTAAGTAGAAGTCCAACATGTTTACATTCCGAACTGCCCCTTTTCCAGCCCCCACGGGGTTTTTCCCTGTTCCTTTCTCCTGTACAGTAAAGTCTTAAAAACATGATAACAATACCGAAAGTACTCCCATATATTATATATATTTTGTAACATATTACGATGTTATGTTAGTTGTTGAGACCTGCTGGAATAGGATAAAAAATAAAACATGGCTAAAAAAAATATTTTTTTTGCAAAATTTTGCGCAAGCGCTTATTTACGGAAAAACAATGGGTTATTCTCATTTACGAGACAAATATTATACCAAAGTTTGATTTGGATCCACTGTCGTTTGACCGGAATCGTGTTTACCAACATTCCGGGGATCCCTAGATGTTAAAATATTATGACATTATCTATATATAAAAGTTTAGGTAGGCTGCCCAAATAACTAATCATTTCTGTAACCACTACATTTAAAATGTAAGTAACGTTCTTTCTTTGCTGGGAAGATCTTGATCGTTAGAAAACTGAGGATTTACTCTGGAAACTAGCGAAATCGAGTGACGAAAGAGCGCTTTGGTAGTAGGCGATATGACCTAGAAGTTAAAGCCCGGACATGAGTCATAGTAACTAATCTATCAATTTGAATGTTTCCATAACACGTCTCTATGGTAAGATGGCACCGGTAGCTCCAAGGTCATTAGCCTACTGAGCTCAAGATCGCGGGTTCGAAACCCGGACAAGGTCTTTTCTGGGAGATGAAAAACCATGAGCACGCCGTCCTTCAGATGGGACAGTTGCCAAAATTTAGGACTTCCATAGTAGAGTAGAGTTCATGTCCGCCAGAGCGAAGAAAGTGCGCTCTGGTAGTAGGCAATATGACCTTATAAAGTTCAGGCATGAACCTCAATAGCTAACAATCTGTGACAGGTGTAAAAGATCAGATATTTGACTCTAAAACCAAGTTATGTGTCAATTTGGTGGACCTGATCTGAACTTGAATGAAAGCCGGTCAGTCTGTCCATTATATGTGGTCCATAATTATATACAGGACTGATTTAATCAAACACTCCCACTGATAAAAACAGGATTAACAACCTGTAGTCTTGCACTGGGCCAGTCGTCTCGCCCGATCAAAAGGAAAGGAAATGTACGCCGCGACACCTCTCAACGGGCGACATCCAAGATCTCTTCCTACTCGACAGTGGATAATGGGAACAACAATTAAATTCACCCCAAAATACAAAGCATGGGGAAAGTTACGTAATCGGAATTTCATGTTTTCCAACCTCTAGATTCCGAGTATGAATTTCTGACTGTCTGCGTGTCTGTGAACACGTTAACTCACATTTCGAAATTTCATATATGAATTCAGATTACTCTAAGGACGACATCTATCGTTTTTCAGCCAAATCTGCCCAAGGGGAGGGGGGATTAGGAGAGAGGCTCAACTCAAAAGCCCTAATAACATAAAAACTCTAAAAACTGCCGATGTAATCAATGTATCGATACGAAATTTCATATTTGAATTCAAAATACTCTAACGACGACATCTATCGTCTTTCAGCCATATCTGCCAAAGGGGAGGGGGGATTAGGAGAGAGGCTCGCCTCAAAAGCCCTAATAACATAAAAACTCTAATAACTGCCGATGTAATGAATGTATCGATACGAAATTTCATATATGAATTCAGAATAATCTAACGACGACATCTATCGTTTTTCAGCCAAATCTACCCAAGGGGAGGGGGGATTAGAAGAGAGGCTCAACTCAAAAGCCCTGATAACATAAAAACTCTAATAACTGCCGACGTAATGAATGTATCGATACGAAATTTCATATATGAATTCAGAATACTCTAACGACGACATCTATCGTTTTTCAGCCATATCTGACAAAGGGGAGGGGGGATTAGAAGAGAGGCTCAACTCAAAAGCCCTGATAACATAAAAACTCTAATAACTGCCGACGTAATGAATGTATCGATACGAAATTTAGTATAAGGATTCAGAAGCCACTAAGTAAGTCAAATATTGAGTCTTAGCCCAAAAGGTCGATCGGTTTTGAAGGAAGAGCGAAAACTTTATTGATTAATTTTTGCTGGGGAAGTACATAACAGGTGATTCACCGACGCCTTTTTTTGTTGTTGTCATTTTTGGAGAACAAAAAATATAGAATTTTGAGCTTTACAACAGTGCTAAAATAACGTTAAAATATTATTACTTACGTATATTATAACATATTTCTTACCTAATCAACGTTTCCGAGTGTTCTCAAACAACGTGGGAACATTAACAGTAATGTGATTAACCTGTTACTAATTTAACTGTTATTTAATAATCTCCATCAATTAAAATGATGTTAATTCTATACATCACTTAAACTACATAGCTAAGAAAGGCAAGTCTATAAAACAATGGTAAGGATATGTAAATGAGACCAGAGCAGGGGGCGTTACATAGGATCATTATATTGTAGCTACGTAGTCAGGTCTACTGTTTAATAAAATAATAGAGCACCAATAATACGGTAGTCAATTAACCGGAACTACAGTGACCCGGAGAAGAATAGGAAAGATGGATCACTGACAATGTACTTCCCTAGAGCGAATTAATTAACGTTTCGCTCTCCTTCTAAACCAGTCGACCGTTTGCGCTAATACTCAACATCGTCAGTTATTAGGATTTTGGAATTAAGCCCCCTCCCGTCCTGCCAATACCCCTGAAGTTTGACAGGTTTTGACTTTAAATATCGATACATACATTCACATCGGCAGTTATTGGGGTTTTTGAGTTGAGCCTCTCCCCTAATCCCCCTCTCCCTTTTGGTCGATATGGCTGAAAAACAATAGGTGTCGTCTTTAGGTTATTCTCGATTCACATAATATACAATTTCGTGTGGATTTATTCATTATATTGTGAGTTATCGCGTTCAGACATGCAAACAGACAGGAATTCATATTTGGAATCTAGAGGTCGTAAAACATGAAATTCTGTTGAAAACTCCGCATCGAATTTTTGACCGATTACATAACTTTCTCTATACTTCGTATAACTGTGGAAGTAACTTGAGCACGCCGTCCTTTCGATAGGACGTTAAACGATAATTCCAAGCCTGTGCAATGTCAGGCACTCGTTAAAAACCCTAATCCTAGGTAGGCCCATTCCCCAGGAGACGGGCTAATGTCCACTAAAGTGACGAAACAGCGCTCTGGTAGTAGGTGATATGACTTTGTTGTTAAAGCCCGGGCATGAGACATAATAACGGTCCCAAGTCATCTAATATCAGACGTATAGACCTTCTGAAACAAAAATATTAAGACTACTGAACTAACTCACTGACAGAGGTAAGTGTACAGACATATATATTTCTGGTAGTAGACACAATCAAGAAACACTGAAGATCTTGCCATGATAAACTTGGCGTGTTTCTGAAACTCCTGATCAACATCCTGTCTTCTGCTCATCTTCCTGATAACCCCAGACGAAGACTAAAGCGATCCTGGAACTGTGACCTTCTGAGGGACCACCACCGCGTTATTAAGAACCCCTGCCCTAGGTGAATAAAAATTTAGTGTAGGCAAAATTTAGGACTCCCACAGTAGAGTCGGGCTCATGTCCACCAGAGTGACGAAAGAGCTCTCTGGTTGTAGGCGATATGACCTCGTAGTTAAAGCCCGGGCATGAGTCATAAAACCTAACCTAACCTTCTGAGGGAGTATCACTGGATGTTTCCTCTTTCACGCCTTTTAATATTAGGCAGGCCAGATAAGCGGGCCACAAGTGAAATAACTCTTAAACGCTTAGAGATATCAAAATTGTGCATAGGACTAAAGTTGTAGCACTCACCGAGAGCTATAGTAAGGCGTCCTCGAAAAGAAAAAAAATGACCCTTTTAATGGTTCAAACAGCCCTTCGAAGGGCGGGGTTCCCTTTTGACCCTTAGTTTCATTACAGTTTATTAAAGTACTAAAGAAACAAGGAAGAACTGTGCAAACAGATTTTTGATAAGTCAATTAGTTCTCGGAACAAAAACGTTGAAAGTTGCACGTTTTTCTTAATCTGAAGTTACATAGTTGGAATTTAATAACTTCAACATAAGAAAAATGTGCAACTTTAAACGTTTTTTTTTCCGAGAACTACTTGACGTATCAAACATCTGTTTGCACAGTTCTTCCTTGTTTCTTTAGTATTTTAATAAAATGTAATGAAACTTAAGGGTCAAAAGGGAACCCCGCCCTTCGAAGGGTTATTTCAGCCATTAAAACGGTCATTTATGTCTTTTCAAGGACGCCATTCTATAGCTCTTGGAGAGTGCTACAACATTAGTCCTATGCACAATTTTGATATCTCAAACCGTTTAGGAGTTATTTCACTTGTGGCCCGCTTATCTGAGCCACCCTGTATATATAATATATATATTATATATATATATATATATATTTATATATATATATATATATATTTATATATATATTTCATAGATGCGAATGAACAAATAGAGGATCTTGTGAGGCTGTGGGCTGGTCTTTGTTTCTCCTATGTACTTTCTTTTCTTTTAATTATTTCAATTGGAAAGAATTTTAACAGGAGAAAACTGTTGCGAAATTACCTATTTCGGAGCAAAATGGAAGAAGAATTTAGCAAAGAGGTTAAAGAAGTCATAAAGAAAAATGAAAGTATTCGTTAACCTCTGGCACGATAGAGCAGTTAAAATAGTTGTCAGGACATTCCTGACTTTTTATGGAACCGAATGAATACTTTGATGGTATCTGTACATATATGATAAGAAGAGAAGTGAAATTTCAATCTGAGATCTGCTGAAAATAGTTTTGGGTAGGTATATGGTAGGTAGACGGCGTAGAATGACCCAGAAAGAGGAGAGGGGGCGGGAGGGGAGAGGTGGGGAGGAAGGTATATAGGGAAGAAAGGAAGCTTGGGGCGGGTCAGACGGTAGGATGTCATCAACAGGTTATCTGGTCATCTGCAGTGTGCTGCTCTTAGGGGGCGTAGCAAGGGGGCTCGAGCTAGACGACTGTCTTGCCAAGGACTCCATCACGTGTGTCCAAGGAGCGCTGTTCCGCAAAGCCAAGGCATTCTTTGAACAGGACAAGATAGAGTTGTGGGGCGGACTGGCACTCTCCAAGAACCCAGGAGTTGAGAGTCATCGAGAGGATCGAGGACTGGAGGATCCAGTGGCTGCCGCTTCCACAGTTGAAGAGAAAACAGATGCACTGGAGAGCTTCACACTGGGGCGAGCAGCTCGCCTCCTGGAGGACAGAAGTCTCACATGGAATCTGAGTCCTTTGGTGGCCGAAGTACGCAACACAGCTAGGAGCATCTCGGAGGCCATACCCACCGATCTCAAGGAGTCTGTCACCAACTTCATGAATGAAGGTCAGTCAACCCTCTCTCATTCTATAGTTCTTACTCTATAAGGGTCGCCAACCTTTTCCATAACAAACATCTAAATTTGCGCACCCCACTATATTGCGCACCCCACTATAGTTACACACAATATTTCGATATACATAAACTACATTAATACTTTCAATTCTTATTTTGAGCTATGATGCTTTTATGGAATTGTATACTTCTATCCGCCCATTTCAAGCTCGGGTCATACTAGAGATGCGCGTGGTAAACAAAATATCGATATTCTATAACAAACATATATAAATTGCGTTGTCAAATTGTTTTTATATTTAAAAAAAATATATGATGTATGAAAAATTTTAACATTTTGTTGAGTAACTAAAATTCTAAATTGAATATAAAAATACTGATGTTTTATTTATTTTATGAACATTATATTCATTATGTCTTATATATGAGCAGCTTGGTATCAAAGACGGACATAAACACTTTTCAAAATTTGACAGGAAAGTGGAAAAACTGTAGCTCATATTCTACGAGTACTAGAGCTCTGAAATGTTTTCCATACCTTCTTAAGAGACTTCAAAACTAGTTCCAGTTCTGAAAACGTGAAATCATTTGATATTTCAACCGCAAAACGTCAGGTCGCCAACTTGAATTCGAATTGTCTCCGGTTTTGCAGCCAAATTGAAAGGAAACATTAAAAACTTGTTTAAAACTAAATTGCAAAAATATTTTAATTACTAAAACATTACGATGAACAGTGACAGGCCGCAATGCATCATGGGAAAAATTTACCTGAATGCGGCCTCCTAATTGGCTGTTATAGGTTATGTCCGATTTTGAAGCAAAAACCTTGTTGAGTTGTCTGCATTTGAAACAAAACAACATTATATAATTGCATTTTTATGCATTTTCTGACCTTTTCTGATACGAATGGATAGCACAATCAGATGCAGCAGCCGAAAATCTGTAAGAAACAATCGATAACTGAAAATCGAAAAAAAGTCGTATGTCCGTCTTTGATATCATGCTCCTTTAGGGTAGGCAAAATTTAGGATTCCCATAGTAGAGTCGGGTTCTTGTCCACCAGAATGACGAAAGAGAGCTCTGGCAGTAGGTGATAAGACCTTCTAGGGCCCGACTCTGCTATGAGAGTCTTAAATTTTTATTCACCTAGGGTCGGGTCTTTAACGAGTACCTGACAACATACAGGCTCGAGACCATCGCTTAAGGACGGCTTGCTTTTTGTTGGTAAAACAAACTAAGGGCCTCCCCCCCGGGTTTTGATCCCGCGAATATTTTTTTTTCCTCCTCTAAATTGGCCTCTTGGAAGGAAGTCACATGGTAACTGTGAAATATACGGAATATTTTTTTTATGTTAATAATTAACCTCACAGTTCTCTAGAATTATCAAACGTTATATACATATGCGCCGCTATACATAAATAATATGATAATCATTAATTACTGCCGGCAGCACAGAGGTATACTTGCCTATTGTACACATGATTACGGGTTCAATATCTGGGAAGTGAACATCCTTGAGCACGCCCTCCTTCGCACTAATAATAACTGGGTAGAGTCGGGCTCATGTCCACCAGGCAGTATGACCTCGATGCAGTCTCCTAATTCCCTCGAAGTTCCTAAACGACTAAAAGTTGACATTGACAAAAAAATAATGACGATCATATTGTCAAACTCTAAAAATCAAAAGTCAACACAATCCATTGACTGAGATATCAAATTAATTGGCTTGAAAAGACTTTTTCAAAAATAACTGAACTGTTTCTTTTTAAATAAATAAAATAAAAATGAAGAAAAAAAAATGACTACTAAAAAAATAGTCAAACAAAACGCAAAAAGCAGTAAAAAGTGGAAAAGTCTATAATAGAGATATCTGAAGGTAAAAACACGGCCGAAATAAAAGGTTTTTGGTTTTTGCAAAATTTCTTTAACATTTTTGAACAAATGCAAAGTTGAGCTTGTGCTGCAGTGAATGTTCCAAAAGGCTTCTCAAATTTTATCTTTTGTTACTTTTCCCCTTTTTACGGATTTTTGGTTTGTATTTGACTTTTTTTCGTAATTCGTTTTTTTCTTCCCCAGCTGTACAAAGTATAGGGGAAGTTTTGTAATCGGTCAAAAATTCGATGCCGAGTTTTCAACGGAATTCCTTGTTTTCCAACTTTCTGTCTGTCTGTGTGTCTGTGAACACGATAACTCCCCGTAAAATGAATATGAAAATATGACTCGAAATTGTATATGTCAATTAATAAACCTCTAACAACGACAGCTATTGTTTATCAGCCAAATCGACCAAAGAGGAGGTTGATTAGGGGAGAGGCTTAACTCAGAGGCTTTAATAACGGATATTTTAATGAATGTATCAAATTACATTTGTGAATTCAAAACCACATAAGGACGACAAATCAATTTTCACCTGAATCGGCAGAAGTGAAGGGTGGATCAGAGTGGGCTCAACTTATAAACCCCAATAACTACCGATGTAATGAATATATCGGCGTGAAATTTCATATTTGAAGTCAAAATTCAATGAGGATGATACCTGTTAAACTTCTGTGAAATCAGCTGAAGTAAAAGGGGTCTCAATTCAAAAACCCTAATAACTTCCGATTTAATGAATTTATCGACACAAAATTTAGTTTGGGGATGTAGGAACCCTTTTATAAGTTAACGGTCGAATATTAGCGCAAACGGTCGATTGGTTTTGAAGAGGGGGGGGGGCGACAAGTTAATTGATTAATTTGTTCTGGGGAAGTATATTGCCACTGATTTACCGAAGACATTTTTTCTTTACAATTAATTAATTTACTGTATTTGTTATTTAACTTTATTTTTTTTTATTTACATATTTACAACGACGAATCGTTCGTAAGTGTGATGTTGAGACATAGGAATGGCTGTACTGCTGAAGTACCGAACCGAAGAGGGGTCGAGGCTAGACCTGGAATAGGTCCCTCTGCCATGCCCGCTTGAGGCGTCGTTGAGGCGGATTTAAGTTATTAAATTTATTTATTTCACACTTTTTGGGGGCAAATAGAATCTAATGTAAATTTGGGAAGTTGTCCTTTTTGAATGACCTTTTCAAATTTGCGCATCTCCGTTAAACCGATGTACTTATAGTATAATATCTGTAAATTCTTCATTAGGTCAGTCGTCCTTGGAACGTGCATCTTATTTTATCTACGCGGTTCAAAGGTAGATTGCTTATCTTTTGAGTTCGAAATCGCGTAGGTTTTTATCTGGGAAGTAAAAAAAAATTTGAACACGCCGTCCTTCGGATGGGACGTTAAGCGATGATTTTGAGCCTGTATGTTGTCAGATACTCGCTTACCCTAAGTAAATAAACCTGGTTAGGCAACATTTAGGACACACACCGTAGAGTCGGGCTCATGCCCACCAGAGTCTGGTAGTAGGCGATATGACCTCGTTAAAGCTCGGGCAGCTCAGTCAAAACTATCTTCAAAACGGTCACTCATAAAATACAAAAAATCTTGTGGGGCTTCATGTTCTCAAGAACTCTATGATTCGAAATTTCATTTTCCCAACGACATACATGTATTTTCTTTTTAACTGGGTTGTCAGTTGTAACCCCGATTAGTTGTCAGAATCCTGTCTGGCAGTAACAACGGTAAATAAATTACCTCTTTGTTTGGATCACAAATGGTCTTCTTAACCAAATTCTGATCAAATGCCAACTTTCACAATTTGATTACAAAGTGTAAAGGCTTTCTTCCTCACGATCGTCATAGAATCGAAATAGGTGTTAATCTGAAATCGTTTAACCGTTTAGATTCCAACGTTCCCAATTCGGATCTTGAACTTTACGCTGGCCTATAAACTATTTGCCAGATAAATTTCACAAAACTTTTTTTTTTGTTCTATCGTCCAGTAATAACAACAAGATGTTAGTTACTGTAGTAGGGCTTATAAGGACCCTACTGGGAAATTTTAATCAAGCTTCCTATTCCAATGACTGCTATACATTAAGGCTACTATAATGGCTTGTATACACTATAGTGACCTAGATACTTAAACAGGCACATGCCCGGGCTTTAACTACGAGGTCATATCGCCTACTACCAGACCGCTTTTTCGTCACTTTGGTGGACATGAGCCCAACTCTAGTCCTCAATTTTGCCTACCCTAAATTTTTATTCACCAAGGGTAGAGGTCTTTAACGAGTACCTGACATCGTACAGGCTCGGGACCATCTCTTTAAGCCGCATTCGAAGGACAGCATGCTCAAGGTTTTTTCACCTACCAAATAAAAACCTAAGGGCTTCGGCAGGGTTTCGAACTCACCTCTCAGCTACCGGTGCCCTCAGAGAATAATTGTATCTTCAGAAACCAAATTGTCTCAATTCAATATAGTTTTTACCCTCTTTATCGATATTTTTATCTTCCGATACTTAAATCGTTTTATGGTATATTAGACCCGAGTAATGAGATATACATGTAGTTTATTTGTTCAACTTCCGCAAACCCTCCATGATATCTCCTTCGGTCAAAACGTCTGTTATCAATCATGTTCAATATTACGTACTTAGCATATGACAATAATGTTCGTTAAATGCAATAATTTTGAATTTGACAAAATCAAACACTTTCAACCACAAATTTTAATATAATTCTGAATTTAGAAAACCTAATATTGCTTCTTTGGATAACCGAAGGATAGAGGAAGTTTTATGATTGTTTCCGAGAGCACAAAAGTTTTTCAAAATATTCCCAACATTGCGTTTTAGGTCAAAACAAACACTTCTTATCACATGTGTATCTTAAGAACAACTGAACAAATTTCTATTATACTTGATATATAAGTTCGGTTTGGCATGTAGATCCGGTCAAAATTTTACAAAACCGGATAATTATTAAGGATAGTTAACCTTCAAAGATTTTTCGAAAAATTAACTTTTTATCAATAGAGATATATTTTACCATAACATTTATTATGACAATAAAGTTTCCTCTCAACAATATACAGATAATAATCAGTTGAACAATAATTAATGGTGGGTTTACAAGCGAGGAATGAGGGCGCCGGTAGCTCAGTGGTATGCGTGCTTGCTTACTGAGCTCAAAAACCTTGCTGAGACTCTTAGGTTTTATATCTGGGAAGTGAAAAAACCTTGAGCAGGTCCTTTAGATGGGACGTTGAGCCTGTACTATCAGGTACTCGTTAAAGACCCCCTACCCTAGGTGAATAAACCTAGGTAAGCAAAATTTAGTAGCTTCATGTCCACCAGAGAGAGAAAAGAGCACTCTGGTAATAGGGGATATGAGTCATAGTAATTTACTAAAAAGCGAGGAACTTTTTTTTTTTTTGTAAATATTAACATTTAGAATTCTTTTAAGTTTGATATTTTTTCAGTCACTTTATACCACATTAAAAAAAATTATTTAATTAAAACTAATAATTAAATATTGTTAAGTAGCGGTACTGCCTCCTGTGAAAAAAAATTCAATTAATACAATAAAATTAATTCAAGTTGAAAAAAAATTCAATTAAAACGAAAAAAATCTTGTTAATAACCGAGATAGTTATTGACCCAGCGAGAAGAGGTTGTTTGTTTTTTTGTATGTTATACAATATCTGATGCATATTGTCTCAGATTTACACCAAATTTTGTATATCTGCTAATTGGCCTATCTGACAGAAGCCATTGTTTTTGGCATTGATCAAATAAGTAAAGATCTCTTTAAATAATTAAATGAAAATGAAAGCGTACTTTCTGTCGTTGAATTGTACTGTCAGAGTTGTCATATAGGTACAAATGATCGAGTCAGAAAATCATTTTACAATGTAGAAATACATTTTAAAATGGAATTCACTATTCGTTTTGCATAAAAAAAAACTATTTGGATACTAGAAAAGTTGTCGGTGAATCACCGGTACTGTACTTCCCCAGAATTAATTTTTTTTGTGTATGAATTGAGTTTTTGCTCTCTCTCCAAAACCAATCGACCATTTGGGCTAAAAAAATCAAGAGGTGACTTATAAAGGGACGTATCCTCATACAAAATTTTGTGTCGGCAGTTACCTAGGATACGATTGATGTTAGATTGTTTTGCTGCACCCCAAAGTTCCTGCTCGTTTTTGTCAAAATTATGATGTATCTCTTGTAAAGTTTGTTGTTAATAGTCAGTTTTGATTTTGGTCCAAGTAGTCACGTAATAGTCTCTATCTCTGATTCAGTTCTTGTCGTTTAATTCGTGCATGTGGTAAAACCCAAGATAGCCGACTTGATTTGTAAGAGGGGATCAAGATGTTGTTATTGGAGACGAGAGCACATTTCTGCTCATTCAACTTAATTCTCCAGAGCTTGCACCAGCTCTCTGTTTAAGTGAAGTGCTCCTGAAAAGTACAATTTAAAGCACACAACTTTACGTTATACAATAATAATAATTTTTTTTCGATAAACCAATATATGGTAATAGGATACGTCAAAAGAATTTATACATTAAGATAGCTTATAAATTATATTTATAACTACTTGAGTCTAACACATCTATGATTAGTAGTAATAACAAAACTATTAAAAAAAGTAAAATGAAATTAATAAAAAATGAATAAATAAATACTTAAAAATATATGAACATGAGAAAAATATTAATACAAAAATACATTTGTAATAAGTAGACACATTTTTCAATTTAATAAAAATTAAGATAACTATTTTTCAAAAAACTCTTCGGAAGTGTCTTCATGCCAAGGATGTTTCGGGACGTTCTTACGTCCCTTCATCAGGTCCCAATGTGCGAGATATAGAAAAGAGAAAGAAAAAAATGTTACTATAACAATATATAAAAAAATAAAATGAAATAAATATATATATTAAGCAATTATAAATGAATAAATTTGGTCATAGATTGTTGGATTGCTCCAGTTCTTCATATTCGTTCTGTGTTGGACAAAAGGGAACTTTAACAGACCGTTTAATAAAAAAAATTGTGAAAGAAAATGATCATTAAAATGAGTCTCAACAGTTGAGTACGCACTTTCTAAATTGAGTTCTTTATTTACAATACCCACTAATTGCATATAATTATTATATATTATTAATTATCTTATAAAATGTATAGTTCTCTGCTTTCAATTATGCTTACTACTATTAAATAACTGTTATATTTATCGTTAATTGGAGAGGTTGGCAAAATGCGTTCCGTAAACGTTCCAGGGAGGCCCTTTTTAGCCAGATCTACCAAGTAAGGTAAAATGTTAGGTACCTAAATGGTCAAAAATGTAACGCTGAGTTTTCAACGAAATTTCATATTTTCAAACCCCTTGAATCCAAAAAAGAATCCCCTTTCTTAATTTTGCTACAAATTATTTTGGTGTAACCAGTTACTTTAGGGGTAAAAGTATATGCTTGGGAATATTATGTTTTTTACATGTTTTACCCAATGAAAATTTTATTTAAAAAAATAATGATAAAAATGTCATGACTTAGTGCTTTTCTGATTTAAGCCCATGATATATGTAGGGAGTGCTTCCCGAAACGTTTGTAATTGGTATTTTTTGAGAAGGTAAAAAATAAATTGGAGATATGATGCTGTAATAATATATTATATATGAATATATATATATATATATATATATACAGGGGCGTAGCCAGGATTTTGAGAAGGGGGGGGGGGGCAAAGTTAGGCTACGAAGTTGGGGGGTATAGACTCCCGGGGACACAGTCCACTGTTTCCGTGGTTAGCGTTCCAGACTTTTTGTTAGTAATTTGGGAGACTCGGACCCCCTAGAAGCTCCCCCTGAGGTAACCACTGACTGTAATACTTAAGTTGACTTTACATGAACAGCAAAAATGCAAAGAGCAGCAGCAGCAAATGCACGCTGTGGTTTCTGTGCTTTTAGAATTAAATGACATATCCAATAGCGTGCATTTGCTGCTGCTGCGCTTTGCATTTTTACTGCCCATGTAAAATCAGCTTTAAGAGTATAAAGTATAACATAAATGACGAGTTTGAGCGAGGAAATGAAATGATCGAATTCATATATATTTAAATAAATGTAATATGACTTGTTTTGTAAAGGTACATTTAAGTAATACCTCATTGCTGATTTAGGAATCAGACGCACGGGAAATTTGATGATCCTATTGGTAACTTGCAAGCAATCCATTTTTAATAAAAACTATTTTTTCCTTGTTTTCTTAAGTTAGCATTAATAAAAACGAAGTTTATACGGTAACTTGTGGCTTGATACAGGTCGAGGAAAGAAGAAGAAGATCCTGAAGGCGCTGCTCCCCGTCCTTCTTGGTATCAAACTGAAGGTAGCCGGTCTCCTGGTGCTGGCCTATCTGGGGATAGCACTTCTCGCCAAGAAGGCCCTTCTCGTCTCGCTCATCTCTCTCGCCATCTCTGGCTTCATCGCCATCAAGAAGCTGCTCAGTCAACATCAGCAGCATCATCATCCTGAGGTAAGAACGTCAGAAACCTAGACTTCAATAACCCACGAAATGCGGTGATTGTTGAGATTCACCGCGGTGTATCTCAACAGACACCAACCATGTTTATGTTGAATGATAGCATTTGTTCATATTCGGGCTTTCGCTGGTCATTGTCGACACACACCGATTGTTCGCGGTGATTGTGGAATAATACGGAAACGGTGAATAGGGTGTGAATTTCTCAAAAAACTCAGGAAATGTAGAGCCTTTAATTGTTATCAAATTGTCAGGTTATTAACTCAATACTGATTCATTAAAAGTATCAACGATAGGGTCAACATTTTATTCTTTCTGATATATGATATGAATTGGGCTCATGTCCACCAGAGTGACGAAAGAGCTCTCTGGTAGAAGGCGATATAACCTCGTTGTTAAAAGCCTGGGCATGAGTCATAATAACTAACTATGATATGAATTGTTCTTTTCATATCATTTACTGAAATAATAAACTTGTGACCCTCACACCGGTCCTTTTAGTGAAGCAGTACAGATTCGTCTGAGGTTTATATTGTACTTGTATCGAGACTAATAACCTAATTCGTGAAGAAGGCGCCGGTAGCTCAGTGGTATGCGTGCTTGCTTACTAAGCTCAAGGTCGCGGATTCAATACCGAGGTTTATTTTATCTGGGAGGTAAAGTAAACTTAAGCAAGCCGTCCTTCAGGTGGGACCTTAAGCGATGGTCCCGAGCCTGCGCGATGTCAGGTACTCGTGAGACCCCTACCCTAGGTGAATAAAAATTTAAGAGAGTGACGAAAGACCGCTCTGGTAGTAGGCGATATGACCACGTAGTTAAAGTCCGGGCACGAGTTGTAATAACCAAACCAAACCCTAATTCGTGAAACATCGTTATACTTTCGCCAAATGGCTAGGGTCACCCTAGACACATTTATCGTTTATTGTTGACTAAACTATTAAACCTTTCGAAAAATGGATGGCGGCTCACCAATATAAACCAAATACTGGCAAGTATAACCTACATCACATAACCTCTTTTGTCTTCATATTTCACTGAACATTCAGGCAGCACATCCTATCTATGTTTGTCGACTATCAACTGCGAATGTCCAAATTTAAATAATGTTTCGTACTTTCCTGACATATTTGGTGTCTGCCGACATTCCAATTGATTGTTGATATATACCAATTTTGGTATTTTATAGCACTCCCTCCACCAAGTTGTTCAACTCCCGGCGTTAACCTACTGGGATGTTGAGAATTTGTAGCACAACTACCGGCCTTAATTGGAAGCTGTGTTATTTTATACACTTCTTTCACTGTTTAAGACACCTATTTTCTCTCCTTTAGTGTTAAAATACTTTCATAACTATAATAATGGGGGTATATAAAATTATAGTGTTTATAACACGCTGTAACTGTAAATAAATAACAAGGTTATTTCATATACTATAGTCCTCGTCATTCCTCCAGCTCTTCTCTTATATATCATTAATAGTGACGATGAATTTTCAAGTCGGATATTTCTAATTTCTATCAAAATTACGCGGATAGCCCCCCGGGGATTTTTTTCAAAATGTCAGTGTTGCCATTCATATCGTTACCCTAGTCGCTGGTCAAAGGTCGCAGGGCAGATTTATTAATTATAGTAGTATAAGTATATATAGAGCAGGGTTTCTTAACGCTTAAAAATAACATTTTATCTTATAAGAATAATTAATTTGTTTACTGCATTAACATGGTGATATAATTTAGTTCAGAAAATAAAATACGAAATGAAAGAAAATTAAAGCTTTATGAAGGTCTGCATATTTTTATGTCTTGTGAGATTGTGTGCTAGAAAATATTATAATTAATTTTAGGGAAACTTGAAGTATGTTTCATGAAGTTATAAGAAGGGGTTGGCTGCATTGTTACAGAAATATAGAAGGTTCTATTATTGTAGTGTTATTAGTTGGCTTCCTTTTTCTAGTTATGTGAAGATATTGTCGAGCTCATTGACTATTTAAGTGTCGTTTATATTGATTTATTCATGACTATTGAAGATGTTAAGATATACCTATCAGTAATGTCTGTGGTACAGTACGATTTCGCTTCATTATTTTGCAGCTGAATCTCTTTTTAATCAGGTTTCTTGTAGGAAAACATAATTTGTTATTATTGCTAGTTCATTTGATAACAGATCAAAGTCATTTATCCTATAACTTCCTTATTCTATTATTGAAGTGATTTGTCATTCATTCTCTTCTGTATTCATTTTTTCATGACTACTGAAGATGTTCAATATATCTAAAACTATCCTTTAGGAGTACAATTTCGTTTCGTTATTTTACGCCTGAATCGCTTTTTAAACAGGTTTCTTGTATGAAATCAATTTATTATTATTGTAAGCTTATATGATAACGTATCAAAGGCTAGTATCACTATGATAGTCAAATACTCTCCTATGTTGAGACTTAACAGATAACGGACGATAAAGGCTTAGCACGTAATATACAGCAATCATCCAATAACATTCCTTATTATAAAATATAGTGATACGCGATAAAACATTCACTATGATTGGACGGTAGATGAATTCTGGCTGTTTAAATGGCAGTTTAGCCAGAATTTAAATCAAACAAATTCCAGTTTACACTTCTCGTACGATTGATCGCTCTTCTACAAAAATGTGTATATAGAAATTAGCGGTTTCAGCATCACACTATCATCTGGTTGAGTTATAAATATACCTAAAAATGTTTATGTTATGTACATTAAATTTCATGAAAATCAGATACATTAGAAATTAAATTCTAAAAATGTGCACGAAACCGGTGATAGCTCCGCTTCAATAAGACCTGTATCCATGTTATGTCTAATTTATTCCATTACATTCAAGTTGCAAGTTACTGAAAACCAACTTTAGAATCTTGTGAGTGGTATTAATTATAATAATGTTTATTTACTTCCGTTAAACCATAACATGGTAATAGGATACGTCATAAGTTAGTTATTACGACTCATGCCCGGGCTTTAACGACGAGGTCATATCGCCTACTAACAGAGCGCTCTATCGTCGGTCTGGTGAACATGAGCCCGACTCTACTGTGGGAGTCCCAAATGTTGGCTACCCTAAATTTTTTATTCACCTAGGGTAGGGGTCTTTAACGAGTACCTGACGAACAGGCGCGGGAGCATCGCTTAACGTCCCATCCGAAGGATGGCGTGCTTAAGTTTATTTTACCTCCCAGATAAAGTAAACTAACTGCCTCGGCCGGGTTTCCACGACCTTGAGCTCAGAAGGCAAGCACGCATACCCTGAGCTACGATACATCTCAAGAATGTATACATTACGATAGCTTATAGAGATAGTCTAATTTATAAGTTATCTTTTCAAAATCATATTTTATAGTATTTTTCATTTATTTTTTTAGTAATATTGTTAATTCTAATTCTTTATGTCTGACACAGATGAATTAGAATTAACAATAATACTTTTCTTTATTTGACCAGCTCAACAAAATGTATGTTATACATGGTGGGGGTAACATGGGGAATTAGATTAGGGAATGTCTTTAAGTAGAGATACACTTAACTATTTACATCAATATTATATTGAAAACATTCGGTAAAAATCCTCAAATTAACATGTCCTGGAGAAGTCTAGATTTGAGACGTTGTGTAGCGGTGGATTGTCCGATGTTGTATGTGGTAGCTCCTGGAACAGTGGACAGCCTGTCGTGGTATTTACGGAATTTGGTGTGGATGAATTCTTCTATTGAGGGGAATTCGAGGTCGCCATGTAATCGGGAGTTTCGAACAAACCAATAGTTCACAGCCATTCTAAGGATTTTGTTCTGGAAAACGTGAATTCTTTATACTTTAGTTGCCAAAGTAGAACCCCATACTGCCGTAAGTTAAGAGTGACCGGAGAATGGATGTGTAGAGTAAGAGGCAGTTTTCCAGCTTTAGATTAGATTTTCTTTTCATCATAGGTCAATAATGTAACCTGCAACGTGTGTTGCTTTCCTCAGAGCCTGTTCAGCCATCAAAAACTTCGCGTGATATATTAGATAACGTGTGCGATATAATATCGTTGTTGGTTACATAGGCCGTTATAAATTTGCTAAATGTTCTCACTCTTCCAGGCTTAAGGGTGTTATTTATTCGTTGGTCAATTTTTTTTTTCTGTACAGATGTCAGTTACAGATTTGTTCCTATTTTTCTATAGTTCTGTCAGATTTAAGATATCTCTTTTGTTTCAGGTGCATGAGGTGAGCCATGGATGGGCAGGACCTTCCTACGGAGGTGGCTACAGCGGTGGTGGATGGGACAGCTATAGCGGAGGTGGCCACGAGCCTCATGGAGCCTACAGTAGCAACGTGCCACACACTCTGGCCTATTCCGGTCAGAAGCCCAGCTCTAGACGATAGCTAGGTAAGTCTTTAATCCAGAGTACAGCATATCGGAGGTGGCATCCTTTTAATGTTTCTCCAATTTTCCTGCAGACATTTTCTTGCATTCATCCTGTAAAATTCTTCATAGATCCTGTTTATTAGTTTGGGCTAACCTTCCCACATTCCTATCCAACTCATCCCATAAAAGCTCGATTGGGTTAAGGACGGGAGACTGTGGTGGCCAAATCATTATCTTTATTATTTTCCTGTTGAACCGGATGCTCAAGAAAGCTCTTCCATAGCTTAGAAGAATGTTTTGGATCATTGTCCTGCATGAACACGAATATTTCTCCAATTATTCTTTCACCAGAAGGAATTGCATTATCTTCCAGGATTTTTTTATATATTTTTTTTTGCATGATTTCTTCAATTTTGACTAAGTCGCCAATCTTGTTCCCACCAAAACACCCCCAAACCATTACAGAGCCACCACCAATCTTAATGGTAAGCATGATACAATAATTTTTGTGTCGCTCACCTCATGTTCTTCGAACAAATTGTTCGACATAGAGAACCAAAAATCTAAAATTTGGACTCGTCAGTCCATAAGACTTTTTCCCAGTCAGCTCGACTCCAATTTTGCTGTTCTCTTGCCCATGTCAGTCTCTTTTTTTTATTTATGGCTGGTAAATAACGGAAGGGAAGAGAATTGAGATATGCCATGTTTTAAATTAATAAATTCATTCTCAAATTATATTTATAAATTTTCCACTCCATCTCACTCCATATTCAAAATCCAGGCCAATGTGAAATATAAACAAGTGGGAGTGCAAAAATAAGGCGACCTATTTGTATAAAATTTTGTTATTTTGTTTCATTGACCTACAAGTTGGAAGAACTGGTCTCGTAGGAGGGGTAAAAGTGTCTTCAGGTGAACAAGACACCGCTTTCATGATAACTGATCAACATCTTAAGATCCGGGTCACCAACCGGCTGTTCAGGTTCAAAACCGGTTCAAAAGAAAAAAAAAAAAATTAGCTATACCCCGCCCACCTGTTGCACTGGTACAGTCATATGGGAAGTTCTACCCGCCACGGTATCCAGAGCTGCGTGGCCAGTTCCTCTTCACAGGGCGCCGAGTCAGGGGACATTCAACTAAATGTTTTATATTTATTTACTATTTTATATCTTTACTATAAGGGAGTATTGTATTCATGCAAAAATCCGAGATCGAATTTTTAACGGATTTTACGTTTCAAGAAACGTTTTGAGCATTTTTGCGATGATGTGTGTGTTATTGATTGGAATTTTGTGAGCGCACTAACTCTGAATCGATTGTAGCCAAGGATTTGAAATGAAGATGTCACATGTGCTAACATAGATCTGATTAGATTTTGACAGAAAATTATTTTACTTCGGGGCCTAAGTGTATACTACAAGATAACGCTTATATTTATGACCCAATCAAAAATCTCTCCAAACAAAAGTTGTAGAGAAAATTGAGAGATATGTTTTATATGAAATATGATTTTTCACAAGTGGCTCAATTTACGAACATGCCGAAAACAGTACCAACATTTCGTTTTGAAATCAATTTTTTTTTCATGATTGCTTGATATATGCGAACATGGTTAATAAATCAATGAAAAAAATAGTATATATATACAGGGCTTTCTTATACCATACACTTTTGTCCAGTTCACTCTCTCCATCCCTCTGAAATTCATTTCATAGTGGCATTACTGGGCATATAAAAAACATTGTCAGAACTACGTTGTACAATGGAACTAGGAAATATATGTGATTGGTATAAGAATGCCTTGTTAAGGCCTGGGCTTTAACTACAAGGTCATATATCGCCTACTACCAGAGCACTCTTTTGTCACTCTGGTGGACATGAGCCCGACTAAATTTTGATTTACCTAGGTTAGGGATCTTTAATGAGTACCTGATATCGTACAGACTCGGGACCATCGCTCAACGTCCTTGTAGATAAACAACAAGAAACACGGTATAGACGTCATGGTCCCCTGTGAAAGTGCCGGTGAACTGTGACCCAAACCCGGCACACTGTTTAGTTTTCTTTTTTAATTAATTTAAACTATATAACCTCATAAAATGACCGCTCGGGTGCGTTCCTAATTATACTTATTAACTAGCTACTTTAAAATGTGCCCCATTTACCGTTTAAATTACCATTTACTGTAAATTTTCTATTAAAATAATTATTAACTTGCCCACTCCTTTCTTTCATTATTTTATGAACTTTCTTGAACTATAATTATATATTTTGAAGTTTTATCATTATAATCACTGTATAAGCAGTCTAGCTTAAATTTATTGTGACACTCAGCCTACTTATGGGTAAATGTATTGATTTAATTAAATTTTATTATTTGCATTAGCAGCAATATCCAGAGTTGCGCATTTTTCGAGGGAAGTCGTTAACTTTTAGGTAACTGTAATGATTTTATGGTGGCAAGAGTTAATGACCTTGTTGATCGCGGTTCGACATCATTTCTTTGCAATAATACATTATTTTCTAGTTGAGGGCGCCGGTAGCTCAGTGGTATGCGTGCTTGCCTTCTGAGCTCAAGATCGTGGGTTCGAAAACCCGGCTGAGGCCCTTAGTTTATTTTATCTGGGAGGTAAAATAAACTTAAGCACGCCGTCATTCGGATGGGACGATAAGCGATGGTCCCGAGCCTTTACGATGTCAGGGACTCCTTAAAAACCCCTGCCCTAGGTGAATAAAAATTTAGGGTAGACAAAATTTAGTACTCCCATTGTAGAGCCGGGCTCATGACTATCAGAGTGACGAAAGAGCGCTCCGGTAGTAGGCGATATGACCTCGTAGTTTAAGTCCGGGCAAGAGTCATAATAACTATCATTCTTTTCAAGCCTCAGTTTAATTTACGGATTAAAACAAATAATAATAAATACAATTAGCACTATCATGAGTCATTAATAATAATTTATATATATATATATATATATTTTTTTTTTAATTTATATCAATTAATAATTTATATCAATTAATATTAGAACGGCTGTATTTTCCTACATTTCGTCATAATTAAGTATGAAATTTACCTTAAAATAAATAAAAATTTTTTTTATTGTTTCGGTTTGTTTGCTTGGGAACACTGTACCGAATAATATTGAACATGTGACGCGGGTTAGAAAACGGTCTTCAGTTTTTTTTTTTTTCTGGGAGATAAAGAACCTTGAGCACGCCGTCTTTCGGATGGGACGTTAAACATTGGTCCCGCGACTGTGCGATGTCAGACCCTATTTCTTAGGTAACCTGAGAAGGGGAAATTTAGTACTCCCATTGTAGAGCCGGGCTCATGACTATCAGAGTGATGAAAGAGCGCTCTGGTAGTAGGCGATATGATATCGTAGTTAAAGCCCGCACATCACTATAACTAACTTGAAAATTTGATGTTCTCAAAGAACTCATTGCAGTTGAGAAGAAAATTATTTTTCGGGTTGGTGTTATCTTCTACTATCTATTGTTTTATCGGCGGGCCCATTTTTTGTGATCATGATTTTATAAGCATTATATATAATATATATATTATATATAATGCTTATATAAAGTCATACATTATGAGGGGACAATAGTAACTAGATTAAGAAAATCAGATGTAATATGAAATTGTTGTTTTTTTTTGTTGATATTTTTGTATTTTTATTACTTGAAAAATATTTCCCCTATAAAATTAATGAGTTTTACAAATGGCGCCAAACGTAAAAAAATTAATTTCTTATATCAATTTACAATCTATTACAAATGGCACCCAACATAGGGCATTGCCAATTAAAATATTCATTTTAGAAAAATTTCCCCTAGCCATAGAAACCTAACATTACAAATGGCGCCCAATGTGGGGCTGCTCTCTTAAAGTTCTTCAAATTATTTTCTTCTATAATCAATAAACATTTATATATATATATATATATATATATATATATATAATTTTTCCATAAAAAATCTTAAAGTATTCTTACTTTAGAAGTATTTTTAAACTCTTCTCAGTCCCCCTTTGCAATTTAAACAGAGATGGATTAATCTGGCTTTTGGGCTAATGACTGATGAAAATATAATTTTTATTTATAATGGAAACTCACAGAAAATTAAATTCCCTGATGAAACAATTTGATTATTTATTTTTTTCTTAACTGTAATAAATTTCGTAGAATATGTGCTTTATGAACACCAATTAAAATGTTCCGTATCATCCGGGTTGTTTTTAGTGTTTCCCAAAGCTGGCGCAAGGAAACTTGCTTCCCTAAGCGAACGACCTGTGTGTCGCCTCCTCTCCCACCGTAATGATTCAATGTTATGTTAACTCTTATTTGCTGCGTTCCGCCGACAGTCAGATTCAATCAGTATAGGTGAAGTTATGTAATCGGCAGATCAGTCTTGTTGTTCCCATGTGGTAGTATCGGGTGATAACACACAGGTGTCGATCTGGACGGAATATCAGTGCCGCACCAGATTTTGCCACCTAGATCACTTCTTGGCCCTGATGATCCCAAGTGTGTAATACCTTCAGAAGGGAAATGCTTGCGCCCTCCAAGTCTATACAAAGACAAAAAACCCACCCCATACATTTTAAATGTTTCTCAAAATAATTATTATAATATATATATTTTTTATTTTGTTTCAGATGTGAAAACCTTCAAAGGAATGTAAATACTCTGCGGCTCATCGTAAACGACAAATAATATTTAATATTTATTTGATTCCATTATTGTATAACAATTTAAAAAATGTTTTTATAAAAAAAAAAATGTGTACATAAAAACAAAAAATAAATCAAAATATACAAGACTTACAGATGACGGGACCTGTGCTAGTCGAGACTGAAAAGATTACATGACGAAAAATACGAAAAGAAATTTTTAGAAAAAAAAAGTACAAATAATCAAAATAGTGATCGATGAAGTATCGACTTAAAATCTATCATATTGATAGTAGAGGTATAATGATTATTCATAAAACGGAAAGTTGGGTAAGTTCAGGGTTTCTCTTATTTATTTTATATTTATATATTTTTTAATTTTTACATTATCAGCTTTTTTCAAAATATATATATATTTTTTTTTCTGAACATACTACACAGGATAATTGTTGAAATTTCCTTCAGTTAAATAACAGTATTTTTTGAGACGGAACTTCTACAACAAGCAGACAATATGACATAATTCGTTTTATTTTTCAGATGACCAAGACGATACATAAAACGGACTTTAACGAATACAATTGACTATATGACGCCGACTTGAAGATCAAACTAACTTGACATTTTGACTTACAAATACGAACCTACGAGTAACCTGCGACTGCAAGTATACATTACTCTACTATAGTATGACTTACTTTTTATACTCAAATAATATACACAGGTGCAAAGGAACAGTATTACTCCTGAGCAAATGCATTGAATCAAAAATGTTTGATATAACTATAAAAATTATCAAAAAACAATAATGAAAAAATATATAATTTTTAAAATAGGAAATATTTAAAGCTCTGCAGAGAATAAAATAATAATTGAAATTTTAGAAATAAAATTTTAATTAGCAGCTTTCTAGTCTTTCAAGCGAAGCTTAATTTTGCTTTCCTCCCATTTATTGCCGTCACGGAGTTCTCTAAATGTTAAAATTATTACGATGACGTTTCAAGAATAATACAATACTAAATTTCATGAAAGTTTCATTGAACAAAGTTTTATTATGCCATAATTGTTTTTTTCTTTTATATATATATATTTTTTATAAATAAAAAATCCTATGTTCTAGACAAAAATTATTAGTTTGTACAATGATAAACTATGAGATTTATACAGTTTTTTAAAAGATGTATTTATTTGGTACTACAAGTCACAACTTATAAAAATTAGTTCATTTTTGACAATAACTAACAATTAACTTCATTTTATTTCATATTTTTCTTTAACTAAAATACTACAACATGAAACTGACTTCAAACTCGTACAATAATATCAGAAATTCTTGACATTCAAATAGATGAAAATAATGTTTAACTATCAGAATTACTGATCAAATTAAAAAAAAGAAAAATTTTACATTTCAATTATTTTTTTCATACTGATGCCTACAATTTTCAGCCATCTACAATATTTACCTGTTTATAGTCCTCATTCTCCGAAAATAACAAAAGACACAAACTACAGACAGACAGACGTCTTGACTATTTTTCTATAACATTCATTAGAGTCAGCACTGCCAATAAAAAAATAATAATATAAATATTGGTTCAACTATGATTACTTAACGATGAAACGTTTCGACAGAAACCATACCGTAGACAAAATGACCAACATAATACGACGAAACTATGACACAATTAACCATAATAGATATATTCTCTATGACTGTGATAGTATTAAATCAAACCTTATACATAAGACATGACATTACTATATTTGTAATATATTTTTATTTTAATACATTATTTATATATTTATTTATTTTTAATACATTTGGTTGATGATTTTAAATATATTTTTTAAATTGTAAACAACCAAAGAATTATTTATTAAAAATGTATCGGAAATCTAATTTAAAACCATGTACCACATATAAAATAAATTATTTTTATATTTTTTATTTTTTTTCAAAATATGCTTTTTATGTTTATATTTACTAAACACGTATTCTAAATAAAGTATGAATACAAAATCGGGTTGTAGCAGAAATAACACCCAATGAAAAAAAAAAAAATCACCGAACAGAAATTATAGTTTCAGTCATGTATGATACAACATGCGAAACTACGCTTCATCAAGAGATAATTTTTTTTTTTGTGTTTTTCGAAGATTTTAAATAAAGTGAAAAATACATGCGTCAAGTTGAGTGGATCTACAAAAATTGCAAAAATAAATAAATGTTAATACAATAAAAATGTTTTGTGGCATTTTACTTTCTCAGCTATACGAAGTATAGGGGAAGTTATTTAATTGGGCAGAAATTCGATGTGAATCGATAGAATGAATGTATCAAAGGGAACGGAGTCAAGTTTATAACTAGGAATAGAGGCAAAGTGTAGCTTAAGATATCTGTGGTCAAAGGAGTTAAGTAGTTAAGTCGTAAAATGGACAAAATGAGTTAAGTGTACTGTGTTCATCTCCCAAGCCATCTGCGCACTGTGAAGAAGTTGGGAGCTCAGGACTCTAATACTTTCGGAATTATAAAGATGTGGGTTTCTTGGTATCTCGTAAAATTGTGTATGTTCTCGGTTAAATCAACTTACATCTACTTCTTTCGCGAGATAACTGCATTTAACCAATTATTCCCCACGGCATACTATTCCAAGTCAAGAGGGCGTTTACAGTTAAATCAACTTTAAAGAGGCATCATTCATGAGTATTTCAAAAAGTATGGTAAATAATCAGGTAACAGATGCGAAATGATTAGGTAACTAAGGGAAATCCAAGAAAGTATTAACAATATTCATTTTCATTCACTATTATAGATTTAGAAGGTATATGATTAATAATGTTGCAAATATAATTTATTTATTCCAAAAACTGGATTTACACGATTAATGCAAAAGTAAAAAAATGCTGCCCTGAAAAGTTATGAATTTAGACTTACCAATTCATTCCCTTTGACCACAGATATATTCTATGAAGGGTATATAATATCCGAAATGTAATATTTTTAAAGTTAATAACGGTATTTTTATCATGTAAAATGTACTTTTCTGACACGTATGATTTCTTATATGCTATTTGTATATACTGGTGGAAATATAAATGAAATGTCGATAAGAAAACATCTTTTAGGTTCAAACTATATCAAAACACAAGGTAGTGTCCTATCTACCAAACGATTTTTATTAAAAGGAATTATAGAGATATTGTCTTTCATCATTAGTCTCTTGTATCTTCAACTTTCCTTTATCACCTATACATCAAAATTGTCTTTCAATTTTTTTTATCTTTTTGTTTAGTTCAGATTAGGTAAAAAGGTGAACTGTTTTATTACATCGCAAAACGAGATGAAATCGCATCAATAAAAAATCATCTGATCGAAAAGTTCTTTCATGATCGAATGAGTCATTTCGAAAACTAAATATAAGGTCATTTGAAATTGTTTCAACTGTTTACTTTATTAAGTCAACTCGATCAGAGGTTCTCAAACTTTTTTTTTAATGAAGCTACAGAATTTTAAAAATGAATATAAATTTTATTATTTATTATTAGTACAGATATGAATAATAAGAAAGTAACTGGTAATATAATCGTAGAATATAATAGTAAATAATTATCATCTCACTAGTGATTGTAATGTTGATCGGTGGCAAGTGTGTGGCTGTACTGCTGAGGTACATGGCCGAAGAGGAGTCCAGACTAATCCTGGAGCAGGTCCCTCTGCCATGCCCGCTTGAGACGTCGTGGCGGATTTGTGGGGAGCGTGTTCGTGGATAATTGCACAATAAGTGGATTGGCATGATGATGGAGTTTATCGTGAACATTTTGATATTGTGTCCTGATAACAGAGGGTACTAATGGGATGAGGAGGTCACATATATGAATAAATTTTTCCAGTTTACATAACCTGCCTCTGAAGAGGAGGATAAATTGTATTAGCTCCAATTCCTCAAAACATTTTTAGAAGCTGCCTCAGGGACATTTTTTCTCAGAGTTAGAATTAGCACAGAAACCTTGGTGAAGAAGTTGAGGTTATGTTCCTCTGAGAGTTCAACATTCATATCAAGTTTCTAGAAATATATATATATAGTTATGATATACCTATATATATATATATATTGTAACGTTCTATATTGTCCATTACATGTAATATTTAAGAAATGGAAAATAAAATAAGTAAATACAATCTGTTTAGTAGACCTAAGGAAGGTTACTGGGGGTTATCAAATCGATTTGTACCAGGGTCGATATAGTTTCAAAATATATCAAATCATTTATTTCAATTATGTCATAAAATGAAATGTTAGGCTAATAATTAGTTAACTATAAATGTAAGCAACTAGGATTGTATACGGGAATATGAAAGTGATATAAAAAAACCCAGATGTTTAGTGCTAAAGGCTGTAAAAATTGTGGGCCAATGACGGAGCTGAATCCAAAACAAGAGAGAAGTGGTCTGTCCCCTCGTGGAAGGAGTCGTTGTTCAGAGTGAGATGTGAGAGGGTGTCTGTGGAGGGATCTGTGGAAAGATGTGCAGTGGAGTAAGTTTGATTGTCTGAGGACATAGAAGAAAAAGTGTGTGTGTATCCCGTAATAATGAAGATCAACTGGTAAAGACATCCAGAGGCGAATAATTAGGAAATGAGGAATGGCTGTTTCATGATGGAATGACTAACAAAAATCAGGAGAGGACGTCAGAGGTCTACCAACAATCCCATCTCATCAGTGGTACAAAACGAAATCATCGATCATCAACTCAATACAGCATGCAAGCCCCGCAGGTTTAGTTGAATGTGTGTTTAAAAAAAAAAAATCTCTATGTCTGTAATTTTTATGTGATACTAACCCATGAAAAAATGTGTCATGATGAAATTTAAAATAAAAGAAAAATGTAACAAATTATTTTAAAGTAATTATTTTATTTATAAGTCATACATAACCCGGTCCTCTAATAATCGTTATTGTATATAACTATTATTAATATAATTTAAATTAGAATAGCAAGTAGCACTAATAACAAGCGTTACAAATGTCGCTTCGAACAGGGACTTGAAAAATTAGGACTTGAAATATTAAATTTGTATATGGCGCCCGAAAAGAAAATTATAAAAGGACCTTATGTATAATTTTGTAAAAAAAAAAAAAAATATTTGTAAAAATTAATTTTAAATCTGTATAAAAAGTTAGCGTCCAAAATGGCCGACTATAATAGAAGTTCTCAGAGAACGAATCTGAACAATAATGGCGGACAAAATAGAATAAATTATGATAATTGCCTTCAGCCGGAGAGTGAGACAAATGTAAATTTAAACACCATGATGGAAATGATAATAAAAAATATGAACGTAAAATTTGAGCAACAGTCAAAACATTTTAATGAAATGAAGTTAGAAATGAATTCAAAAATTGATGAATTAAAGGAAGACGTAAGCATAGAATTTGAAAATTTAAATAAAGATTTAAACAAACGTTTCGATCAATTTAATAAAATTGTTGATCTGAAAGTTAGTAATCAAAGTTTAGAAATAAATCATAAATGTGAACAATTAAATAATAAGATAGAAAGTGCGGTAGAAGCTGTCGAGAGTAAATTAAATCGAAATATGAGTGTAGAGGGACAGGAAAATGGAGAAATAAAGGAAAATATAAACATCAATAAGGTGCTAGAGAAATTTAAATATATTACAATTCAAATAACAAATGGTAGTGTGGTGAAAAGACCGAATCATAATAAAAATAAAGAAACAAGGAAATTATACAATAAAAAAATCACAAACTTAAGAAAACATGAGATAAATAAAATTAAAAGTCCTAGAAAGATCGGATATGGAAAAACAAATTTTCATAGATGTGTAAATAAACGTAACTATAACAAGTGTAAAAAACTTGAGTTCAAAAATAATCATAATAAAAATAATTTGAAAAATTCGAAAACAAAATATCTACGTCAAAGAAATAAACGAATAAAGAAAAAGATAAGTTTAAACATTAGTAACAAATTTAGAAAAATAGATAATCGAAAATTAAATTATAAATATAAGAGAAAGAAATAACATAGGTAGTTTAACCGATGAAATTATGGATATGGAAAAGTGCTTGTCTAGGATAATGATCTGGAACTATAAAATGTAACATTAAAATTAATAAAAAAAAAAAATAGAAATAGAAAGTATCAGTTAATATGTTGAATTTTGTCGAAATGAATAATTGCAAAATAAAATGATATAATTAATTAATGAAAAATGTACCTGAGATTTGATATCACAATTTTATCTGTCAAGAATTGTTTGCATGTAAAATTTGAGTTAATAAAAATCAATAAAATGAATGAAATTAATGTAAACAAAGAAGTTGTCACTCGAGATGTAAATAGGGTCTAATTAATAAATAATTGTAAATAAAGAATAAATTAAACTAAAGTTAGAAATAAATATGGGACGTAGTTAACATGATATGTCAACCAAGTCTAGATTGAGGAGACGTACTGATGAATAGATAAAGGATAAGACAGCTGTTAGAGTCTTTTATGATAAACAACTGAAGTTTGTAAACACGTCAAATAATGTTAATATTGATTGTGTATTTGTTTATGGTATGTCTTGTTATTTTTAATATGATGTATGCTATTTTTTTATTAGAGTGGTGGTATTATAAAAGAGGTAATAATGACCAATGTTGGGTCTGAGACTGATTAAAAATATGAGAGTGGGTGATGTTCTGACATAGAATAAAAAAAAATTATATAATTAAAATTAGATGTAAATAATGTTTAGTGAACTCTGCATTCTGTACAGAATATTTTTGATTTTAAATGTTTTTAAATAAAAACATATTTATTTATTGTAATATTATATTTATGGTGGTTTTTTTTATGGGAAATTTTATAATAAGGGTTAGTCTCGAATTGAACTATTTATTGGTATTTATGCATGCATTTTTTTATGGTATTGGTGATAAAATAAAAATATTTATAAAAAAAAAAAAAAAATATATTAGTTTAAAGGGTTTGTTAGTGTTATTTAACCGTAATTGTCAACAACGTGGGCCATGTTGATTTAAGGAGTTTAGCGTCCTTACGGAAACGAGTTATATTAACCCACAAATGGTTTTTGAGAGCGATAATCGCTCGTAGGTTCAGAATAATAGATTGATAAAAGGAATTATCCTAAAATGGATAATAAAAAAATAAAAACATATAATATTGAAATATAACCTTGAAAGTAATTCCGTATAATAATAATAATAATAATAATAAATAAAAAAAAAAAATTTTTGTAAGTGAAACGGGGAAAATGTTATAAGAATATTCTTTTTTAAGAATATCATCTTAAGAGCATTATATAAAAATTAGTGCAATAAATCTATAGGGAAAGTAAGTCGAGATAGCGTAAATAAAAGTAGTAAAATATAAATAATTATCTGAGTTATGTCTAATTGTGACAGTGATGTTATTGATAAATGGAATCTTAAATAATAAATAAATAAAGTAAAATAAGAAAATAAATCTAATATAACATTATGATAAGACGTAAATAAATTAATTGAATTGGATTTGTAACCTAATTGTTGTTTAATATTATTAAAGAGAGTTACCTTGAAGAATGTATTCCATAATAGACAAAAAATTTGTGTGTAATTAATTAATTATAGAAACTGGGTCACCATGTTATTTTGAGTCGCCAAGTGGTACATATAACCATAAGATTATGAAATAGTTTGGTACTAAACACGTATGTAGGCAAATGAATGATTTATTTTGATATTTTAGCAGAGGGCAATGTAACGTTCTATATTGTCCATTACATGTAATATTTAAGAAATGGAAAATAAAATAAGTAAATACAATCTGTTTAGTAGACCTAAGGAAGGTTACTGGGGGTTATCAAATCGATTTGTACCAGGGTCGATATAGTTTCAAAATATATCAAATCATTTATTTCAATTATGTCATAAAATGAAATGTTAGGCTAATAATTAGTTAACTATAAATGTAAGCAACTAGGATTGTATACGGGAATATGAAAGTGATATAAAAAAACCCAGATGTTTAGTGCTAAAGGCTGTAAAAATTGTGGGCCAATGACGGAGCTGAATCCAAAACAAGAGAGAAGTGGTCTGTCCCCTCGTGGAAGGAGTCGTTGTTCAGAGTGAGATGTGAGAGGGTGTCTGTGGAGGGATCTGTGGAAAGATGTGCAGTGGAGTAAGTTTGATTGTCTGAGGACATAGAAGAAAAAGTGTGTGTGTATCCCGTAATAATGAAGATCAACTGGTAAAGACATCCAGAGGCGAATAATTAGGAAATGAGGAATGGCTGTTTCATGATGGAATGACTAACAAAAATCAGGAGAGGACGTCAGAGGTCTACCAACAATCCCATCTCATCAGTGGTACAAAACGAAATCATCGATCATCAACTCAATACAGCATGCAAGCCCCGCAGGTTTAGTTGAATGTGTGTTTAAAAAAAAAAAATCTCTATGTCTGTAATTTTTATGTGATACTAACCCATGAAAAAATGTGTCATGATGAAATTTAAAATAAAAGAAAAATGTAACAAATTATTTTAAAGTAATTATTTTATTTATAAGTCATACATAACCCGGTCCTCTAATAATCGTTATTGTATATAACTATTATTAATATAATTTAAATTAGAATAGCAAGTAGCACTAATAACAAGCGTTACAATATATATATATATATAGGTATATCATAACTTTAACAACAGTTTGAAGGGGTTTTAGATGTAAGACTTGCCTGCTTTGGAATTTACAGGAAATTAATTTTGAAAAACGGAATAGCTACTAAAGTTTCAGACAAACTTGCTCATTCAAGCTTGTAAGTGTTCACTGTATAAATAATAAACTTTTATTTATATACTAAAGAACACTTATATAGGATGGTCCAGCCATTTTTCGAGAACGACGCCATCTAGAAAACCAAGATGACCATAGGTTTCCATACTCCATTCAATATTGTATTTCTGGTGTGTGAATGTTTTCCCTTGATTCTACCCAGCAATACTAACTTTTTCTTCCAAATGTCACACTACACATTTATGTGTATTGAAAGATGGAGCTTTGAATTCTGAAAATAATGACGCAAAAATTCTTCAAATCGACAATCAAAAGTTGTTGCCAAATAAGTGCAAAGATTTGCAGATAGAACCAACTTGGTGCATCAACACATTTATAAGTTACTTCATTTTTGTGACTGATGCCCAGCCTTTAACGGTCATATCGCCTACTACCACGACGCTCTCTTCCATCTGTAAAAGTATCAAAATTGAGTTTGTAGAATCATTAAATGTCTATTAAAGTTTCTCAAATTTCCCGTAGTCTAAAGATGAAAAGTGACACTTCTTATTTGGGCTTCGTCTCTTTTGAAGCGAGGTGCGATATATTCCATCCAACCTGAACCATAACTGATAAAAAATAATAATAAAATAATGACTATTTTACAATATATAATACTTTCGGTATTGCTACCATCTTCAACCAAGACTTGTATTTCTTAAATACATACTACAGTATTTATGAGAATGATAGTAATACAGAAAGTACTCCCATATTATATATTTTTTGTGAAATAGACAATATTTTTTTTTTTAATGTTTTTCTTTATTTTTTATTGTTTCACAATATTTCTGCAAAAAAATGTTAAGTATCACAAATAGAAATACATATTAACGCCTGAACTATCTCTGCATGGGTGACATTTCAAACAATAAAGATAATATTGTTTTAATGAACTGAACTGGTTCATTAATGATAACTGGAAATCTCAGCACTGTATCTTCTAAAATAAATAAAAACAAAGAATTTTTTTAAACTTTTACAAATTCCACAAAAAAATATAATATATTAAGTGTTACTGGTTTCGACTTAAACTTTTCGAATATGAAAATTAAACAAGTTCTTTCTTTATATTCATTTTATTAGCTTTTCATTATATGGATACAGCTCGCAGAAATGTATTCGCACACTATCTTTTGATAGCCGCTCTAAAAACTTTTCAGAATTTTAAGCCATTTTTCGAGCAATATGCATGAAATGATAGAATGTCATATGATCCTAATGTAGCATCGATAGTTCACATCAACGCAACATACAGTCGACAATATTCTAAGCTTCTAATTTATATTCCTCCCAACTATCCCACGGAAGTTTAGAATGCAGAGCCCCGTAACTAACAACAACAGTTTTTTTTTTAATTTTTTTTTTGGCCTGATATAGCGTGCATATTGGCCAATCAGAACAGTTGATGCTACGTTAAACCCAAAAGAGGAATGAAGAAAAGCACACTTGGAAAAAATATGGTAAATATGTAGGGAATGTACTAAAAACAATAATTACACATCATGTCATTTATTTTATTCAATAAATAATTACAAATATATAATGTATTCACTTTATTTAATATAAATTACAATTATAAAAATTAAAATTCTACACATTCAACAATCATCCATCACTATGAAAAATCTTCGTTGACATATATATTATATATATAGTCCTCAGCGTAAGGATTTAATTATATATTCAGCATAAGATATATATATATATATATATCTTATGCTGAATATGTAGCATCAGATATATATATATATATCTTATGCTGAATATGTAATAAAAATAAAATCTTTACCCTGAGGCGGTAATAAATTGGGCGGATTAAACGCTTAAAAGTGAAAGATGGAGGATGTGATTCCTAAATATTATACACTGGGTGGATAAGAGTACACTAAAAGATTTCAAGGGTAGAATGAACAAAATATAATAATAATGTGTAAGTGACTCGAAATATTGTCAGAAAAAAGAAGACACCTCTGGAAGAAATGCCGGAAAAAACCAACAATTCAACATCCCAGAGAAGTTTAAGAAAGACTTAAGGAAAAATATGACAAGATTTTTTCTGAACATAGATACATAATATACTTAAAGTATGAAAACTTGTTATGAAATAATATTTTATAAGGATATTCCAACATCCTTTTTTTTTAGGAGAATTATTGATAAAATTTGTTTTGGTTCAACATAAATTATTTTTTACAAACAACATAATACACCAAATAAACACTCAAAAACATACACTCATTAAAAATGGAACATTTCAAGGGAAACGTATTATAAAAATTAGGGGCACCTGAAGCCTTTAGCTCCCCCCGTCTTGCTTGCGTTCTATAAAACATACAGAAAAGATACGATTATTTATACCGAGACAGTTTGTTTCTAGTAGGAACGTATTTATTTTTTCAAATGCTCTCCGCCCCCCTCCACCCGCCACCAAAAGTCTTAACAGGAAATTATTTATATTATAGATTAGATATGACAATAAAAAAATATTTACACTCATTATTTTATAAATATTGAATTAGGAAGTAAGACACATATTGAAGGGAAGTTCTGTCGTGTAAATAAAAAACTCGATATTCAGCCAACGTTTCGAAAACTATTTATTCCCTTTTTCAGGGACTTATAATGACTTTGAGTGGATAATGAAAGTGATACAGTGTTTCAAACATTAACCATATCCACTCAACTCATTATAAGACCCCGAAGAAGGAAATAAATAGTTTCTGAAACGTTGGCCAATTACTCAGTTTATTATTTCCATGACAGAACCTCAAATTCCCTTCAATATTGAAAGATATTGTCGACTATATCAATCATTTTGTAAAACACACACTTTTTTAATTTCCAAACAATTTATTTTATTTGTTTCATAAATAGTTTCCTAAATATTTGTACTTCTGAGCAAAAGTACATTAATTTTTCCTCAATAAATTAACATTTTTTGTTTACAAAAATCATAAAAATGTTTAAATAATACAAGCAATCTATAATTTTCTAAACTTGCTAACTACTACTTACGTTAAATACAATTATTTAACTATTTATCTAAAACTTATTGATCACATTTTTTTTAGTCACAATTTGTTAACATTAAATCACAATTTGTTTCTATTTGATTAGTGTTTTTTATTTTCATTAAAACCATTTAAGTTTAGTCTCTTTATAATTCGTATAATAAATTTATTAAAAAAATAATAAATAAATAAATAATGATAGTTAGTATAGAACCTTATTAGATGATGGTTTAATATAAGTTGGCAGTGTACACTTCCCCTTCTTAGGTCCTACCCATTTTGGATGTTATAATCCATCTAAACATGTCACATATGATCTCATTCAAAAGACCTCACTCAACTTATAATAAACTAAAAAAAAAACAGAATGATTTTATATTAAGATAGTTACAGTTGATAAAATAAAAATAAATACAAAGCATACAAAGTGTGAATGTTTGTTTGCTTTCAAAATGAAATGCAATAAGTTCAATAAAAAAAAATATTTTTTAAACAAATAATTATAAAAATAATCTTAAAATAAATCAGACTGACTTATAAGTTATCACCTTTCGATGATCTTACATCCTAAAATAAATTTTCAAAAAAATTACATTTTTTTTTTTTTTTTTAATTTAGTATTTGCGTTATGAAACGCCTATAATTTAAAAGATGGTACAGTGGAATCCGCTTATTAGCAATTCGCTTAATAGGAATATCCGCACATTAGCATCAAAGCACGCTGGAACGGACCGGATCGGCAAAATACAGTGAGTTTTGTCCGCTTATTAGCAATGAATGTCCGGTTTAAGGGTTCAATTATGAACGCAGAATGAGGTTTCGAGATAGGAAAATAGGATGTTTCTCGGAAGGTCGGTATTCGGGGAAAAATAACACTTGTGTAAACAGTTTTAGTTTCTGACTATCCTCTGAAAAACGGAAAGGAGTAAAGCCATAATTACATAATTCTCAGAAGATTTTGAGTTTTGAACCGAACCCCGTATTAACCGAAACAGTAAGCTATTCAGTTGTACTCGGGTCATTGTGGAGTGCGTGTTGTTTGTTAAAAAGGTGCGATGAGTGACAAACGACGCGATCTTTCCTTGTTGGAAAAAATTGACATTTGAAAATCGTATGATGCCCTGCCTAAAATGACGCAAAGAGAGGCTGCAGAACGTCTTGAAATTTCCCAGTCAGTACTGTGCAGACTACTAAAGAACCGGTACGAAACAGAACTTTCTGTTCAGGAAAATGCAAGTGGGCGTAGAAAGATTTCATGCCTACCTAATTTTTATATTTTTCTTTCTCTCTCTCTCTCCCCCCCCCCCCCCCCCCCACAATCCGTTTATTAGAATCGTCCGTTTATTAGGTTCAAAGTACGGTGGTCCCGATGTGATTCTAATAAGCGGATTCCACTGATATGCAGTTTACTCTCATAATAAGTTATAATGATGCCATTTAAAAGATGAAACTGTTAGTTTTCGGAATATATATATATATATTTCATTTAATCTTTAAATTTGAGAGTGATGATTATTATTATCATGTCAAATTTCAAGTAAAACTATAATATGATTATTTTATGAAATATATAATGCACCATATTCCATAAGTATGCGTTGAATCATTACAAGAAAATAACATTAATCAGCGCAATTATTTTGTAGACATCTTTTCATGAAATATATGTGAAATTTTGTTTATAATGAATAATGAAATTTAAAAAAAAAGGGTTTTGGAATGTTTTGTTAGACAACAGCATTTTTGTTTCCTGATTTCTTCCCACTCAGTTCGTCCTGAACTTCTGCTGCACTTTTGCCTTTGGTCTCTATCACAACAAACGTGGTGAAGAACAGTGCAACAAGACAAGCTATTGCCAAAAACCAATATGTCCCCGACTCTTTAAGTGTTTCGAGCAAAGTGACAAACATTTTTGTCACTGTAAATGCTAGAATCCAATTAGTTGAAACAGAAATCCCAGTTCCAGCACCTTTAATCTCTGAAGGTAGCACTTCGCCAGCCATCATCCAGGGAATCGGGCCAAAGCCAACCCCAAAGACAAGGATGTAGAGGACAACGGCTACAAGAGGAAGGGTGCTAAGAGAGGACACATCGCTTCCCTGTTCTCTTAGGTAGAAGTAGTAGCCAAGAACTCCAAGACAAATGGACATGACTAGGGCAGAAAACTGAAGAAGAGACTTCCGACCTGCTTTCTCGATTAGAGCTGCCGATATAACAGTGGCAACGACTTGACCCAAACCGACGAAGATGGCCCCAATTGCAGGTTCTAAAGAACTACCAGCAGATTTGAAGATATCTGCAGAATAGAAAACTACGATATTGACACCGGAAAATTGTTGGAAGAACATAAGACCAAGACAGATGATCATGGCGCGAATACTGGCCCGTTTTCGCATTGATTGCAAGAAGGAAACGTTTACAGGTCCACTAGAGAGTAATTTCTCCATGGTGTGCAGTTCTTTGTAGACGTTGTATTTGTTGCCTCGAAGAGCGAGGAGGGAGGCTTCAGCCTGTTGTCTCTTGTCCTTCTTCAGCAGATACATGGGCGCCTCTGGGGCTCTGAAGAACGCTGCCACGAACAAGAGGTTGAAGACTCCACAGAGAATGGGTAGCATCGTATAGTCTACGACAGCTCCCAGAATGTAAGTATACAAGATTCCAGTGACAAGCATCAGTTGGAACGCTGAGCATAGAGTACCTGAAATCATACGGAGACATTAATAATACAATAGAGAAATTAAACAAGTAACTCCTAAGTCTACCGTTAAATATCCGCAAAATTAAAGGCCATTTTTTTTGTGAAATTCATAATACATCGTTTGTGCATTTTATATACAGGGTGAAAATGTTCGAGGGGTGATACTACTCCCTGAGAGGAACGAACAATGCCCTATACTACTTGGTCCGATTCTCACTCATTTCCAGGTTATTGAATGTTGTGTTTCTTAAACTACTCTGGGATGTTCATATGTGGATTTTTTTCCGGTATTTTTTCCAGTCTTCTTTTTTCTTTTTTTGACAATATTTCGGGACACTTTCACATCTCTTCTTCATGTCCACTTGTCTTGTCTCTCACTCGATTAAAATTCAATGCCAGGTCTCCGGTTGTCAGGTTCATTCATCCGCACTTCATTATTCATCTATTTTTATTTTACTTTTCTTCTATATTACGAGAATATTTCTTATTTTAGTCACTTTTTCTTTTTCTCATTCTTTTTTTTTTAATTATTATTATTGTATTTTTTTTATTTTTTACTAAAGATACTATTGTTATTTATTTTTGTATTTTTCTTTTTTTTGTATTTCTTCTCTCTATACTATGTTAAATAATTGTTAACAGTGTTTGTACAGTCCTAGCTGACTGCTCCCCCTCCCACACTCAGACTCCGTCTTCTGGGAGGAGGTAGCCTATTTATCCTGTAATATTTATCTTTTATTTTGTAATTATCTAAAGGCATTAAATAAAAAAAAAAAAAAAAAGGTCAATATGAACCTAAAATAAGTTTCATTATGACCAGAAGAAGGGGCGTGAATGTGTCCAAAAATATTGTCAAAAAAATAAAAAAAGAAGGCACCTCTGGAAAAAATGCCGAAAAAATCAACATATTGAAAGTTTTCGGAATTCTACCTACAAGTTTCATTTTGAGAAAAAAATCGCTTTTACGCAGCTACCCTTCACTCTAAATTGACTTTTGATAACACATTTCGAAAGCTCGTTGACTTTATATATAATATAAGTGAATTTTTTTATACAATAAATTATTGAAAAAGAAACATAATTTCCATGAGTAACAAAGTTTCTTAAAAAAAATGACTTAAGCGGGCATGGCAGAGGGACCTACTCCAGGACTAACCTGGACGCCTCTTCGGTCAGGTACCTCAGCAGTACAGCCACGGACTTGACACTGCACTAGTTATCCCAATTGCTAATGGCAAATGTTATGCCGTTGTAAATATGTAAATAAATTAATAAAATAAATGATAAAATTGAAGAAAATGATCCATACCTCTTATACTATCCTCAGCGATTTCAGAAATATACATAGGAACAGTGGTACAGAGGGCTCCAAGACCAATGCCTCCTATCAGTCTGGCAATGTAGAGCATCATGGCAGAGCCGGCAAAGTAGACGAGGACCCAGGAGACTGTGAGCGGCACCGCCATACTCAGGATAGTAATCTGCAACAGAGGACGAACATGTCAGCAAGGGTTCCTCGCAGGACAAGATAGTTATTGTAACTCATGCCCGGGCTTTAGCAACTAGATCATATCGCCTACTACCAGAGCGCTCTTTCGTCACTCTGGTGGACATGAGCCCGACTCTACTATCAGGATCTTAAATTCTGCATACCCTAAATTTTTATTCACTTAGGGTAGGGGTCTTCAACGAGTAACTGACATCGTAAGGCTCGGAACCATCGCTTAACGTCCCATCCGAAGGACAGCGCGCTTATGTTCATTTTAATAACATAAAAACAATAGTCCAAATATAAAGCTTCAAGATAACTGTTATATATAATTTGACTGAAAATAATACAAAAAATTCCTTCTTTCGAAAAAAACGTTTACATATTTTATGAATACCTATATAATATTTTTTTTTTCTTTTTTTGTTGATGCCCACCCTCACGGAAATTCCTTCCTTTGGGGGTGTTGGAGGGCGGGGGAGGGTAGCCCATTTTTATTTTGGCACCAAAGGGGTGAGCTACATTGCCAGAGTTACAAACCCAGGCCCATTAAAAAAATGTTTAGGAATTTCTCTCATAAGAAATGAGCTTATTCATTCATCCGGTAGTTATGACCTATGGAAACTACCAACATATTTTTATGAAACTTGCCCCACATAAAACGATTTCAGGGGTCGCTAGACTCCTTACAACAATAACGTGGGTTGTTCCGTAGCTGTTAGAATTACCGAGTCAACATCTATCTTATCCTTTCAGACATTACAACAGAAACATTAACAATTCTCTAGCATAACAGGTGGTCAACTAATAATAACATAAATTGTTTGTTTTTGTGGCTCATGCCCGGGCTTTTATTATAAGCTCCTAACAATTACTTCCAGAGCGCTCTTTCCTCGCGTTGTTGAACACGAGCCAGGCTCTACTATGAAAGTTCTAAATATTGCCTAGGTTCATCACTTAACATCTCATCCGAAGGACGGCATGCTCAAGGTCTTTTACCTCCCTGCCAGATAAAAAAAAAACGCGGGCCCTAGGCCGGGAGCTACCAGCGCCCTCAATTAGATAAGTGAAAAGAATGCTTATGTGTACCTCTGTACCTCTAACAATTTCTACTTAATTGTAAGTTTTGATTATGTTAAAGACAAATAAGCAACATAGAATCAGAATGGTAATCAAATATTTATATGTTATAAATATAAAAATATATCTTATAAGGATGACTATAGCTAAATATTTTTAATAAAACTATTTGGACTAAACATCAGTACGACCAAACATGATTAAGTGCATCTAAAAGTGACCTCCACTCTAAAAGTGACTATATAAAGGTACACAACCTGTAAGTACCGTTTAAAGAAATATGGCAGACTTTGATTACATGTTGCGAAAAACCAACTCAAGTTATGATAATTTATTATTGATAACTTAACAGTTTTTGCAGATATATTGTGAAACAACTACTGCATTTTTTAAGTCGTGGCTGAAGATGAAAGCAATACCGAAATATCCCATACATTTAAAATATTTTGTGAAATAAACAATATTTAAAAAAACAAAAAACATATGTTTTTCTTTACATTTTCAACTTAAGTAAGTTGAAGATACATAAATAAAGAAAACCTTGAGCTTGCCGTCCTGAGAGACGTTAACCTGTCCTAGATAAGTAAAATTGGATAGCTAAAATCTAGGACTACCACAGTAGAGTCGGACCAGAGTGACGAAAGAGCGCTCTGGTAGTAGGCGATATGACCTTGTAGTTAATGCCCAGGCTTGAGTCACAAAAACAACAACACAAGTTATTAACCCTTTAATTAGTTACTCAATAGAGATTTATTTTATTTTAAATCTCAAATAGATAACCTTATTCAGAATGACCTTACTAAAATAACCATCTTCCATTTTTTTTTCTTTATTTTTTTTTCTTAGATTATTTTACTGTTATACGAACACAACAAATGACGATGATTCTCAGAATGATATTGTTATAGTAAGTTATTTAGTACGCCCGGGCTTTAACTACGGAGTCCTAAATTTTGCCTACCCTAAATTTTTATTCACCTAGGGTAGGGGTCTTTAACGTGTACCTGACATCGTACAGGCTCGGGACCATTGCTTAACATCCCATCCGAAGGACGGCGTGCTTAAGTTTATTTTAATAACATAAAAACAATATTCCAAATATAAATCTTCAAGATAACTTGCTTTCAACCAAATTTTAAATTATTTTGCAAACAAGTATCTTTCACTACTAGATTGAATTAAGGAATTTCATTAGGAACATTTTGGTGTAAGTATATAATAGTTAGCTATATTACACATGCCCGGGCATTAACTTCGAGGTCATATCGCCTACTACCATATACACTCTACTATAAAGTCCTAAATTTTGCCTACCCTAAAATTTAATAATCTAGGGTAGGGATCTTTAAGGTGTATCTGACATCGTACAAGCTTGGGGCATCGATTAACGTCCCATCCAAAGGACGGCGAGCTCAAGTTTTATTTACCTAGATAAAAAACCTAGGGACCTAAATACTAACAACTAACATACCTTGTATATATGATCTATGAGTTTTTTCACAGCAGTCCTATTAAATTTGACACTGCTTTCACTTAAAATCTGCTTTGTTATCAGTGAACTTATCTATTTTCTAGTTTCCTTTTTAATTAATGATAGATATATCCGCTGAATGTCAAATGAGCCATTGATATAATTTTCCCACATAATTCATGATACAATGCTTGTTGACTCGGTTATATGCGAATGAGCTCAAAGAATGGAACAGTATTGAGAACGTTTTCAATACATACGTAAAATCTGTACAGTGAAATAACATCCTTATGGAGGTGAGTTGCCAACAGGAGGGCATTCTTATGTAAGTTCAAAAAACAACGGACCAACTATAACCACAGCGAACTTACCTTTCTCCCAATGAGATCTGCAACCGCCCCAGCAGGTAGGGCCCCTATAAACGCCCCTATGGCCAGCAATGAACCAACCCATGAGCCTTCATCTGCGGTGATCTTCAGTCCATCGTTGGTTGTCACCCCTGTCGCGTTGGCTGATATCTGCAGCTGAGGCAGGGCGGGAGAACTCCATCCAATCACCGTACCAGCAGAGAACACGGACAGTGTCACTGGCACAAAAACGGGGAAAAAAGTATTAGGCAAAAAAATTAACTTATTTAACCTACTTTACAAAGAAACATGAAGATACAGAATGTACTAATACGTTTATGTGGCCCTTAATGGCTGTATAAAATAACTGGATTCCAGTAACAAAAATTTAATACGATTTTCCACTTTACAATGGTAAGAAGGTTGTACCGAGAGATAGGTTACAAGCAAATCAGTGTTGCCCGTAAGTTATTCCTCGTATTTAAAGTTTTAATTTTGTAGTTTATTGCATTAAAGAATGTAACTATATCTTTACAATAAAATCATTTATTAAAGAAAAATATTGTCAATGTGTTTACCCGTGTAGAAGATTTATATGTATATTCAAGCAAAGAAATATTAAATTTTTTATTTATTTTGAAGCAGTTCAGCTAATTATCCGGATTTAAATTGTTTCTATTCGGATTATCGAATTTTACGATTTTGAGCCAGATTTTAATTTAGGTTGTCGGAATCCGTTCTAAAAGCAATAAATCAAGGGTCATTTCCCGCCATATTGAATGAATGTTTCAACTTTCAACTGTTGATAGTTTTGTGTTAAAAAAGTGTTGAAGTCATCAAACATATATTTGGAATATGGAAAATCATCGAATTGTTAACAGATTACATGACTTCCCCTATACTTCGTAGAGCCGAGGGAGTAAAAATAGAATGGAAGGTTGCTTGCAGCTCTTCTGTCTACAGGAGTACCGACATCTAAATCAAATGCAAAATCCAAAATTCATTACATGCAACAAGGCATGTAGGCTTTTGGCAATTCGAAAGTCAGTGTCACAATGGCAACGTATAACAACCATGAGCCAGTTACCCCGACATATCCTATATAAACTATTTTTATTTTAAAATCTAACCTTGTAGAAGCTCAATAATGCATTGATATCTTCAAATTATAAGCATGTCTTCAACAGAATGTGTTTAATAAATTTACTTTTTAAAAAGAAAAGGAAAACATTGAAAAACTTTCGAGTTACAAGATTCATTAATGTAACACATGTATAAAATAAGAGGGGTCGCTTTTCTGAGCTCAAGATCACGGGTTCGAAACCCAGCTTCGGTTGGGACGTTAAGCGATGGTCCCAAGCCTGTACAATGTTAGATATTCGTTTAAAAACCTTGCGCTAGTTGAATAAGCCTGGATATATAATATTTAGGACTACCACCAGAATGACGAAAGTGCGTTCTGGTAGTAGGCGATATGACCTTGTAGTTAAAGCCAGGGAATGAGTCATAATAACTAACTATGTAAAGCATAATCCCAAAGGTTTCACTTTTTATTTATAAAGATGACTGTAGCTAGGGTGCAACAACCAGCATCTATGTTGGTAGGTATGGATACGTTGGCGTGAATGGCATGTGAGAGGAAGCTCACCCAGTGGTAGGTCCTCGGGTCGAAAATTTATATTAATTATTAGGACAAGGAAAAAAAAATAATAATAATAAAAAATAAAATAAATAAATAAATAGTAAATAAAAAGGAATTGAAAGACAATTTTGATGGATGGGTAAGAGAGATGATAAAAGTAAAGAAAAATAATATATAAAAAAAATAAAAAATATTATTAACGAATAGGAATTAAGGTGGTAGTAAGTCGCGGTTCCACCTCCTCTTTAACCTTCGTGGGGGGCTTTGTGGTAAGTGTTGTGAAGGTAAAGTACGAATTTCTGGGGGGATTATTTCATCCTTTAAAATTGTTTAATAAAAAAAAAATTAAATGAATTAAACAAAAAATGCTACTATAACAGTACTATAAAAGAATGACATCATATAGAGAGGTCTTCCTTTCTGTCTAGTTGAAGTAAACAACGACGTCATGTTTAAATAACAAACTACAAATAGTGAAATTCGCTTATAACGACCTTTAAGGGACCTAGAACCTCATATCGTTTTATCTGAACTTCCTTGTATCCGGTTTTCAGAAGAGAAAAAAAACTATAATAACAATAATGCAAGTAAATAAGCAAATACATACGTAAAAAAAGGTTAGGATATAAAAAAAATTCAAATTGTGTGTATAAAATTGATAGAAGAGATTTGACACACCACTTTCCGAAAGTTCAATAATTTTGACTTTTTCAGCGATAGAAAAAGAACGGTGCTTTTCTTTCATTTTAAGATGTTTGTCGACACGAATAAAAACCAAAATAGCGACAGAGTGAAAATGGGAAAATAATAGCCAACCGGACTTGTAGACCTGGTAGGAGGTCCACGAATTCAAGTCACCCTAATTAGCCAACTTCAACTCCATTTTTACGTAATTTTGAATATTTGTGCCATCTGTTACGCCACCTTGGAGTATGGGAAAGCCTCCTAACTCCACTATTGTTCTTAAGATCAAGTAAGCTCAGAAACAAATCCTCGTAACTCCATAATATCGAATAAAACAAAAACAATACAAACAGTTAGGTGTCTCCTGAAAAACGTGTTGCTTTGGAGTTACGAGGTTTGCTAATTAGAGTGACGATATAGTAAACATGCAGGAGCTTTATTCATTACTTAGGAAATCGAAAAATGAAAAAAAATAGTTATAGGCGAATGAATGGACCATTTTTTGTATCAAAATGAGATAGCTGTTTCCAAATAATCGTTTTATCTAAACAAATTACTCTACAGTAGAACAGGAAACCAAGCAAACACATTGCTCGGGATCGATATACCCAGAATATCGCTGTATCTGGCAACGTTATAAGCGAGTATCACTGTACGAGTATACGAAAATATCTGAGTACTCACCAGCCAAGGTAACAAGGTACTGAGGGAGTTTGGCGGGTTCGGCTGTCTGGTAAGAACCGGCGTTATTCCCCGAAATCATGTTCACTGTACTGTCCTCACCGTCCATTTTCCTGCCAAAATAAAAAACTTTATATATATGTATCCAGTGGAAAAAAAACAATATAAGAAAAATAAATAAAAAAATATATATTTCACATGAGCAAAATACTAATACGGATAAATTATTTACATTTTATGAAGGTTTGTTTAAAATTGAAAACACCTTGTTTACCTGTAGGCCTGACTACGTGAGAAGGTTCTCATATTGTAAAATTATCATATCAACAATATATCACATATAATTAACATACTTAAAATGTCGGTCAACTAATAAGGATCTAATGGGCTTATCGCAGGTGGAAAATTGTCGTCACAATGTCGAATTTCATTGAAGACGCGATTCGAATTTGAACACATAGTAGGTGTGTTGTGAAGGAACATGCAGTTCACAATGTTTAAACAAATATAGGGCATCTTGCCAACTGCTAGATATTTCTAAACGTTAGTATTTATTTATACTGTGAGAAAATTATTTTCTCTGTCAATGGGGTCAGGCTTCCGCCATGAGGTCGTTCACACTTTTTTGTACGAAATTTATATTGAAAGGCTTTTATCATGAGCGCAATCAACTGCATATTGCAATAATGACGTAACGAGGAAAAGGGCGTTCAAAGTTAGGATATTTTTGGAGATATCAAAAAAATAAAGTGAAAATAACTATTACAGAGGAATGTTAAACAAAAATTGAAATCGAAAATATTTCTGGAAGTCATATTTAAATAATAAAAATCTGGTATAGTACATCTTCATCTTAAATATCAAGTTAATTGTTAAAATCGTTACTGAGTTAACACTCTTACAAAAACACACATCATCATTGGAGAAAAAGTGTAATTGTGTTCAAAGGAACCTGAAAACTTGATTCTAATTTTCGGCTCAATTTTTATTATTAGTTGGTTATTGAGACTTATGCCCGGGCTTTAACCACAAGGTAATTTCGCCTACTATCACAGCATTTTGAGTACATAACATTGTACAGTCTCGGGACCATCGCTTAACCTCTCACCGGAAGGACTGCGTGCTGCCTCACAGATAAAACATTTAAAGGGGGTTTGAAAAATAATTAAATATATTTGATATTTATCATTTTGGGGTAGTTCCATATTTGGAATTCAATTATAAGGAGATTTAAATTAAAACTCAATTATTGTACATCCATATACAATTTCATTAACTGGTTACACAATTTTCGTGAATGTTAAAAATATAATGCAAAATTACTTACCGTGGAGGAGTTGCACTATTTGGAGCTTCGCTTATAGTCGAAGAATTATCCATTATTTGAAAATTTAAGTACCTTATACTTTTATTTATTAACTATTTAAAAATAATATTAATAAATATTTAAACAATATTATATAATAAATAATTAATTATAACAATTAACACAGGTCTTACAAATCACACTAGAAATCACTGTAGAATCACTAATCTTACAATGAAAAGTACCAATTTGATTCTGCTTAGTAACAAACACCTTGAATAATAATTAAATGTTTATTAAAAAACAAATCTTTATATTTCAAATACTTAAAAAAAAAATGTTAAGTCGCCTGAACGGCCACTCTAAACGGAATGTCTCAGTACTTCTTACGACAGACACTCACTGCGATTAAGTGAGACCGATATTCTAATGAGGGTGCGATTCTTCATCGCTTATCAAGTGGTTTCCTTTAAACAAATAAAAAAATCTGTTCTCTTATCATTTCTATTGTCTTATCTATGTTTGTTTAAATTAATACTTTTTTTTTGTATTAATTTGTTTAAATGGAATACAATGTTACTGCCACAACAGAACGAAGCATAGAGGTAGTTATGTAATAGATTAGAAATTCGATGTTGAATTTTCACAGTAATTACATGTTTTCCGATTCTCCAAAAAAGGAAAAAAATAACAAAAATATAACATTTTTATGTGTTTTGACTTTGAACACGGTAACGATGTAATGAATGTATCACAAGTACTTATGTAAATCAATTATTGATTTGTAGCCCAAACAGTGAATTGGTTTTGAAGAGAGAGCGGAAACATATTTAAGTAGGTAACCGTGATGGGGAAGTACAATGTCGGCGATTTACCGATAACGTTTTTAATTTTATATTTCTAGCATTCAACTATCATCATGACATGCCTCATACAAAGGAGTGGTTTCTTACAAGTACATGCCAACATATAAGAGCGAAAAAATCTTGAGTACGTCGTCCTTCGGAGTGATGCCTGTACGATGTCAGGTACTCGTTAAAGACCATTATTTTAGGTGAATAAAACTTAAGGATAGGTAACATTTAGGATTCTCACAGTAGAGTTAAGCTCATGTCCACCAGAGCGACGAAAGAGTAGTAGTAGGCGATATGACCTCGTAGTTAAAGTCTGGGCATGAGTATAATAACTAACTAATATATGCATACATAAATAAAACAATAAAATATTTTGTTCAAAATAACATAAAAACGAGAGATATCAACCTGAACAGTTAAATAGACAGAAATAAAAATTATTGTACAGTTCTTCTAAAATTAATGGAACAACAATACTATTTAGTTATTATGTGTCATGCCCGGGCTTTAACTGCAAGGTCATATCGCCTACTACCAGAACGCTCTTTTGTCACTCTGATGGACTCTACTGTGGGAGTCCTACACTTTGCATACCCAGTTTTATTGAAGGTAGGGGTCTTTAACGAGTACCTGGCATGGTACAGTCTCGAGACCATTGCTCAACATTATATTCGAAGGAGAGGAATGATGAGTCAAAATTACATCAAATTACACTAAAAATAATATTTCTACAAATTTAATTGAATTTATTTATTTAATTGTAAAAATATGCAATTATTAGCAAAGTAGTTGGATGGTCGATTATAAACAAATAATAATAAAATGAAAAAGAAAAAAATACTAACATCATAAATTTAAAATAAATTTGAGTAATAAAAACATACAGTGAAATAGAAACAATTAATAAAAACAATTATTTAAAAAAAAATAAAAGGAACTATTTACTTTCTCAGTTTAAGGTCTCCTCCAACTGTGAATAGAAATACATAACTCATTCATTATCCTCAAATTCTTTTATTTTCAATGTGATTCACTGTCTTTTTTTTTTTTTACTATCAAACGAATGAAATAATGTAAACAACATTTTTCAAAAGCCCCGCTCTTATTAATTAATACTTAATACATTTATATTCATTCAAATTAATGTGGAATCGAAAGAAGAGAGAAAAGCTCTAAAGAACCGAGCGAATTTACAACAACGCCTCTCCACTTTTCAGTGTCACTCTGGCGAATTGACAACAACGCCTTTTCCACTTTTCAGTGTCACTCTGGCGAATCGTCAACAACGCCTCTTCCACTTTTCACGAACTGACTGCAGTACACAAGCGTACTTACTGTAGTGACACATGCCCGGGTTTCAAATTCGAAATTAAATCGCCTACTACTCTTTTGTCACTCTGATGGACATGAGGCCGACTCTACTCGTGGAGTCTTACATTTTGCTAACTCCGGTTTATTAACACCAAATTTCTGAACTATTACTTAACTCTCCCCATAGTATGTATGGCTGCGAAAGTAAAAAAATCAACAAAATTTTAAATGAAAATTGCAGATTAGGAAAAAATTCTTGACCGCTATCTCTGCTGCCTGTAATAGGTAAAACTATAGCTCAGGTTCTTTTTTTGTAGTTCTGTAAAAATTGAGTTATTAAAATGTTTACCTACCAGAAAAAAATCAAAAAAACCTTTTGAACATAACTCACTTTGAAGAGGAATGTCTTTTTATGCTTTAGCGCCAGAGCGTCTGCTCACTTGACAAATGGCGCTAATTTAATCTTATACCTCTTTTGCTCTTATCTACTTTAAAATAAATTCTTTAACAGACCTTTCTAATTTGAGGACTTCGTGTAGGGTGGCTGCGAAGAGGGGCTGCAGTTTGGGGTCGCGGTCGATAAGACTGAAACGACGGACGATGAGAGGTGAGCTTGTTCAGAGTTGTCCTGAACTACTGATTTTAAGATTTAACAATTATGTGACGAAACACGCTTATCGCAACACAGCTATCTGCCTCTCTCGACCTCTTTTGTATAACGCATTTAATTGCTTTTTCAACGAATACCACTAATTTTCTATGACAAATTTGTGTATACTCAGTTTTTAAATAAAATTTTGCAATAATGATAATAGCTGCCATCTCCAGAATGGAAAAGTTTGTTTTAATTTTTTTTATAATTAAAATAATCGTTGAATTTCTATTTTAGGCTTTGAGAATCGTCACAAATCACTCAGATCAAAATTATCATACTGACCTCCGAACTAACGTTAGTCTCAAACAAGAAGGCGCCAATGAGTCGGAAAAATATTTTTGGCACTTTCTTAAGTATCCGATTGAAGCAACTGGATTAACTAGTTAACAGAAGTTGTTCGTTTAGAGAAAAGTCTCTATAACTCTGAACGGCATGGACCTATTATAGTGTGGCCGTTTAAAGGAAAAATCCCCGGTCAGCAAAAGCTCTCCGCGGCCCTGTACTTATTCCAAAGGACATAAAATTTGAATTTGTTTTATCACAGTGTTTATTCATGATATGGAAAAAATATATGTTTGATTGTAAAATACATTCATTTCATTGATTTAAAAAACAAAGCTAACATTTTGTTTGTATACAAAATAGCAATGAGAATCTTTAAGAAATTTTTAATCCTCTTCTTGCTTTTCGCTCAGCAAATAATTCAATTGTGGTATTCAAGTCAATTTGGTTGGCAACATTCATCTAGTGTTTCTCCAGTCATTGTAGCTTGATGAGCTAACTGGAATTGTTTTAAAAAAAGACGAAACAGGCTGCAGCATTCTGGAAAATTGTCGGTCAGATTATTTTGATTGATGAATTCCAAATACTGTAAAGGACCATCTCGAGTAATCTTACTTTTGAAGAAAGTACAAACGTGAGAAACTAATCAATTCATTCTTGAGATCAGTCGTAAAGAACTCATGATGCATTTAAATAAAATCGCGAACCTTCTTTTCCATTTCCTCTTCTTCGACGTTTTTCAACGTTTGAGACTTCAGAAATCCAAAAACTGAATTTATCTCTTGAAATTCTTTTTGTTATTTCTTTTGGTGAGAGGGGCCCGTGGGGGAAATTGCTCAGGGGGTGTATTTACACAACAAAATAATTACAACCGTGTACCAAATCGGAGATATTAGTAATTAATAAATGTAAATTACGAATGAATGTAAGTAAACAATTAAAATAAGGTATTTTTATTGGGTTAAAAAACTTATAACTCTACTATACATAATGTAACAAACATTTTTTGAATTACTGCCTGAGTTTATTTTAATGTCCAAATTAAGATAAAAAAAAGTTCCTATAAACATGGGTCCGCAAATGCTTCAACGTTTTTTTTTGTCTACACATTTTTATTTTAGAATTAAATAGCTTTTTATTTATGGTGTGGAGGATATAATATATAATATTCTATATTATAGAATCGCAATGTAATTTGTAATTTCAAAATTTGGAAAATTGAAGGGTGGAGGAGTCTTGTTTAATATAAAAAACCAATCCTCTAAAATTAGTTTTTTTTTATTCAAATAATTAGTAAAATTTTAAAAAAAATCCACTTGTTGATTCGAAAGTTGAATTTTTAAAGGCAATAATTGAAATAAAATTAATTGAATAAAAAAAAATACTAATTCAGATGGTTGTATTTTTTTCTTTCTGAAACATATATTTAAGAACGTAAAGTAGGTAATTCAAACTATTTTTTCCCTTTTCTATATATATATGTATGTATATATAAATTTTTTTAAATTAAATTAACTTATTTTAAATTAATGAGCCAACTCAAAATGCATTTATTCCGCTTGAGTAGTAGCAACAACAATATTTACAACTGTGAAATGTAAACAATCAGCAAATGAGCAGGAGAGAAACCACACAACGGTGACACTCCCAAAACACTAATTGCAACACTCACTCATCACTGTCACCGCAGCTATCTGGAAGGTCTGTGGGCCAGTGGCGCTTCAGGCCTTTCGGGATAGAGGATAGATTAGAGGATTATTGTGGGAACTAAAGGAGGAAAGACTATGTATTTAATTTACTCAAAAACATTTTTAAATCTCTCATCGATTATTTATTTTTAAAATAAGTATAAAACGAATATATAGATACATTGTGTCCCGACATTATCGTGCATCGAAATCATTACGCGTTATTTTATTTTATACAAAATATCAAAAATTTTCTTTTTAGAATGTCTACTAGCTTACAGTCATCTTCGTACGTTATATAATGACAACTATTTACACCTACTACAAAAAACGACGAAATGTACATTATGAAATATTTTTATGAAATGTAACTGTTCTGACATCGCAAAGAATGAGCAGAAAAGTGTGTTAAAATAGCCAACGAGAAATAAATTTATCAGATCGAATACTGAGCAGATGTCGAAAACACTTGAGACAAATATTTTCGAATTTACTTAAAGAATACACCAACATATTTAAAAAAAAAAAAAAATTGTTGACAAATAAAATAAAAATAAGACATACAAGTTATGATATGAAGCAGACAATCGACAACAGACAGGTTTGACCTTCCAGAAATATTTCACATTTTTGCAACTGGAGTGCTCTTATTGTTTTTTTGCAGCGAAGTTTCGACAGTTGAAAAATCGTTAATACTATAATCATGCTAAATCCTGCTTCATGTCCAAATATACTATTTGATACATAACGTTCATTTTTATTTCTTGGCAGTTCCTCCACAGATCGATTCTTTAAGGTCCCTCCAATCTTTTTGTTCATAATTTTCATTATTTGTCTTATTTTTTCATTATTTTATTTTCATTGGTTTACGGTTTATTATTATTTTAGTTTTATTGGTATTATTTTTTATTTCTTTTATAGATTTCGCACGTTGAGCCCTGAAGAAGGGACGTAAGAACATATCCTAAGCATCTTCGTAAAAAAGACAGAAGAATTATAAAAAATATTTAAAATCATTTAAATTATATAAAGAATTGTATTTATTAGTATTATTATTTCTGCACTAATTTATTTTCTAATATTTATTTATTCATTTTATTTTTTACTAGTATTGTAATACTAATCATGTGTGTGTGTCCATGAGAGTTATTAGTTGTTTTAGAATATAATAATTACCATATTATGGATTAACGGATTGAATATTATTATTATTATTATTATGTGAGGAACGTCTCCTTAAAAAGACACATTTGCCCATTTGCCTCAAGTCCTGGTGTCTCTACTAGAGATGTCCTACATTTTGCCTTGCCAGGTTTTAATTAGAGCCAACCCCAAATAAACCTTTCAAAGACTCCTAAGAATTCAACGAATATCTGATCTAAAACACAGGCTCGGATTCACTATATTTTTTTTTTTACAACTTTGAGGGAGCCGGTAGCTTAGTGGTATGCATGCTTGATTACTGAGCTCAAGATCACGGGATCGAAATCTGGCCGAGGCCATAATCTGGGAGGTAAACTAAACTTAAGCACGTCTTCCTTCGGATGGGACATACTGTCAGTTACTCGTTAAAGACGGTGAATAAAAATTTAGGTCAGCCAAAATTTAGGACTCCCATAGTAGAGTCGGGCACATGACGAAAGAGCGATATGACCTTATAGTTAAAGCCCGGGCATGAGTCACAATAACTATAGTCAAGACAGGTGTAATTTATTTAAACTTTTATTGTAATAAATATAAGTTTCGAATTACCTCGTTTTCTTGACTAATTGAAGGATCTTCATTTTGATGTTTTGATTCGATTGACACTCTCAACAAAAAGTATAAATAAATTTCAAATAGACAAGAGAGTTACTGTGAGTTGGAGAGACTGATCTGAGAGAGCCAAGACGCTCCTCTTTATAAGAGACCTGGATAGGGACAGTCTAAATGGATAATGGGTGTGGATGGTACACAAAGGAGAGACGGTCCCACCGTGGTTCCTCCCCTCGGGATATCAAGACTTGACAAACAATTTGCGAATCTCAACTTATTTATTTTCATTACGGATAATAGGACGTTCTCAACTCCTCTGTGGAAAGTTTTTATTGACGTCACTTATTGTCACTTCAGGAGGAGACATAGAAGCAATCTTTTAACCATTATGGACAGAGTTTAAAGAATTCATTCAACAACCGCATTTATAGTATTTTCTCTTTCTGCAGGCTGAGTATATATATTATTGAATATATGATTTATAATTCGCACTATTCATATAACTTTTTAAAATTGTATTATATTATCCTCATTGCTATTCACCCATTACACATTACCACCCCCTCTTGTATGGCCCCCAATTTCCAAGTTTTTGAATCATGCCCATAGCATATAAACGTTTACCAATTGTTGATCGATCAACATTTAATGTTTCTGCCAATAATTCAAGGGTCTGATGAGGATTGTTGTTTAGTAATGCTTCCAATTCTGAGTCTTCAAATTCTTTTGGCTGCCCTGGACGTTCCTTGACATCAAATTCATTGTTTTTGAATCTCTTAAGCCACTTTTCACAATTGTTTTGAGACGGAGCATGTTTATTACAGACTTCCAATAACAAATGGTAGGTTTTTGTTGCAGTTTTTTTAGAAAGAAAATAATGCAACATCACTTCCCGCAATTATTCGCCACAAAACTTTACATTTTAAAATTATTTAAAAAAAAGTTGTTAACACTTCAGCCAAATTTGTACTAAATATAAAAGGATAATTATAATACTTGTTTATAAACATCTTAGCAAATAAAGAAAAAGTAAACAGTATGACTAATACCAACTTGTAGTAAATCCCCATTTTTAATTCTCATTGGAGTGTTACAGCCTCAGGTAATTTCAGAATTGTGTTAATAGTACCTAGTCATCTTAAATGTTACTGCTGAACTATGTGCTGACGATGACGTAACACGAAACCGGAACACTTCATCAATATAGTATTTTAAATACATAAATGTTGAATTCATGCTTTTCTTCTATTGATTTTTTTCGGATATTTTTTGTAATTTTGGTATTTTTGCGAAAGAACAATTATACGAAATAAATGAGAGCTTCCATTAGTTTCCTGTTCTCCCGCTAAGCCCAACAATATTTCTGATTTGGCTGAAATCCAATAGGTAAAATAATTGTGTGAATATGAAAAGTATTAGAATAACCTAGTTTTTCTGAGTGAAACTGGCCCGTCATATTTATTATTTACGATAAAAAAAAATCATTGGAACACAAAATCAAGAAAAGTGAGAAGAAAGTAGAAAAATGTACATGTTTTTATTCAACATGAAATACAACATTTTATAATCATGTTTATTTCTTAAAATGTTTTTGCTATTAATTTTTCAAAATTCACTCTTACAATTAATTAAAATATAAAATACAATAAAAAAAAACTATCAAAAAACGTATTCACTTCTAAAAACATAACAGAATACATAAATAAATTATTAGAATAAAAGTTTTAAAAAGTAATATTTACAAAATTTATGTTAATACTTACGCAAGAAAAAATAATAATAATAAAAAAAATTCCTATGACATGAAGAATATGATTCTTTTTTAATTTGTAGAACGATGAACGTTTTGCAAACAAGTTGAAATTGTTAAAATTTTGAATTTTTATAAAGCTAATTGAAAGACAAGTGATTTTACAAAAAATAGACACAAGATGGTGAGGAAGGCCGGAGACATGTTGGCCGCACTGTTCTTCTGCTGCTGTGTTGGGGGATGAGGTTCGTGCGAATCATGATCATGCTCTGTGTGATCGTGTCCATCATGGTTGGCGGATCGTTTAACTTTCTTCAACCTCTCAGATTTTTCAGATTCTTTTTCTGTTATTGGAGTTACAACTTCTATTTTTTCCTTATTGTCGTCAGGCCGTAGAGGCAATGGGACAGTTGCTCCATGAAGTTTCAACTGTGGGATGTTGGCTGGGACTTTCTTCGGTACTGGAGGAGGAACGTCCCCTTTGAAAGGGCCGAATTGCGGAGAATGTTGAAGTTGCTCAGAGCCTTTGCTCTTTGACTTTCCCGTTGAAGGTACTGGAGGTGCGACTCCACTGTCAACCTGTTTCCCATCGTAGGTCAGCAGAGAGTGTTCAGGCTCAGGAACTGAGTAGGTTTCCACCTTTTCGTCGGCCATGGCCACTTCGTCCTCTTCAGGGTCTGGCTCGGATCTGAACAGCGGCTCTTCATAGACTGGTCTTCGGATTACCACTTGTCGCACTGGTTTTCTTTTCTTTAATGGTTCTGTGGTTGCCTTTTTTGTGTGTTTTGTGTTGCTATCTAACGGCGAAGGGATGAACATCGGTTCAAACATTTCGGTATGTGATTTTTGATCGACGGATCCGTCTGCGTTTAATGTTTCTTCATTGTACTCTTCATCATAGTCAATTTGGCTGACTCTTTCTTCGGCCATCTGTGGAGTGTTGATGATGGGCTTGAACCCGCTTTCTATGACCAAGGATCCAGGGTTGAAGCCGGTGTTGACAGCTATCGGCAGTTTTGTAGTGAGCTCCTCTGCACTTTGACCGATCATTTGAGAGAGATGAACTTTGGTCTTAATCTTCTCCGTGTAGCCTGGAGCTGGAGTGGGGGGTTTCTTGAACTTCTGTACGTAGACTTGCTTCTGTGGTGGCCGTGGGGGTGATAGCATAGCTGGTCTTGGAGGCATTGGTCTTTGCGGCAGCCGGATAACTGGCTTTTTGACTATAACAGGCCGCGGTTGGTTGCCAGAATGCTGGATCATATGGTTCATGGGACCGGGCTTCATCTGAACAGGTCGCCTGATCAGAACAACAGGTCGACTGGTCGGAGGAGGTCGAAGGTTGTCATATGGCACTCTGACTCCCTGTTGCACCGGCATGTTCATGTTTATGTTGTGACTATGCCCTGGATGGATATGATGTCCCCCAACCTCCATGCTCACATTACCCCGAACCTGCTGCACTACAATCTTATGTGTCGACGACTCTGGTATATCCTCAACATCTTCTTTCACTGGGATAACTTGTCGATTACCATTCTCATCACTATTTCCGAATTCTGACACATTCTGCTTTGGTAATTCAAAAGCGGGTTTCATGAACTCGTACGGGAACTGGTTTTTATTGGAGTGCTTTGACTTGAAGTCCGTCGGGTTGTTGAGTGACTGCGGAGGGAACTCTGGTTTGACTCTTGTGGTCACCTGGATGCTGGGTCTCGCCTGGAGCTCTTCGTCAGGCGCAGCGACGCTGGCCACCTGTTCAGAGCCAGCACCAACCGGCAAATCGCACCTGTCATGAACCTGTATCTTCCAGCCAAGATAACGATGAGTGAAACACTGTAACAAGTTAAATTCAAGGTTGAAGACAAAATAATTAATATAAATAATGTTATTTAGGGTCCCAAAGGTCAAAGAACAAAATCTTTATGTTTTCATTTCTTATGTATCCTTGTCAGTCTGTTAGTCTCACCAGAAAACAGCCCTTACAATTATTTTGAAGTTTAGACAGATTTCCCATGTATTTGAATGATTCTTTAAAAGAAAGGGCAAAACGTTGTTAATTATGGATAAATTAATGCACAATACTAAAACTATTATAATTATTGAACTAAAACCAATGGTATAACCATAATTCAATTGGCTGATGTGCTTTAGCGTTTATACGAAATATAATAACAATACAGGTTACACTGCTAGTCCACTGAGCTCAAGATCACACCTGCAAGTCAAGTCTTAGGCCTTTTTATTTGGGTAAAGTAACCATCAGCACGTCATCCTTTGGAGGGGATGTTAAATGGAGGTCCCGAGCACCTCTTGATTTCAAAATGAAAACAAAAAAAAATCTGTCTTCTGAGAACACGATAACTTCCGATAGGATAAATATATCCAAAACCCTCTAAGGACGACACCTATCGATTTTCAGCCAAATCGGCCTCAAGGAAGAGGGGAATTTGGGGGAGGCTTAACTCAAAAACTCTAATAACTGTTGTTATAATGAATATATCAACATGAAATTTTGTATTGAAACTCAAATCAACAAAAGAACGTTATCTATCAACTTTCTGCGAAATCGGTTAAAGGGAGGGGGACTTCACTCAAATACCCTAATAATTGCAATAGTAATAAATGTATCGATACAAAATTTAGTAGAAGGGCTCAGAAGCCTTTATGTAAGTCAACTATTGATTTTTGCCCAAGCAGTCGATTAGTTTTAGACTGAGAGCGACCATTTAATTGATTAATTCATTTTGGGGAAGTACATAACTTTTTTAGGGTATAGGTTTAGGTTTAGGTTTTATGACTCATGCCCGGGCTTTAACTAGGAGGTCATATCGCCTACTACCAGAGCGCTCTTTCGTCACTCTGGTGAACATGAGCCGACTCTACTGTGGGAGTCCTAAATTTTGCCTACCCTAAATTTTTATTCATCTATCGCAGGGGTCTTTAACGAGTACCTGACATCGTACAGGCTCGAGACCATCGCTTAACGTCCCATCCAAAGGACGGCGTGCTTAAGTTTATTTTACCTCCCAGATAAAATAAACTAAGGGCCTCGGTCGGGTTACGAACCCACGTTCTTGAGCTCAGAAGACAAGCACGCATACCACTGAGCTACCGGCGCCTTTTGGGGTATATATGAAGGGTAGAAAGGCATAGTGGTGTAAGTCACTTGAAAGTGTCACTGGATATGTCAGACTCACAGCACTGTTTACTGGTATACAAAATAGCTGTTCCGTTCACATGTCTGGAAAATGCTGCATTCTATCGGCTAGTAAAGTAAACTAGAACTTACTTCATTCTTCCTCTCAACAGTTATGCCTATAAAAATTTCGTAAAAGAAGTAAGTCAAGAATAAAAAAAAATTGACTTACATCACTATGGCTTTCAACCCCATCATATATATCCCTTGCATTGGGTCGTACTGCCACTGACATGACCGTCTTAGACCTGTTTATTTACACAACAGAAGAATTTATTTATTTATACAACCAGCGAATTTAAAATCCCGCTCCACTATTTGGAGATCAATGTGTTGTGTATCAATGTGTTATGTGATTTCGAAGATCAATGTTATCTGATCAATGAGTTGTGTTTGTTGGGAAGCCAATATTATGCAATGAATGAGTTGCGTGAGAACAATTTTTCTGTGAGTGGATAGTACACTCTTTCCAGATCAACCTCCAAACCTCACCTGGTAGTAGACGGTGTTCGGTGTGTCCCGATCTGGGGTCCACTGTACAACGGCAGGTTCCCCATGGTCACAGACCAAACTCAGGGTTCGTTGGTAGGCTCCGAAGGAGGCGAACTCATCAGCTAGCGGCTGCTCGGGGTCTGGGGTCCAGTTGCAGAGGCGGCCTAGCCCTGTCGGCACCACCTCCCCTTTCTTCGTCAGCTCCGCTCCTGCGTAGATGTTTACTTTCTGAAAAGTACAAGCAAAAATGTAACATTTCTACAAACATTTGCTCAATAATTAGATTAATATAAAAAGAGAAGAAATATTAAGAAGAAAGTATGAACAGAAAAAGATCGAATTCCAGCAGATTAGAGCTATGACGTGGAAAACCGGTGGGGAAGTAGAACCAGCGCAGTGGCTGCCCCCACTCCCTCCCCTCCCGCCACTATCACAAGGAGAGAGAGGATGAACACCGGTCAGGTTATCCAAATCTTAATGGTTATTAGGAAAAATAAAAATATTTCCCCACTTAACAATAATGGTCATCTAAATGTTGAGCTCCTACTGGACTACATAATAAATTTCAGTAAAAACTTTTTACTTAAGTGTGACACAAATCAAAACGTTTTGGTAAAGAAAATAGGGAAAACTCAGGAGGGAAACACAAAAATATCCGTTCACGATTTTAAATTATAATAAATTATAATCTCTGTTTTTGAATGTTTATTAAGTTATTTTCTATTAATTTCAGTTACTTTGTATTTTTTCTTCTTTTTCTTTAAGAGTTTTTAAAATTTACTCTTCAGCAGTAGCATTGTTTTTAATTTAACTGATTATCTTTGATGTGTATTTAGTGTATAAGGGTAATGGTTAAGGAACCTTATTTTATAGCTGTACCTCTGTAAATGCGTCTGTTGTAATAAACTCTTCTTCTTCTTCAAAAAAAAAAAAAAAAAAAAAAAAAAATACTGGCCATGATTATAATACAGGAAGAAAGATATTTTCGAATAAAAAAAAGAGTAAAAGTCATAAATGAATTAATTTTGTAATGCCCATCCCCACTTCTTGAAGACAATAGATACAATAAAAAAAATTAAACTTAAACTAAAAATATTTTTTTCTCATTGTTCTAAAAGAATAAAATTACCATCATATTAAAGTTGTGCTTTGTATACTAATACATTATTTCTTACCTAGCTTTCAGCTATATATTATCTTGGTAGAGTTCCTCCACAGACATCTTCGTATAACTTCTGTCTCGACATTATCTTATGTTTAATACGTTCATTAGTAATATAATTATTTTCATATTGTCATTATTTTTCTAGTTTTCCTATATTCCATAGACAATGTGACCTTCAGAAAGGGACGTAAGAACATGAAATCTTGTACACGCCGTCCGTAGTTAAAACAAAACCTGGTTAGCCAAAATTTAGGACTTCCATTGTATAATAGGGCTCATGTCCAACAGATCGACGAAGGAGGCGATATGACCTTGTAGTTAAAGCCTGGGCATGAGTTACATTAACTAACTATAGGTATTTGGATTATTTCTTTTTTTAATTATTTATTTATTTTTGCATGAGAGTTCAATAGTTGGTATTTTATTCAAGCCCATCCACATGTAACTAATATGAAGGGTACAGTCAAAAAACACGGATAGTCCAAATTAATTTTTTTAGAGAAAAATGCAATGAAATCTTTAAAGTCTATAACTTTTTATTACTTAAAGTCTATGCATTTTAATACTCTTTGTCTTAAAAAGTTCTTAAAAAACAATGAATTGAAATATTTTAATAAATGTTGTAGATTCTGTTCCAATAAGATTTCAAAACACATATGTATCTTGCACAGTGACATGTGAAGAATTTCTTAGCTTTTTCATAACGTCTTGAGTTCTAACATATTTTTTTCTCTTTTTGGAACAATTTTTTAATAGGGGATTCGTTATTATTACACTCTGTGTCCAGTATCTGACACCATTTTTCATACACAAAAATACTTCACAATACGCGAGAACCGGCACAAAAACTAACCTCTTTTTAAACTGTCAACGTAAACAAAGATGGCGACACGAAATGGGCGTTTTTTATTCTATTACGTTTCACGCTGGACATAGCTTGTTAAATGTTAAATTTAAGAATAGGGTGTGTGACGTTTCAAAATTCTTAACGAGAGGGGATCAAAGCAAACTAAAAAAAAAATTATGTGATGTCCCAATAACCATCAATGAGAAGGGGGGGCGCAGTATAAAATTACTGCTAGCTCACTAACAGCTGATTGGATATTCATGGAATTTTACCTGTACCTAACGTCTAACAAGTTCGTCACTATCACTTAGGTCCGAAGGACGACGCGCTCAAGTTTTTTTCACTTCCCAGTTAAAACAACTAGGGGTCCCGTCTAGATTTCCACTCGCGATTCTGAGCTCATTAGACAGCACGTGTAAAGATAAAATGTTTGTAGACTGCCTGATGATGTGGGCAACCTCGAAAGCCGGCTAGCTAATACTAATAAAAATCTGTGAGAGGTCAGACTACATCTTAATTGACAACCTGTGAAGTAGTTATTAGTTTGTTATTGTGAACTAGTCTCTGGTCGCTTTGGTGGACATGAGCCTGACTACATAGTGAGTGTCATAAATGTTGCCTAGTCAAGTTTAGTTACCTAGGATACGGGATACCTAGGATACATTTATTGAGTATCTGATCGTAGAGGCTTCAGGTCATAGTTTAACGTCCCATCCGAAGGACGGCGTGCTCAAGATTTTTTTACATTCAGAATAAAAACCCGCGATCTTGAGCTCAAAAGGTAAGCACGATATCTCTGAGATATCAAAGCCCCCAAATAAATATTATTATTTTTATTAATATTACCCGTCTCTCCTCGGGTGTCTTGTACTGGTATCCTCCCACAGGATCGTCAGTGATGTAGAATGGATGAAACTTGGCAGGAACGTTGGAGTCCTTACCTCCCTCCACGACGAACGTGTAAGTTCGACCTCTCACCACGTGGATCTCGGGGATCAGCAGGCCGTTGATGTAGTACGAGATACCCCAGCCCACGTGACCTGCAACATACAACCATAATAGTATTTAAAAACTATTATATATATATATGAAGGGTTGAAAGCCATAGTGGTGTAAGTCACTTTAGGTTCATTATGAGAAACCAAAGGTTCACACCACTATTACTGATATCAAAATAGCTGTTTGGGAGCCATGGTGGTCATGCGGGCTAGAGCGTAGGGCTTTGGTCGCATGGTCCCACCATGGTTTGCGGGTTCGAATCCCGTCCGGGAGTGAGTTTTATTTCGTAGATAGAACTCCCTCCCGGGTCCATGGATGTCGTAAATAACTAGATAATACAAGGACATGGCTAATATGCAACGTACATAAGGCCAAAAAAGGCACCGCAGGAAGAAGAAGAAGAAGAAGAAGAATGTTATTTTTTGACGAAGTGTGTTTTGAAGTTTAATTATTTAAATAGGATATAATTGTTAACGTATTTTACCAGTGATGGCGGGGTAGCCTCTTTTGCCGCCTGTGGGCCCCATCTGTGCATAGAAGACACCGTCCTCAGGCTCGTTACACTGTATAGGCGGTATGTCCCAGGCTCCAGTAGTGGGGGCAGGGGCTGGAGTCGGCGGTGAAGTTCTATGATGTGACGAGCCACCTTCAGCCTGGAAATACAGAAACGTTTGAGCAAGTACATTGCTAGCAGTGAAAGTAGAAAGCACTATGACCCTACGCCAGGGACGACTGCAGGCACGCCAGTGCCCCATCGCACTACACCCAGCAAGCGCCCCCCTTCTGGCGAGCCGAGAAGAGCCGCCAAGGAAACTAAGGTGGCTGGCAGGCAAGACTTGAGTCTGTTTGTGTAAAGCCGGACCACTGGACGTCCCAGATACTATCAGGTCACGTGGTTAACTCCAAGCTCTCCTTTTTCTAGTAGAAAGACAGCCCGAACTGCTCGTGCGGCGGCGTCGAGACTGGAGAACACGCAGTTCTCGAATGCCCACTGTACGACGTGCCTAGGGTGGAGTTGATACGCCGGACAGGATCGTACCTGGGACTGAACCTGCGGAAACCAGTTTAGCGTGGTTCCGGGGATGACCGCGGGTTGCTGGTAACACGGCCCACCTGCAACCATGCTCGGCACAACGCAGCCAAGAGCATGGATGCCTGGTCCCGAGTTCTCTCGGGAAACGCCGATAAAGTAACTAGGGGACCTGGCCAATCGCCCCGGCGAATGGCGGGTTCTACAGCCGGCCGTAGCACCAATAAAATAATAAATAAATGAGCAAATTATATTGTGACCTTATTCCCCCCTACGCGGCGGACGGGTTGTTTGTTAACAAACACTACACTAAAAACAAAAATATTGCACAAAAAACATATTTATTGTAAAATTGTGATGAATCTCGCGGGCCGTAAAATTATTCAAGGCGGGCCGCGAAGCTGGGAAATACATTGTCGATGATTCACCGACCTATTTTTTATTTTTTTTATTTGGGTAAATACATAAAAATAATAATTCTTAATGGTTACTTTATTTTTGTTGTTATGGTTATTGTGATTGTGGTTGCGCTGAGTGACAGGAGCAGCCTCCTCCTGATGTCGCTGGTTGTAGTCGCCCGACCCAGTACCGGCACTTGCCTGAGGTGAGCCGTCAGCTGCAGTAGCACTGTCTGCAGACTGAGGGATGGGACAGTTCCACCGAGGAGGACGACCGAAGTCAATAAACACGTCACCTGAAACAAAACAGCTTATTATCATCAATTCAATAAAAACAATTATTTAAAATATTTTAAACAATTAAATCATGTTGGCCTCTTTTTCACAAGACCAAATTTCCCTGACTTTTCTCGGTTTTTCAGGTAATATTTGAGTTTTTCCCCTGACTTTACGTTATTATATCATGAAACTATTTTTTTTAAAAGTTGTTTATATTTTATATTGTGTTAATAACGTAACAGATCAGATATTTATTAAGATATTGATAGATTAAAATTAACGATGAGTCTTGAGCAGGATTATGAGCACGACGCCCAAAACAGCCCCTTAAATGGACTGACGTATAAAAAAAGTATTCAAAAATAAAATACGATGGTAGTAGGCGATATGTCCTTGTAGTTAAAGCCCGGGCATGAATCATAGTAACTAATAATTAATAATTGGATAGCCCGATTACGGACTTAACAAATTGTCTATAATTTCTGGAAAAACTCCAAGGTTATGCTTGTTTCAACGTTCCTTTTTTCAGATTTGGTGTTTTGTTACCATTAGAGTTAGTTATTGTGACTCATGCCCGGGCTTTAAATACGATGAATATATCGACACTAAATTTTATGTGTCCAGAACCACATAAGGACAACCAAATCTGTCAAAGAGAAGAAGGGATTAAGGTGGGGGGGGGGGGGGGGGGGGGGGGGGTAACATCGAGTGGTTTTTGAAGAGAGTAATTAAAACTCGAGCTGGGGAAGAACATTACCTATGATTGACCACCGACTTTCTCAACAAGCATTTGACCAATAAAGCCTACCATGCAAGTGTACCATGCATACCGTTGCATTATTCATTGAAGAAGGAGAACGTATTTTATGTTAGCGACGACAGCAGGAACGCCGGTGCCCCAACGCACTATACCCGAGGTGTCTCGGCGAGCCAAGAAGCGCCGCCAAGGAAACTAAGGTGGGCTGGCAGGCAAGACTTGAATCTGTTTGGGTAAAGCCGGACCACTGGACGTCCCAGATACTATTGGGTCACGGGGTTAACTCCAAGCTCTTCTTTTTCTAGAAGAAGGACAGCCCGAACTACTCATGCGGCGACTTCGAGACTGCAGAGGTAGAGACAACGCTGGAAATTATAGGTTAGGTTAGGTTTTATGACTCATGCCCGGGTTTAACTACGAGGTCATAATTCATAACCCTACTACCAGAGGGCTCTTTCGACATTCTGGTGGACATGAGCCCGACTCTACTGTGGGAGTCCTAAATTGTGCCTATCCTAAATTTTTATTCACTTAGGGCGGGGTCTTTAACGAGTACCTGTCATCGTTCAGGCTCGGGACCATCACTTAACGTCCCATCCGAAGGACGGCGTGCTTAAGTTTATTTAACCTCCCAGATAAAATAAACTAAGGGCCTCGGTCGGGTTTCGAACCCACGTTCTTGAGCTCAGAAGACAAGCACGCATACCACTGAGCTACCGGCATCCTCCCGGAAATTATATATATTTCTGATCATTAATTTTGAGTTGAAATTAGTTAACATTTGTAAAGAGGTCTTACAACCTGAGGGGCCTCTGGAAAATATTTCTATAGAATTGCCCCAGTAGGATGAGGGAAGGAAATGGCCTGGAAATGTTCCAGGCAGGGAAAATACACATAAATACATAAAGAAGTATATTTTCTGTTTAGTGTAAATGTACTAAAGGGAAGATAAACCCAACTAAGTTCGCCTTCTGGCTCGCCTACTACCAGAGCGCTCTTTTGTCGCACAACATGAGCCCAACTCTACTGTGAGAGTCCTACATTTTGCCTACCCAAGGTCGTGGGAGTCTTTAACGAGTAAATCATATCCTACAGGCTCGGGACCATGGCTTAACGTCCCATCCGGCTTGCTCAAGTTTTTTTACATATAATATATATAGTTGAAGTATCCCGTTTATACATTGGCTGATTTAGCGGTTTCTGGAACCAAAAATAAAACTTGATGTCGATATTGATTCTATCGGCAGTTATCGTGTTCACAGACACACACACACACATAAAGATAATGTTTACTTCCGCAGCTTTTGAGTGTCAAGTTGAAGCCCGGGCATGTATCAAAAACATAATACCTCAGACGATACAATATAACCTACATTTCAAGGTCATGATTTAAGCTTCACAGTGTCTAGAGCATTAGATATAATCCCCAAAACTATTGTAATTAAGACTTCTACAAACTATTCATAGACAACAATAGACACTGGTAATATTTAAAGATAGATATCTAGTTATTTAAATTGTTTATCATTAAAACAATCATGAATAGTTTAATTTTCTTATGTAAGACAGCGGATGCAGACTAACGTTACTTGAATGTCATGTAACAGTGACTTTTAGAAACCAATGCACATTTGTGTACATTTTTAGTGTTCCGTGCCAAAATTTGCAAAACGGAACACTTATGGCATCACTTCGGTCCGTCTGTCATAGGCGATTTTCTCTGAAACTATTCGACGTAAAAATTTGAAATTTAGCACAGAGAAAGAGTGTGGTGGCCCAATTATAGACGTGAAGTATAAAAAGTTTATTTCACAGGGAAAATTGGGAAATCGAAAAAAGAAATTTTTTCATGGGCATCGCGACTAGGGTGTCAAATGAAAGCTTATTGAAGCACGAATTCAACAATATACATATATGACGTATTTTTTTATGCATTGTTTTAAACATTTTTCGGGAAAAAAATAAAAACCTGAAAAAATCATGAACATTGAGAATTAGGTGTAGATTGAGCCAAAATTATCAGGATTGAAAAATTCTAGCGCAATCAATTTTTATAAGCACATTGTTTAAGTATAGTTTTCACTTGACCGATTTTTATATATCGATATACTAGCTAGGGCGTTTTTCGGCTAATAACTTCAAGCAGGTTAGTAAAGTTATCTGGCTGGTAAGTAACTGTATGCGGACTTATGAGAATTCTATATGTGAAACACTCATAAAGAGTACGCTATGTTTGAACAAGGCCTATAAGAAAAGCTGCATTTGCAATTTTATGAAAATTCGATGGACCGTTAAAGATCAATTCATCATTTTAAATTTTGGGTCTCCCACAATCCCCCGCCCTCTTTACCTCCTGTTCAAATTGTTGAGATGCCATATAACCTATATTCTAAATTGTCTGACCCTACGAAGGTCCTGCAAATTTCTCTGAATATATGTTGAGACGTTTTCTTGTGAAGCTCAAACAAACATGGCCTCAAAGACGTTCATACAACATAAAACGGACTTCTGTGATCAAACAAAAAAATCATTCCGACCATATACAGACAAAACTTCCTTCATCACTTTGAATCGTTTGGAAGAAGCAACTGATTTTAAATTTTAAAGCACTTATATAATGTAGGTCGGTGAATCATGTCCACGGACCGCTCATCACGGGGGTTAGCTTCTGTGGTCACGGGGAATAAATTGGAAAGTTTTCAGGGCAGCACTTTTTTACTTTTGCATTGATTGTGTAAATCCAGTTTTTGGAATAAATAAATTATGTTTGCATCATTATTAATCATATACCTTCTAAATCTATAGGAGTGAATGAAAATGAATATTGTTAATCCTTTCTTGGATTTTCCCTTAGTTACCTAATCATTCCCATCACTTATCTAATTACTGACCATACTTTTTGAAATACTCGTGAACGATGCCTCTCTACAGTTGATTTAACCGAAAACACCCTCTTCACTTTGAATAGTCTGCCGTAGTGAATAAATGGTTATATGCACTTATCTCGTGAATTATTTCTTCAAAGAAGTAGATTAAATTGATTTAACCGAGAACATACACAATTTTACGAGATACCGAGAAACCCACATCTTTATAATTCCGAAAGTATTAAAGTCCTGAGCTCCCAACTTCTTCACAGTGCGCAGATGGCTTGGGAGATGATCACAGTACACTTAACTCATTTTGGCAATTTTACGACTTAACAACTTATTCCCTGTGACCATAGATATAACCTCTGAATTACCTGTAAGATAGATAAGATTTTATTCAAATTTTACAGGGAACTTCCTTATAAGACCAGTTATAGTTATTAGCCGAGCAGATCAAGTTTCTAACCTGCTTTTAGTTAATAACCGGGTACCGGCCAGATTATTTTTACCTTTGTTGGTGATGCTGTGGTAGGAGACCTCTATTTTGGAATTGAGAGGACCTACAGCCCAGATGACCGGCTGACTCTTGTTGGTCACGATAGGTCGGTCCAGTCCATCATGGGCTCTCAGGGGTCGTTGGTAGGTCACTATTGAGTAGCCGTTCACCAGAGCGGCGTTCAGGAGTCGCACGCTGTCTGCGTTTGCCTGCAAACAGAGAATTCAGCTTTAAACAAAGTAATGCTTTAGAAGCATTAAACAAAACAAAAAAAAAAAACGGAAAGAGTATCCTGATATATTTTGTATATCATTTATGCTATGTATGTATAAATAATACACAGAATGTATTCAGGTCAAACTCTGAAGACATCCGTCGGCGTTTCTGTCTAAGCCACCGGTTTGAGTAATGAAAGTTTGGCAATTTCATTGTTTCGAATCATGCTCACTCAAAAAAACTGGAAACAGGGGGCCAAAAACATTAAATTCCGTTGAAAACATAGAATTTGTGATCGATTGTATGACTTCTTCTATAATGCTACCGACTGTTGTAGAAATGACATTATTTTTAAAATAAAGTTTGATTTATTCATTAAAATATGTATAAAATAGAAAATATAAGATACATTTTAAATATAAGTTATATCTTTAATATAACATAAAGTTAAATTTACAGTGCCTATACTACGTGTCAAACATAACATTACATCACGACCTGAACATACCATTCTTACATGAAGTTAGACAACAATTATACACAAAGCACAAGTTCACGACACCCCTCAACGCACTGGAGGAAGCTATGTCGGCCGGTCCTTGCCGGGCAGACCCCCTCGTGACCTGCCTGAGGACCCTTGAGGAGGCGGTGGTGCTGACCTGCCCCTTCATCAAGAGTATCAACCCATGTTCATTATTACTCTGATTATATTTCTTTGTTATGTATGTTCATAGTTGAAAATTTATACATAATAAATACGAAAAAAAAAAAAAATTAATTTATAATAAAATGTAAGGTTAAATATAAGGTAAATTACCTCTAGTTTAGAGTCAGGACAACTTCCATGGGTGCCAGCACACTGGGACTTGGCGTCGAGATAGTAGTCGATGGCGTATCCATTGAGGGAACTCTGATCAACCCAGGCCACGACCACATCACCACCCACCATGGCAGAATGGTCAGTCTCGCCGGAGAGTCCGAAACTCATATATTCACCATCCTCTAAAGACAAAAAATGTTGTTCAGAGTCAGAGTGTGGTTGAGTCTACCAAGAATAATAAATAATATTAATCGAAGAACAAGCTGCAGTGAGATATTTAATAAATACAAAATCTCACCATGATCTGCCCTGTTTATATTTGAAACTTAATTGGACATTATATAAATATTTTCTGTCTGAACAATAGAAGTCATGATTATGATATTACGACGCGTAAAGCGCCAATGGCCTAGAGACCTCCTTAATAGTAGCAGTGACAATTAAATAGTATCGATACTGGAAGGGAATACATTTAACTGCATGCTCCATATAAAGATATATATATATTACATGAGAAGGTGCCGGTAGCTCAATGGTATGCGTGCTTGACTTCTGAGTTCGTATCCCGACCGGAGGCCCTTAGTTTATTTTATCTGGGAAGTAAAATAAACTTAAGCACGCCGTCCTTCGGATGGGACGTTAAGCGATGGTCCCGAGCCAGTACGATGTCAGGTACTCGTTAAAGACCCCTACCCTAATGGAATAAAAATTTAGGACTCCCACATTCGAGGTCATGTTCACCGGAATGACGAAAGAGCGCTCTGGTAATAGGCGATATGACCTCGTAGTTAAAGCCCGGGTATGAGTCATAAAACCTAACCTAACCTATATTACCTGCTTTAACACACATTAATTTAGCCAGATAATCATTTTATAGTTCATTAAAATTAATCTTATGTACAAAGTCTAGAAAATGTTTATGAAAACGTCGCATTGAAATAAATGTTGACGAAGGCCAACGAAGTACCATCACTGGGCGATTTCTCTCTTCTTAACATTTTGACAATGCCATATTTTACTCTTTTAGCAAATTGGTTGTTGTATATATTATTTATGCAGTTGTGCTTTAACTACTTGGTCATATAGCCTACTACCAAAAGCGCTCTTTCCTCACAATGGTGGACATGAGCTTGACTCTACTATGGGAGCCCCAACTTTTGCCTACCTTAAATTTTTATTCAATTAGGGTAAGGGTCTTTAACGAGTACCTGACATCGTACAGTCTAGAGACTATCGCTTAACGTCCCATCCGAAGGACGGCATGCTTAAGTTTATATTACCTCTCAGATAAAACATACTAAGGATCTCGGCCGAGTTACGAATCTGCGGTTTTATTCATTTATAAACTAGTTCTATCTCTTAAAAAAAATAGAAGTTGAGCAATTTTTGAACCTCGAAGTATGAGATCTGTCCGGTAACCCTCCGTTGTTGTAATACCGACTCAATCCTTATGGGATTTTAGATATACATATAAAAACTCGTGGCAGAAAATTATACATTGTCATCCAAATCAATTATCCATTAATGGATTAATCCAAATCGATTTATTTTAGAGTTTGCGCTAGAGAAATACAAAGCCATTAATTCGATTTTTTTCTTTTTTTCTTCACCATGACCCGGTGACATCGACCAATCTAGAAGAAGGGTGTGGTGCTCCCTGGTGTTGAGAAACAATAGCTCCGAAGAACTGCAGCTACGGAACAATTGAGCAACACAACAACACCCACAATACTTTCACAATACAAAAACAATTGATAAATACAGTACAAATCTACATACAAAAAAAAAAGACATCAACTCACAACAGAAAACACAATCAAATTTCTATCTGACTGAGACAAGTGTCTCTTTTTTTTTTTCTCTCTGTGCCTTTCTTAATCGTATTTCATTTCTTTGTCTGAAAGAAGAGATAAAATCATATCTTCTGCTGGTTCATCCTGGACCAAACAAAACCCGACAAGATACAAGACAACAAGAAACTTTTTAGTAACTTCTCTAACGACCGTTCGTAGCGCTGGGCACTACTCCCCCATAGGATCTAGGTATCAACCTTCTGTTATCCGTTTCCTGGAAAGATCATCCTTAGCTCAATTTAAACGTTGCCGTCACTCTCTACCCCAAAGTTCTCGGCAACTCCTTGGATCCTCCCTCAACTAGAGTCCTGGTTTGTAATGATTTGAGCAAGAGACTATCCTTAGAGAAGCTCACATCTCAGTTGAAATGGCTCAAACCCTCCTACCGACGACAATATCTCCTAGGATCCTTCCTCAACTAGTTCCTGGTCTGTAATGATTTGAGCAAGAGACTATCCTTAGAGAAGCTCACATCTCAGTTGAAATGGCTCAAACCCTCCTACCGACGACAATATCTCCTAGGATCCTTCCTCAACTAGTTCCTGGTCTGTAATGATTTGAGCAAGGGACTCTCCTTAGGGAAGCTCACATCTCAGTTGAAATGGCTCAAACCCTCCTACCGCCGACAATATCTCCTAGGATCCTCCCTCTTACCAATTCTAAAATCCAAAGAACCCTACTACTACCTTTACCAAATGTTCCAATTCAAGTCCTCTGTCCGCCAAAGACACACCAGATCCCGTCCTTCGGACCTCTTCATCCCGTTCCATCGCTCATCGACATTACCTATTATTATGCTTGGGTTTTAACTACGAGGTTACACCGCCTACTACCAGAGCGCACTTCCGTCGCTTCGAGAGTTCTGATTGTTGCATACCCAGCTTTATCAATTTCTTCTTTAACGAGTAGGCACCTGACATTGTACAGGTTAACGACCCCTCCGAGGCATGGAATGCTCAAGGTTTATATTATTTTTTTGATTTTACCTAAAATGTTACGTTTTAAAAATAGTTAGTTATAGTAACTCTTGCCCGGGTTTAACTAAGTTTTCATATCGCCTACTACCTGAGCGCTCTTTCGACGTTCTGGTGGACATGTCCGGGACTATAGCTTAACGTCCCCATCCAAAAAACGGAGTACTCAACGTTTTTTTTTACTTCCCAGATAAAAAAAAACCTAAGGTTTTCGAACCCGCGATCTTGAGCTAAGTAGGCAAGCACACTACCTCTGAGCTACCGGTGCCTCCTGTATTAAATAATAAGATTTACATTATTCAGTTGTCCGGCTGTCAACAAGTTGAGTTAGTGTCATGTAATCGAGGTGATGTTCTAAGTACTTCATGTCGTGTGTTCTTCGCTTCAACGATGTTGTCCTTGTCCAGTTGTGAGCGCTACGTTTTATGTGTTTCTATTGATTTAATTGTTTTAGTTAGTTATTAAAAATCATGCCCGGGCATTAACTGCAAGGTCATATCGCCTACTACCAGAGCGCTCTTTCATCACTCTCTTGAACATGAGCCCGACTCTACTATGGGAGTCCTAAATTTTGTCTACTCTACATTATAATTCTAGTGTAGGAGGCTAAAACGAATACTGACATCGTACAGGCTCGCGACCATTCCTCAACGTCTCATCCGAAGGACGGTGTGCTTAAGTTTACGCATACCACTGAGCTACCGGCGCCCTGTTGTAAATAATTATTGTATAATTGTTAAAATTATTATACCTAAAGAATCTGAGTTTCAACATTTTTTTTTCAATTTAAAAAATACATTTATTTGCAATTTTCGAAAATTTTATTTGTGTTAGTAGGGACTATAAATATAATATATATAAACTAACCAAATTTTTTATAGTAAAATTATTTTTAAAAATTCGTCGATAAATCACAGTCAATGTACTTCCCCAACACGAGTTAATCAACTAAATTCTGCTCTCCCTAAAGCATCAATTGGCTAAAAATCAATATTTGTCTTTTGAAACTTCATACTAAATTTCGTGTCGATACATACATTACATCTGACAGTTATTATAGTTGTTTGTTCACAAAAACACAAACAGACTAACGCATAGAGATTAATTTTGTTTTCATTTAACAACTCAACATCCAATTTCTGACAGATTTCATAACTTCCCCTATACTCTCGTTATAGCTGGGGAAGTAATGCAATTTGAGAGTTTTTCTTTATTTCCATTTTCGAGGAACAAGTTATCAGCGATAGGCAAGCACTCTACTGAAGTGAACGAGAACAGAAACAAGAGGGAAACATTTAACGTAACTTTAATGATAACATATATAAAGATAAAAATGTTGGCGATGAATCACCGGCTATGTACTTCCCCAACAATTAATAAATTGCTTTTCGCTCTCCCTCCAAAACCAAGCGACTGTTTGTTCTAAAACTCAATATTTGAGCGCTGTGGTAGTAGGCGATATGACCTCATAGTTGAAGGCCGGACATGAATAACTAAGTAACTAACTATAAATTCATTACTCTGGTCCTCCTTCCCCTTCGACCGATTTCGCGGAAAATTAATGTTTAAATGTTTTGAACTTAAATATAAAAATTTATTTCAATACATTCACATTGGCAGTTATTGAGATTTTTGAGTTTTGAGCACCCCTCTTATTTGGCTGATTCCGCTGAAAATACATAGGTGTCGTCCTTATATGATTTTGGTTACACATATATAATTTCATGTCGATACATTCAGTCTATCGAGAGTTATCGTGTTCACAGACACATTTTTTTTTTTTTTTTTCATTTTTGGATTCAAGAGATCGGAAAACATGGAATTCCGTTGAAAACACCGCATCAAATATCTTAAAGATTACATAACTTCTCCTATACTTCGTACACCTGGTGAAGTAAAAATATTGTTTTCTTTTTTGGGATACTCCGCAAAATACTCAAAGTTCTGGTAAATCTCATAGTAAGTTATGGGGAGGGGAGACGGTGCTATTGCACATGCGGCCGGGGGCCGGGGATTAATACAAAAGATCCACAGCTTGAAATGAAATGAATGAATGAAAAACAATCTTTATTCTGGGACAAACGTCCCCTAAGAATAATAACATAAAAAATAAAGAAGAGTATACAATTATCAACCAGTTGAGAAGAATAAAAATAAAAGAAAACAGGTCTCTAGGAATAAATATTAAATGTTAAAAACAGGCAATGAGAAAAACAATATAATAAACTACCTAGAGAAAAAATATGAAGAGAAAAAAAAAGTATGAATAATAATGTAAGACATAATAACAATAATGAGTTATATATGAATTGTAAAAAAACTGGACAGATGAAACAGAAGAGTAACAACCTGTCCCAGTGGAGAAAGAGACTTATAGGAAGACGAGAACTATGTCATGGAAGAGAGCCATCTTCTAAAATAGTTTAAAATAATCAGACGGGGGGCAGTGTATCTACTAGTTCTTTCGGGACTATTAACATGGGGGAGGGAAAACTTGAAATTCCTTTGAAAATGCAACATCGAATTGTTGACTGATTCTATAACTTCCCGTATATATAGCTGGAGAAATACAATAAATATGATGGACAGAAGTAATCTGGGTGGACCCTGACATTTGACACTGCATGTCACTGATCGGGAGGTCGGAGGTCAGCCAGATAACATATAGGTGAGGTGTTTCATTATGGGATAGGTTAAGTAATTCGGAGTGAGGGGACCTTTCACTAGGACAGACTCTGATGACCGGATCGTATCGTCCACGAATGGAATATCTAATGAGAGTCTACTTTGAAAGGAGGCGTCTTGGAACTCAGTCAAGTTGGTGAGAGAGTGTCAGTCAAGTTGGTGAGAGAGTGTCAGTCAAGATGGTGAGAGAATGTCAGTCAAGTTGGTGAGAGACTGTCAGTCAAGTTGTTGAGAGAGTGTAAGCCAACTTGGTGAGAGAGTGTCAGTCAAGAAAACCCGAAATTTACACACGAAAATTCGTACCAATACATTCATTACAATGGCGGTTATTAGAGTTTTTGTAATAAGTTTTCGTTTTACTTAAGTGTGACACAAATCAAAACGTTTTTGTAAAAAAATAGGGAAAACTAAGGGAGGGGAACACAAAAATATCCGTTCACGGTTTTAAATTATAATCTCTGTTTTTGAATGTTTATTAATTTATTTTCTATTCATTTCAGTTACTTTGTATTTATTTTATTTATTTTTTCTTTAGGAATTTTTTAAAATGTATTCTTAAGCAGTAGCATTGTCTTTAATTTAACTGATTTTTTTTGATTTGTTCTTAGTGTATAAGGGTAATAATGGTCAAGAAACCTTATTGTATAGTAATTATACTATACAATATGTAAGCACGCCGTCCTTCGGATGGGACGTTAAGCGGTGGTCCCGAGTCTGTGCAATGTCAGGTACTCGCTGAAAACCGCTACTTTAGATAAATAAACTTGGTTAGGCTAAATTTAAGACTCCACTGTAGAGCGAAAAAAGAGTGCTCTGGTAGTAGGTAATATGACCTCGAGTTAAAGGACGGGCATGAGTCACAATAATTATTATGTTGTTTTGCTATTTTCTGTTTGAGTATAATGTGATTTTTTATATACACGAGTATTTTGTTTTATATAAAAACATGTTTGACTCCGCTGGAAGCGCTCTCTATGAACATGATCAGATAGACTTACCTATGATACATCTGGTGACGCCAGTATTTCAGCTACTCCCGTCCGACTAAAGTCCAAATTGAGACTTCATCAGTTCATTCGCTGCTTGTTCGGACGGCCCACCACCGGTGTCTACCTTGCCTACAATTGCCTCTCTAGGTACAAATACATACCATGGAAATTCGCTAACTTTCTGGAGCGGACTTAGCAGCGAATGCATGAACTTATCTATAATAAATGCAGATAGGATGACGGTACTTACCAAGTTTGGCAACAAGCTGTATCACAATACTGTCGCCTGCTACCGCCCAGCGAACTTCGTAGGCCAGGTCATCGCTAAGAACTTCGCAGTTCAATTTGGACTGCAACACAAAAGAAAAATATTAGTTGAAAAACCTTCTTTCAATACTTATATACGTAATACGAAGTATACGGGAATTTATGTAATCAATCTGAAATTCAATCTTGAGTTCTCACCGGAATTTCATGTTATCCGACGCCTTGATTCCAAAAATGAAAAAAATTAATAGGTGTCTTGAATCGGAAAACAAGAAATTCCGTTGAAAACTCTGCATCGAATTTTTGACCGATTACATAATTTCCCGTATTCTTCATCTAGCTGAGGAAATAAAAATGTCTGTATATCTGTCTGTGAATACGATAACTCCTGATAGAATCGTCTTGTGAATGAGACGAAATTTAATATGTGTATGCAGGTCGACATAAGGACGACACCTATTGATTTTTGGCCAAAGGGGTGGGGGGGATTAGAGAGAAGGTTCAACACAAAAACTCTATTAACTGTCATTGTAATGATTGTATCGGCACAACATTTCATATATAAATTCAAAATGGATTAAATCTATGAATTTTCATTGGAGTCGGCCGAATTGAAGAAAGGAATCAGAGGAAGGCTAAACTCAAAAATTCTAATAATGCCGATGTAATGAATTTATCAACACAAAAGTTAATATGATAATATACTGAGAGCGAAATTTTAATAGATTAATTCGATCTGGGGAAATACACTGTCGGTGATTCAAAATCTGAAAATATGAATTTGAATTGTATTTTGTTCAAAAGTCTCCAGACATTTCTAAATATGCCCAGACAAAACGCGAATTGACTGTGCAAATTCATATTTTGTCTGTAATATAGACACTTTGAAGATTGGTTAGTTGAAGAGGGACGAGCCAGGCAAACATTGTAGCAACATAGCAACATATCTTCTCTGTATTACAGCAACTTGTACATGAGGCGGTGAAATGAAGCAACCAACCCCGGCATGTCTCGTGGCGCAACACACCCTGCGTCCCACACAGAGACTAGCCACAAGGTTCTTCTTCAGTCTTCTCCAGGGGTCGGCAACCCGCCGCCATCACCAAGTATAGGCAAAGTTATGTAATCGGTCTGAAATTCGATGATGACTTTCTACCAAAATTTCATATTTTCCGAAACCATTATTTGAAGAAAATGAAAAAAAAAAAAAAAAAAAATCGTCTGTGAATCACGTTTTTGCTCTCCCTCCAAAGCCAATCGACTGTTTGGGCTAAAACGCAACATTCTACTTACATAGTGTCTTCTGAATCCTCATATAAAATTTCATCTCGATACGTTTATTACAACGACAGTTACTATAGTTTTTGTGTTAAGTCTCCCCCTAATCCCCCCTTCCCTTCGGTAGATTTGGCTGAACATCAATAGGTGTCATTCTTAGTGGTTTCTAGATACACATATAAAATTTCGTCTCGATACGTTTATTACAACGGCAGTTACTATAGTTTTAGTGTTGTCTCACCCTAATCCCTGTTCACTTTGGCGGATATGGCTGTAATTCAATAGGTGTCATTCTTAGAGGTTTCTAGATACACCTATAAAATTTCGTCTCGATACATTCATTCTATCGGGATTTATCATGTTTACAGGCACACATATGCAAATATGAAATTCCGTTGAAAATTCCACATCGAATTTCTGACCAATTACATTTTAGTTTTTAGCATTATAGCTATGGAAGTTAAATATATATTTCTACTTATGTGCGTGTGTTTCTCTGTGAACATGATTTCAACGTAGACGGCCGAGGGTGAGAATCACTCAACCCCAAAAACTCTAATAACTGCTGATGTAACGAAATTATCAACACGAACTTTCACGAGGATTCCGAAATCCCTGATCAAGACACCTACAGATTTTCAAGTAAACCCGTAAATTCGTTTCAGAGAGAGAGAGAGAGAGAGAAAGAGAGAGAGGAAACACATAACTAATTTCGAGCGCTGGAAGTACAGTTTCGATGATTCACCGACAACTCATTTAATGTTTGCATGTTTTGAACTTAAATATAAAATTTCATGACAATACATTCATTACATCAGCAGTTATTAAAATGTGTGAATTGAGCTCTCTCAGATCCCCCCTCTCCTTCGGCTGATTATTCCGCTGAAAATAAATAGATGTCGTCCTTTGAGGATTAAGAACATAGATATAAAATTTCATGTCGATATGATCATTCTATCGGAAGATATCGTGTTCAGAAATTCCGTTGAAAATACAATAGTAATGATGCTAATGGGACAGTAAAAAATAAAAAAATAAAATAGCTTTATTGACATTCCTTTAGAACAAAAGCCTCTCCTTTTGGAGGTTTTGAGTCTACTGCTCTTTCAACAGAAGAAATCAGAAAAGAATTTAACGATTGTTCCTAAATTAAATTATTTCTTAAGTAAAACTGTTACTTCTTGAATAAATTTCATGTCGAAATGTTCATTCTATCGGAAGATATCGTGTTCACAGTCACATATAGATTTTTTGAAATCAAGGGCTTAAAAAACAAGAAATTTCGTTGAAAATTCAATGGTAATAATGCTCTTGTGGAGTAAAATGATACATTGGGACAGTAAAATCCTCAAAAAATCCTTATTGACGGTTAGTCTGAAGATTTTTAAAGTAAACACAATGAGATACGATTATTGTTTCCGAATGATAACACTTTGAAGTGGCTCTTCTGCAGAAATGAATGATATCAATTAACTAAATAGACTTTAATTATTGTGCTCTTAGTGAAAATTTTGAGATAACGTTGTTTAGTAATCGATAAATAAACATCGTTGTACATTTTTTATTGTTTTCTTCCATTTCGAGTGTTAAATTTTGTAATTAGACAATGCACTTATATTTTTTCCTTAGTAATTGTGCATTTCTTGTGATTCTAATGACGGTTTGAGCATACCGCAGTCTGTCAACCACTCACCCTCCTGTCTCTAGAGGGCGCCGATAGCTCAGTGGTTTGCTTGCTTGCCTTAGTCGAGACCCTTAGTTTAGTTTATTCTATCAAGGAAGTAAAATAAACTTAGGCACGCCGTCCTTCGGATGGGACGTTAAAGCGATGGTTCCGAGCCTGTACGATGTCAGGTACTCGTTAAAGACCCCTACCCTAGGTTAATAAAAATTTAGGGTAGGAGAAATTTAAGACTCCAATAATAGAGTCGGGCTCATGTCACCAGAGCGACGAAAGAGCGCTCTGGTAGTAGGCGATATGACCTCGTAGTTAAAGCCCCAAAGCCTTTTCATCCTCTCTTTATTTCATACTGGCATTACTGGCAATGTGATGTGTTGACAGAAGCTGCTTTAGTAGTTCTGAGAGTGACTTTCTTATACCCAGTAATGTTAGTATAAAGTGAATTTTAGATAGTGGAGGGGGAATGATATGTAAAAACTATTATGGCGCCACATTATACATACGAGGTGTGTTCAAAAAATAACGGGTATTTTCGATTTTTTTAAAGAATTTTATTTATTCGTCAACATCAATGTTATCCCCTTCAAAATAGTCTCCATTAGATATTATACACTTATGCCAGCGCTTCTTCCAATCCCCGAATCACTTCTGGAACTCGATCATTGTGATAGCATTTAGCTCTCTCAGCGATGCGCTTTTAATCTCATCTATGCATGTGAAACGACGGCCCTTTAAGGTTCTCTTTATTGTTGGGAACAGAAAAATGTCAAAGTCTGGCGAATATGGAGGCTGGGACATAATTATAGTGTTGTTTTTGGCAAAAAATTCACGAACAGGCAATGAAGTGTGAGCAGGTGCATTATCGTGATGCAAAAGCCATGAATTGTTTCGCCACAAATCCGGGCGTTTTTTCGTGTTGCTTCACGCAAACGGCGTTGCACTTGTATGTACTCCTTATTGATCGTTTGACCTTGTGGCAAGAACTCATGGTGCACTATGCCGTTAAAATCGAAAAACACAGTGAGCATGACCTTCCAGGGCGCTCGTCATCTTCAACGGCTTCACGGCCTTCTTGGAAACGCTTCTACCACACGTTAACCCTAGTTTTATTCAAAGCAGACTCACCAAAAGCAATATTTAACATTTCTAAAACTTTGCTGCACTTTATTCCATTCTTATAGCAAAATTTAATGCAAATTCTCTGATCCATTTTGTAAACAAATCGCCGATCGTACCAAAACTCATGTAACCTCTTTGACAGTTGACAGCAGACTAAACATCCGGTTTGGCTAACAATGTACAGATACTTTTCAGACATGTTTACCAACACAACAACGCCATTATTTGTAAAGCTGATTTTACATGCGCAGTAAAAATACAAAGCGCAACAGCAGCAAATGCACGCTATTGGATGTGAGTCATTTAATTCTAAAAGCACAGAAACCACAGCGTGCATTTGGTGTTGCTGCGCTTTGCATTTTTGCTGCTCATGTAAAGTCAACTTAAGTATTACAGTCAGTGGTTACCTCAGGGGGAGGTTCTAGAGGTCTGAGTCTCCCAAATTAATAACAAAAAGTCGGCAACGCTAACCACTGAAACTGCGGGCTGTGCTCCCGGGAGTCTATACCCCCCATCCTCGTAGCCTAACGCCCCCTCCTGGTCAAAATCCTGGCTACGCCCCTGGCTCTGATGTCTTAAAGAGTCTTCCTTTATTAACCACACTCTATAACTAAGAGATATAGTCCTTAAGAGGTGAAGTGTAATCAAGGCAATTGGGCTTCTGGTAATATATAACACGCTATAATATATTACTGCACTTTATACATACACTACAGTATTATTACGATCCACCGTTATATCTTACCTTATTATAGCCATTATATCCATTTCACCCGTTATTTTTGATTACATCATTACGGAACATCCTGAGGATGGTAAAGATTCACCGAAAGTAACATTACTTTATCATTATGACTCATGCCCTTTCTCATGGCCTTGGAAGACAACCCATCCAAGGATAATCTGTGGGTTAGCTTCATCTTGCCAAGTAAATACTACGAGGACATTTTGCTTATTTCTTTAACCCCATAAAGGTATTCAGCCTGACAACTACAGAAGGGCACTTGAGGCAATTTTGAAGCTTCCGGGGATTCGATGAGCACACAGGGTAGGAGTCTTTAACGAGTATCTGTCATCACACAAGCTCAGGACCATTGCTTAACGTCCCATCCGAAATCACCTCTCAAGTTTCGAACCCGCGATCTTGAGCTCAGTAAGCACGTACGCATACCACTGAGCTACCAGCGTACAGTGTGAAATTTATGAGTTTTGATTTTCAAAATTCGAGCCCCCGCTCAATTTTTGATCAATTTGGATGAAACTAGGTGCAAAATATTTGTGAAAGCTGGCTTTTTATCAGGTAACTGCGGGTTTCACAATCAAGGTATTATATGCCAATTGACAGCTGCCAAAACCCCGCGAAAGTTTTAATTTTTTTTGTCTATGTTTTTGTTAACGGATTTTTACAACTTTAATGAATGTGTTTTGGGTCGCTGATTACGAATTCAATATTTATTTTAGCCAAAAGTGGTCCTAATGTTGTCATTTTGGCCTAAAGTGGTCCAAATTCAATATATTATTAATATATATTAATATTATTGGCTCTTTTCGCCACTGGCATATAATACCTTGATTGTGAAACCCGCAGTTATCTGATAAGAAGCCAGCTTTCACAAATATTTTGCACCAAGTTTCATGCAAATTGATCAAAAATTGAGCGGGGGCTCGAATTTAGAAAATCAAAACTCATAAATTTTACACTGTGAAGCGCCCACAAAAAAAAAAAAAATATTGATTATATGAATGATTTGAAGTTTTGCAGAAAGGGTGAGTATAATAACACCTCGGTATTTAAAATGCTGTAAAATGTTACCAATTAGGAAAAATCCTCAGTGAATGTAGTTCCTCAAAATGAAATAATTAAGTTCTCGCTCTCCCTCCAGAATCAGTCGACCGTTTTGTGTATACTTTAATTACATCGGCAGTTATAAAGCCCTTCCTCCTCTGATGTCACCCTTCTCTTAGCCCGATTTCGCACAAAATTATAAGATGGCGTTCTTATGGACTTATGAATTTAAATATAAATTTTTTGGAGTTAAGCCTCCTCCTAAACTTCCCCTTTCCTTTGGCCGATATGGCTGAAAATTCGTACGTGTCCTGCTTCTGGGGTTCAGGATGTACACATAAAATATAGTATCGACATATATATATATATATATATATATATATATATATATATATATATATAATAAATAATAGAGGGAAAATGGACAGTTTTATAACTTCCCCAGCGATACGAGGTATAGGGGCAGTTATGTAATAATCCAATATATATATATATTTGAGCTGAGTTTACGAAGCTCTTTCTTAGGCGACTCATGTATTTCGTTGTACTCGTACTCCTCCTAAACCCCTTTACCGATCACATTAAAATTTGCCACGATGGTAGTGGACACGGTGACGATGGTTGACTACTAAAATAATCGGAAACCGAACATACCACGGAAGGTATATCGGAGGAATAATCACCGAAAAACGAAATCCCCATTGAAATCAATTGAGAGACAAAATTTTCGCGCAAAATATAATTTTTCGATTTCAAATGTAAAAATCCGGGCGAAGCCCTTTTCGGTTTACCATCGGACACCACTTTTCAGTGTTCTAACGTACAAACTTCGACTTTTTTCGATAAAAATATTCTCAGATGTTGTTGTCTACAAAAAGGCTAGAAAAAATCCATTGAATTCAATTGAAATCTATTTAAAGTATTAATATATTCATAAAGAACATACAAGGTGAGAGAGGGCGCCGGTAGCTCAGTGGTATGCGTGCTTGCCTTCTGAGCTCAAGATCGTGGGTTCGAAACCCGACCGAGGCCTTTTAGTTTATTTTATTTGGGAGGTAAAATAAACTTAAGCACGCCGTCCTTCGGATGGGACGTTAAGCGATGGTCCCGAGCCTGTACGATGTCAGGTACTCGTTAAGACCCCTACCCTAGGTGAATAAAAATTTAGGGTAGGCAAAATTTAGGACTCCCACAGTAGAGTCGGGCTCATGTCCACCAGAGTGACGAAAGAGCGCTTTGGTAGTATATATATTATATATATTCATATTATTATGAATATATATAATCCCCTTATATATAAGGGGAAGTTATGTAATAATCCTATATATATATATAGGATATATATATAGGATTATTACATAACTTCCCCTATACTTCGTATCGCTGGGGAAGTAATAATACTGTCCATTTTTCCTCTATTATTTATTTAATATGACCTTGTACCCACCCATATACACAATCAAGTGTTACGATTACAAGTGCTCTGTTGAAACAGCAATTTAGCCACGTCATCGATGACCAATTATCATTCACGTTGATTGGTATTTTACCATTATTTTAAAAGTTCAAAATAATATGGAGGAATGGAATAAGGAATATATCTAAGTAATTTTTAAATTACTCATAGCAACGAACTTTAAAATATAAATTATGTATTGGTAGTTTTTTTTTTTTGAAAAATTTTAAAAATTAATTAAAATATATGTACTATGGCCATTACAGGATTTTCTTATACCAACAACGCTTGCAGATCACTCTCCCCCACTCCTTCTCAAAATCATTTCATTTTGTCTGATTGTACAGCGTTATCTTGAGAGTAGACATTCTTGGCAAGCACGCATACCACTGAGCCACCGGCGCCCTCAGTTAAAGAAAAAGATTAACATTTTGTCAGTAGTCATGGCAATAAACAAACAACAAATAGCATATTTTCTTACTTTCGTTTAACTGACCCAAGCATTCATAGCTTTTATTCTTCAATGTATTACCTAGTGTCTATTTCTGATTTTCCATAAACTTAAAAACTATCTACAATGAAATAGGCAGGTTAACAAATATAAAAATTTATATTTTATACAAAAAAACATTTATTCAGATACACATCTAAAAATATTATTTACTTAGGAGTTAGAAAAATATCAAATATGTCAAAATAGCACAACTGAAGCCAATGTTAGTAGCATGATATATTCCAGATAAATCATAAAAATAAAATAAATAAAACCATTTATTGTAATAATACTGACAATTTCACAAAATTTCTAAAAATAACTTATAGAATAAAAAATTAATATGGTAACTTGGTAATGAAAAAGGTAACTTTTGTCATAATGGTAACTAAACGTATACTTACAGCTAAATTGATAATATTGAATAAACATTTACCTATAAATTAATTACAGATAGTTATGACCATAAGATTTGAAAATAGTATACATAGCATTCATAAATTTATGTTTTGTCATTGCATAATATACACTCATTTTTGACATTATGTATATATATATATATATATATATATATATATACTATAAAATATAATACCAATGGTCACAGGGAATAAGTCGTGAAATGGCCAAAATGAGTTAAGTGTACTGTGATCATCTCCCAAGCCATCTGCGCTCTGTGAAGAAGTTGGGAGCTCAGGACTCTAATACTTTCGAAATTATAAAAATGTGGGTTTCTTGGTATCTCGTAAAATTGTGTATTTTCTCGGTTAAATCAACTTAATCTAGTTCTTTGAGGAATCATTCACGAGATAACTGCATTTAACCATTTATTCACTACTCTCAGATTATTCCAAGTGAAGAGGACGTTTTCAGTTAAATCAACATTAGTGAGGATGCCTCTGTGAATGATCCATTCACGAGTATTTCAGAAAGTATGGTCAATAATTAGGTAATTGATTAGGAATGATTAGGTAACTAAAAGAAAATCCAAGAAAGGATTAACAATATTCATTTTCATTCTCTCCTATAGATTTAGAAGGTACATGATTAATAATGATGCAAACATAATTTATTTATTCCAAAAACTGGATTTACACGATTAATGCCAAAGTAAAAAAGTGCTGCCCTGAAAAGTTACAAATTTAGACTTACCAATTGATTCCCTGACTACAGCCAAACAGTGATTTGATGCATAAATTAACGATTTACAAATAAATTCGCTAATTTACATACTAGAAATTTTAATTTTTCATTTATTTAAGAAATTTAAACATACAATAAAATATTATAAAATGGTAGCTAATATTTTGAATTTAAATAAAATAAAATACAATTTAAAAGTGAACATTGAACCATACATTTGGAAATTTTCATAATTTGATATTTAAATAAAATATCAGTAATTTGTCTCGTATTTTATAAACTATTTGATTACAATCCTTTTTTAGAAAATCACTTAGTTGAATAGATAAACAGGGTCGTGGACCCATAGGATGAGGTCAAAATTTATCAAATATTCAAAAATAAACCTTATCATACACATTATCAACAAGTAATATTTTTTCATTTCATTTTATATATTTTTTAAGTAACAATTTATAGATACATGAAAGATACGATAAAAGATAGTGTGGTTAATTTCAAATTATGTAACGAAGACAAGAAAGTGGTCTTTAAACATTTAAGTAAAACATACATTATCTTTAAAATATTATATATAATAATTATTTTACACCCATAACCTAGTGTAAAAATTGTACACTTTCGAACCTTTCTGACAGAATAAACTTGTAATTTATTTTTTGATTTTTTAAAAATAAATTTTAATTAATTTATTTTTTTTTTAATTTTCTCAATGTACACTATATACACAAGATACTAAATCGGCAGTGAGATGTGGAGAAGTTTGGCTGGACTGATTGGGCCTGTTAAAACATGAGGTTATTGCTGTTGAATCAAGGGCTTAAGTCAAAACCAATAATAAAAAAATATTAAATAGTGATCAATGTTTTTTTTAATTGATAATAAATAGTTAATATAAGAAACTGATAAGGGCAACATTGGTTAGTTATGTCTCATGTCCTGGGCTTTAACCAATTCTACTGTGGTCGGTTTATTCTCCTATGATAGGGGTCTTTAACGACTACCTGACATCGACAGGCTGGGGACTATCGCTTAACGTCAAATCTGAAGGACGGCGTGCTCAAGGTTTTTTCACCTTCGATGTCCAATCCGCGATCTTGAGTTCAGTAAACAAGCACGCATACCACTGAGCTACCAGCTCCCTCCAACACATTGGTTGAAGTGATGGGAGTACTGTCTGTGTTAATACAACTTTCCGCAAGAAGCGCTCTGTGTCAAGTATTACCGTCAATGGTTGTCTATTGTGATTAGATTATTATTATTATGTATTGTTAGGTTGGTAAATTAACTAATATATTCTTAGAGATTATACACAGTACTAAAACAAACAATCTAACGCGGGCCTCCCTTCCGCTAAGGTTTAAGGGCAGCGTCATGCTTTACAGGATTTGCTATAAAATAATTCAGTTTAAGTGATGAGATGATATAAACAAATATTTAAATTTAATTTAAAAAAAAATTGATTTTATCCATTATCAAAAATTATCTCAAGGTATGTAATTTGTCTCGCCATTTTCGACGCAAATTTTTCAATGACCACTCAAGATAAACGATTACAAAAGTCCTGAGGATAATGTGCCCAGTAAAATAATTTTAGGTAAATAAAAAATTTCTTTCAGATCTGCATAATATCTAGTACTAATCTGAATGCAACAGAGACATTACTTACCAGTAATCCATATCGATTGTATTTATCTCCATGAGAAATATAATATCTACGGTATGATTTGTAGCAATGGATCTTAAATGGGTTTGAAAAGGTCAAAGTAACGCATTCTAACGACCTTGGAGGAGTCATCGGTAAATCACGGGTAATGTAAATCCCCAGCGCGATTTTGTACATAAATTATGAACTAAGTATTCGCTCTCTCAAAAAAAAAAAAATCTCTCTCGGGGCTCCGAGAAAAGGCTCAGCCATATTGTCAAAAACCTTTTTAAAAAATTCAGACAATTTCCCAATCTTCTAATATTGTTATTGGAGGTTCATTGTAGCTTATTATAGCCTTACTTCCCTTCAGAAGGGACGTTAAACTTGGGAAATATTACCCATAAAACTAAAAGTATTCACTATTTCACCCGCCTCGAAAAAATCTTTTGTTATGTGATGTAAAAAAATTTACAAACATTAAGATTATTAATAAATTATAAAATCAATTATTATTATTTGTATAAAAAAACAGCTGTTAGGAGTGAAGTAACTTAAATAGTGAATAAATATATGAAGATGGACAAGCATTTTGTTTTAAAACGAAATGTGAAAAACCAATGAATGGAGAACAAAAGACGACGTTCAGCTGTTTTAAATAGAGTGTGGAGAAACAGTCTAAGTAGAGATGTGAAGGTGTACAGTCTAGAGAGAAAGTTGTTTTTAGGCTTAAGGTAGTGAACCAAGTAGGAGTGAAAAAAACAGTGAAGTAGATACGCAAAGGTACTTTTATTTATTTATATGTTTATATGCCCAAAATAACATTGATATAAAGAATAGCCACAATATTTAAAAAACAAAAAAGAGACTAAAATATATGTAGAAACTAGTTTGTACGGTTTTTTTATTGTAAGTAATTTGATTTTTTTGATATTTATATTCTGATTTTATTTAAAATGTAGGTCACGTAAAATAAACCCGAATATTTGTTCTCTTATTATATGCTATTCATTTTCCCTGTTAACCCAGTAAGACAATTTATACCTTTGGATTAGATTGAACATTTTTGCAAATTTAGAAATACAAGATGGCATCTCTTTAGTAAATTTAGAAAAAATCCAAATGAAATTGGTTAATTGAAAAATACGTGCACTTCCTTCAAAATTGCACGTCTTGAAGTTTCGATATTTTTTAGGGCCCTTTTCGGAAATTACTGTAGAAATCAAAATTTAGTAGAAGACCAGCTATAATTTCTACAGGAAATGTGGTAATTTATTATTAATTCAGTTATTATTTATATATTTATTTTTATTTAATATAATTTTCACTATCACAGTTCATTATTACTGGTTCTTAAGCTGAGCTCTTGGTGTACAGGGAAAAATAACTGGATTTCTGGAGATAGAGTCTTTACCTGTAGATACAGATAGTATGGAACATGATTGGGGAACATGAAGTTAACAGTCCAACACCTCAAGTCAACTTTTCCACAGTTATCAAAGTACAAAATGAGAATAATAGACAAACCCCTGAAAGACATATTAAATGTTATACTGGGGTGGGACGAAGCGCCTCTGTATTGAGTTATAGTCTTCAGACTGAGTGTAGAGAGGAGGTACGATATACTCTTGGGGGTAGCTCTGAGGCAGGAAATTGGCCAATGACGTCTGTTGCTGCGGCTGCTGCAAGAAGTAGTTCTGCTGATAGTAGCCTGTCTGCTGCTGTTGCTGCTGAGGGAAGTAGCTCGGCTGACGATATATCTGCTGTAGGGGAGCCGATTGGGTGAACACAAGAGGATCTGGTGTCAGAGAGATACTATTCTGTATCTGAACGTTTCCAAAGCGGTGAGCGACGTTCGCGGCTGCGGGTGGTCGGTAAGTGGTCGCTCGGACTGCTCCAATGTTAAACAGCGGCAGAACGCTTGCTATACTCGTCTCTGATTTCCCCGCTCGTGTTGACGTCGTCTGGAGGGCCGTCGCTGCTGATCGTTTCTGCAACAGCAAGACAACATTTTTTTTTTTTTCTTTGTAACTCAAATTGTGCGGCCCTCCAGAAATCCTTGCACAGTCTAGCAGACATTCCGGGTTATTGTGTTAAAGCTTCTTGCTGGATATCATATAAGTCTTTTCAGATGGTTATAAAAGCTTCTTTTTTTTGTATTCTTTTTCATTCTCAGTCTTTAAAACGTCATTCACTTTAAACTTTTAAAATAAGCATAACAAAAAAAAAAGCACAAACAGCAAGCTTGCATTAGTAACTGCAGCACAGTAATAAGAATTATATGCTAAAAAATAAAGAGTAGCATAATATTTTTGGAATATGCATTTATATCATGCCCAAATATTGATCTAAATAATATAATTAATACTAAAATAATTAAAATATATATAAATAATCACAAGGAATATATGGCAAGTGCTGTCCACTGTCTGTAACGAGTATTGTAAGAAGCAGCTGCTACCCTTCAAAGGAGCAGTGACTGGGTTAAGGTAAGGTAGATTGTCATGCTATTCTGTAAAACTTATGATGTGCATCCAACTTATAAAATTTCAAAAATCATGCAACATAAGAAGCTTTATGTATTATTTCTAAGATTGTGTAGGCATCAAATATGGAAAACATAAGGTGGTTCTTTACGAAATCGATAAATGTTTTTATAAAAAGTAACAGCAATCAAATGTAGATTATCAAGGTATTAGTAGGATTCGTTCAGTTGTTGGCCAGTAGATCCATGGCATATTTTTTAGGGGATGGGAAATTAAAAAAAAAAAAACACCATAGTCAGCAAGGGTGAAATCATTAGAAAGTCGAGGGTTCACATCTCCTAGGCTGTCCCAACCCATCTGTATGGCAGTAATAAAACACTTATATAGAAGAATTGTGTATCATGGGGACAACCATGGCTACTGACGGAAAATGTTAACATTCACACAAAGTGAATCTGAAAACCTAGCAACTGTCCAAGAAATATGTGAAATAACTTGGATATTACATCAAACTATGTTGCAAAACTATAATCTTTCAATATATTACTGTTGTTTTTTTTCTTCTTTTTTAAATCAAAAATAATGTAATAATTAAAAAACTTTACGACACAAAGATTAGATTAAATATTGATATTTATAGAAAATATTATCAATAAGTTCGTGGTAAAACAAAATGCAATGAGAATATTTCAGAGTTCTATATTGTTACGAGGTGAGTTAGTGTATAACTGACCATATGTATTGAAATAATTTTTTAAAATATAAATGGTACTTTTATATTTATTTCTAAGTAACTACTTAACTTCACACACATACAAACCCAGAAATACGTACATTATCTTCACAACACTTACCATAAAACTCCTCACGAAGGTTGAAGAGAAGATGCCACCATAAATCCTATTCGTTCTTAATATATATATATATTTTTTTACATTATTTTCCTTTACTTTTATCATCTCTCTTACCCATCCTTCAAAATTGTCTTTCAATTCCTTTTTATTTATTTATTTCATTTTATTTATCTATTTGTTTTATTTATTATTATTATTATTATTATTTTTCTGTTCTTGTCCTAATAATTGAGATAAATTTTCGTCCCGAGGACCTACCAGTGGGTGGCCTTCATCTCACATGCCATTCACGCCAACATATCAATACGTACCATCATAGATGCTGGTTGTTGCACCCTAGCAACAGTTGTATCTTTATAAATAAAAGATTTTTAAAAAAATGTAAGTTATTTTTTTTTTTACTAGAATGATTTCTATTAGTTAAATGTAGGGCTGTGATTTATATTCATTTATATATTTTTTCTATTAACTGCATCGTCCTGTTTAAACAATATCTTCACGTTTTGGCCCATATTGCATCAATTTAAGCAATATTTTTCGCATGAAAAGTGATAAAAGTGAAAGTTGTTCTTGGTAAGCGAAATTCTAAAAGAAATAACTAACTATTTTCGCATCAATATATCGGATGCTGAAACATCGATATATCGCTACTTCTCATTTATTGCAATTCATCTCACAGACAGATTCAAACATCATGTGAGCCACAACGGGTAATTTGCAAATTTCACCTTGCTCGGACCTCCAAAGAAGGCGAAAGTCACTATCTTAGGTTTCTCTAGAGACAAAAGTCATTTCATCAAGTCCACTGAAATGAGGGGAGGGGCTTCGCACTTCACTTTTACTAAACAGAAATTCTACTTTCACACAGAGACACATATCTGTATTTCTCCAATTGATGATATCCGATTAATAGACATACAGTTAGAACCCCTCTTAAACGGTCTGGTTGGGACCGACACCATGGCCGGTTACCCGTTTGGCCGGTTAATCCGAGGTCCTCGTGAAAAATCTATTTTCGTTCAAAAAGATCCTACATATGTACATATTTCATCAGGTATTATGAATAAACAAGCAAATAAGACGTTATTGCAACATATACATATGTACATACAAACATCGAACTTACATAAACATTGAAAACTTAATGTACATATCACTGTTTGAAAAAAGAAGTTATTTTTTCTGTTTTTTACCTCCCCCGTTCTGCAATTTTCCATTTCCAGGAACTTTCCAAGAAAGGCTCGTCAAACAATCAATGTTTGAGTCACTTGCCAGCTATTATACGCTGAAAGAGAGAGAAAAAAAACTCTGTTCCATGGGATAGGCCGGTTAATCCGAGGACCGGTTAAGAGGGGTTCTACTGCATCGGAAATAGAGCCACAAATAAGAAGGTATCCTGCCATTGCTGAGGCATCGACCTTATAAAGAAAATTTTAAATTTAATTAAAAATGTTTATGTTTGAGGCCCCACTATTCGAAAAAAGATTTTTTCCGTTTAAAAATAAAATAAAAAAAAGGTCGTCGGTGTACTTCCCCAGCACGAATTAATTAATTAAGTTGTTGCTCTCCCTCCAAAACCAATCGACCGTTTGGCCTAAAAATCTGTAGTTGACTTACATAGGAACTTCTAAATCCTTATACTAAATGTTATGTCGATACATTCATTACATCTTATTAGAGTTATTATATTATAGTTAGAGAGAGTTAGTTATTATGACTCATGCCCGGGCTTTAACAACGAGGGCATATCGCCTACTACCAGAGCGCTCTTTCGTCACTCTAGTGGACATGAGCCCTTTACTATGAGAGTCTTAAATTTTGCCTACCCTAAATTTTTATTCACTTAGGTTAAGGGGTCTTTAACAAATACCTGATATTGTTCAGGCTTGGGATCATTGGTAACGTCCCATCCGAAGGACGGCGTTCTTAAGTTTATTTTACCTCCCAGATAAAATAAAGTAAAGGCCTCGACCGGGTCGTGAGCCTGCGACTTTTAGCTCAGTAAGCAAGCATGCATACCACTGAGCTACCGGCGCCCTTTATTATATTATATAAGATAACTTTTCATGTGTTAAAAGAAAAAAACTATAATGCCTATTATTTTATTTTATTTTATTTTATACTATATTTATAATGCCTATTAAAATACTGTTCAACGGATATTAAATTATAAGTGCATTTAATTTCTTATAATACAAATAGGCAATAAATGTTTTTATTTTTTTTATTGTTGCACTCCAAGGCCTCGTCAAAGAAGTTAGCTGCATGCAACAATAGCCTACTTATAAATGCACTGTTCAACATAAATTTTAAATTGGTAACTCCTCGGATATACCAGGACATTATATAACCCTTGGATATAATATGATTTGTTTCTCTTTTAATGTGTAGAGCACTAAGTGTGCTGAGCCAATAAAAATGTTTTTTTTTTGTTTTGTTTTTTAAAGGGAGCCATGGTGGCAGTGCGGGCTAGAGCGTAGGGCTTTGGGCTTTGGTCGCATGGTCTTACCACGGTTTGCGGGTTCGAATCCCGTCAGGGAGTGAATTTTATTTCATATATAGAATTCCCTTGCGGGGCCATGGATGTTGTAAAAAAATAGATAAGAGAGTGTGGACATGGCTAATATGCACCGTATATAAGGCCAAAAAAAAAAAAAATAAATAATAATAAATAGTAAATCTACCAGAGTTGCCCAAGAAAATAATGAGAGGTGATCAGGTGAGCGAGAGCCCTACCTCCACTCAAACCTTCTACTTCTCGCTACTTGATAACGTTACTTATTTCTGTTATTTCTAATTTTAGCAAAACAATATAAGTACCGCTTTGATGCTTTTGCTTATTGTATACTTTCATTGTAGCTAATTTTCGTCCACTTTTTTAAAAGTTATATTTTCCTAAAGTTTCAGGATGCAAGCTCTGTAATCGGTCAGAAATTCGATGTTAAGTTTTCACGAGAATTTCATGAAAAAAAACAACAAAATTTCATGTCCGTCTGTGAACACGATAACTCCCGACAGAATGAATGTATCGACACGAAATTTTATATGTGTAACCAAAATCCCATGAGAACGACATATATGGATTTCCAGCTAAATCAGCTAAAGGGGAGGGGGGAGATTCCAGAGGGAAAAAAACCGCTTGCTTTCAGATCCACCAACAAGTCATAAGACGTGAAAAGATTGTCAAAAAATACACGATGATATACGATGGTTCTTATACTACCTTCAACAAATTAGTGAGTTTTGAAGGTTTGATTGTCGTTTTTATCCTTATTAGTTCCACCATAAGAACAAAACTGGAACATAATATATTCCGGACACCAAATTTTGAAACCAAATCGGACAGGATTTTCTCCAATAAACATTTTGGGAGAATGCTAACCAAAGTAGTAGGGAAGCATTTGTTTGTCAGTGCAGAGATTGTGGCTAAAAAATTTAAACTGCAAAAATTTATTAATCATATATATATTTTATTTTTTTCAAGCTCTAATAACTGTCGTTGTAATGAATGTATCAACACAAAATTTAATAAGAGGATTCAGAAGCCCCAATGTAAGACAAGTATTGTACTAAATGAGAGCTGATCAGGTGAGCGAGCCCCTTCTCCACCTTCTTCCTCTCAATCGTTTTCTTCGCTATTTGAAAACGTTATTTATTTCTGTTTTTCCTAATTTTAGCGAAAAATATATCTACCTCTTTAATGCTATTAACAGATTTTATTTATAAAAAATATTTTATTTAGATAAAAGCTTTGTTACCTGTTCTTTGATGGGTAGGTTCCCATTGCGTAAAAATATGATACAATTTATTAATATTGAATATTCTCAGAAAATATAATCGAACTAATCAGAAGTTGACGAGGGAGAACAATGTGTATGTATTTAGGTTGGGGATAACGATGGAATGAAGAGATTAGGCTGATCAGGTGAGCGAGGGACCCCCTACAGTCTTATTGGTCGTTCAAACTGTGCAAAAATGGTCATCCTTGAAACTTCAAAACTTAAATTACCACAGTATACAATGTTACGTTATTTCCAAACCGCTTGAATGTTTTACTTGAAATTTTCTCAGAGATTCACACCTGAGTGGAGTATACCAAATTTCATCAAAATCTATCCATTACTTACGGAGATATGAGAAACAACATACATACTAACATAACTTTTTTCAGGAATTGTGTCTTTTTGATCCTAAGGCTTTAAAATATGAAAAATCAAAAAGTAAAAACGTCACTGGTGAATCACCGGCGATGTACTTCCCCAGCGCGAATGATTAATGAACTAAACTTTAGTACTCAGTTTTTGAGTTAAGCTTCCCACCTCCTCTTATGCCAATATCGTTGAAAATAATAACATGTCGTCCTTATAATGGGTCTAGAACCAACATATGAAATTTCATATCGATACATCATTACATAGTTTTAGAATTTTTGAATATAACCCCATCCGTTGTCGTCTTTATGGTGTTTTGGATATTTATGGAAAACATTTCGGTGAAAAGCAACATCGAATTTCTGATCGATTATACTGGAGAAGTAAAATGCCCGATGAATAAAAGCTATTATTACTATTATTATTATTATTATTATTATTTACCTGGGGAGAGACTCCAAGCATCTTAAGGGATGGCGGTACGTTGAGGGATGTGGGCACCTGAACATGCCCAAAATCCACGGTGAAGGCCTCACACCACACACCAAAGTGGCCAATGTCGAACACGGTCAGTTCTCCTGGCAGCGTCAGTACGATCGTCTTCCTCTCATATCTACAGGTAACAAGAAAAAAAAAAAAAAAAAAAAATTAAAAATGTAGTCTACCTCCACTACAGAGGAGTGATTCGCTGTTCGTTAAGATGGCAGGAAGGCTAGGCTCCCCAGGTCTCTAATGTCTCTATTAGTTTCAGACATGTAGATTGCGGAACGAGGAAGCATTTTGGAGTTAACAGCATCACTAGCGCTCCTAGCAAATCAAGCAAGCATCATCATGAGTACTGTTTTCGGCTTCTAGTAGTATATCAGATATACAAATCAACATGAAAGTCCTTCAACTCTCGAAACGCCCTCGGTTTTGTGTCATCCCCATCCCTCTGGTTTTAATGGGGGCTCGGAGTGATCCCGCCTGCCTTCTCGCCCGCCGATCACTGTCCAGCAGTGGAGGCAGGCCAAGAAGGAAAGGAGAGATGAAGGTAAGAGGATTACATGAGGGGAGAAGCTGGTCATCACCGGCACTCCCAAAATATTGTTGCTAGATTACAGTAGCAGGTCCCTCGGCCAGCGCCGCCTCAGTCTTCGGGGGGGATTATCTGGACGGGAATGGGATGACAAGTATCACAAATCTAAGCGATATCTTGCACAATGTACATACCATATAAAAGGTGACTTTTCTACAACTTTTATTTGAAGCAAGTTTTGTTAGATTCCCTAAGGTAGGGAGGGGTCTTTAACGAGTATCTGACATCGCAGAGGCTTGGAACAATCGCTTAACGTCCCATCCAAAGGACGGCGTGCTCGAGTTTTTCATCTCCCAGATAAAAAAAACATAAGGGCCTCGGACGGGTTTCGAACCCGCTATCTTGAGCTCAGAAGGCAAGCACGCATACCACTGAGCTACCAGCGTCTTCTTGAAAACTATTTCAATGGATAGTCCTTGAAAACCTAATATATAATTAAAAAAAAAAAGGGGTTGCTTATGTATTGATAAATAACTCGATATATATTTCGTGAGGAAGTTTGATAATATTTGACCATTCGTAAGGTAAGGTTTCAATCAGATGACTTGATGATGACATTTGACCACTCGTACGGTAAGGTTTCGATCAGATGACTTGATGATGACATTTGACCGCTGGCTCACCTTCCTAACTGACTGAGAGTGAAAGGCTCACGACTTCATCAATGAATGAATGTCAACCTATCATGATATTGACATGGGAGGGGGACCTCATCCTGACCCACGTGACCTCACACGTCTTCATCCAACCACTCTATAACCTTTTACCTCCCCAGCTCTGCCGAGTATACGGGAAGTTATGTCATCCGGCAGAAATTCTATATAGAGTTTTCCAAACCCGCTATATTTCAAAAATTAAAAGAAGATGAATCACAAGCAACGTACTTCCCCAACTTCAATTATATATTTAGTTTCTGCTCTCCCTCCATAACCAATCGGGATAAAATCAATAGTTGACTTACAAAAGGGGCTTTTGAACATCTCATATAAAATTGTCTGTCGATAAATTCAATTACAATCGACATTTATTACAGTTTTTGTGTTAAGTCCCCTCCACTTATCTCCCCTAATCCCCCCCCCCCCCCCCCCCCCTCCCTTTACTTCATATTTTGAATCTGCCTAATGAGAAATACATTTTAAGATACATATGATATAAAAACTACTGAAAAAATGGAGGTTTTACATAGAGACGGAAGAATTATTTCTTGTATTCTCAGTTAATGTTGATCCTATTTGAAAAAGTTACGCGGAATAAGTATGAAAGACATTTTCATTTTAAACATTTCTATCATATTATCAATACGTAAATGTTTGAAGCACAAAGGAGGCGAGACGTGGCGAGATGGGGAGGGAGGGGAGAAGCATGTAGGGGTGGAGAGTAAACTATTTATACTTTGTACGGATAACGCATGTATTCAACTTCAGATGAAGCAACATAACGCAAATTTAGTCCCAGGTCATTTCAGTATTTCTAAGTAAGAGAGGCTCTCGTTACACAAAGTGTAATGATCTGGGGCAAATATATGGTACACAAGTAGGACGTACGGATCTGGGACAAATATTGCTTTCAGGGACGTACGGATCTACATAAGAATCTGGGACAAATATTGTTTTGTGGGACGTACGGATCTACGTAAGGATCTGGAACAAATATTGTTTTGTGGGACGTACGGATCTATGTAAGGATCTGGAACAAATATTGTTTTGTGGGACGTACGGATCTACGTAAGGATCTGGAACAAATATTGTTTTGTGGGACGTACGGATCTACGTAAGGATCTGGGACAAATATAACTTTGTACGCAAGTGGGACGTACAGATCTACGTACCGATCTGGGACTAATATTGCTTTATAAACAAGTGGACGCATGGATCTGGGACAAATAGTACTTTGTACGCAAGTGGGACGTACAGATCTCTGTCTGGTTGACGGTTATCCTTCCTTGGCCACACCTGTCCATCATCCATCATCATCACAATTCTAACCTTATCACTAGGATCACTTTCAAATTTCACCTTCAAATCAAATTTCTCCATCTTCTCTCTTTTTTTCTCTTTTCATCTTGCTAATTGCTCTGATATAATTCATCAGTTTGAACCTAAATACGGAAGGAGGAGGGGCGGAGACATAAGGCCACTATAATTGTCTTATTTATAGTCTCCTGACAAAGAAAATAAATAAATAAAAACTGAAAAAAAATATGAAAAATTATTGAAAATATAAATTTTTCACCTTCGTAGTGGTGTCTGTTTTCCATTTTCATCTGGAACTCTGATACCTTGAGGACCCGGCTTGGAACCACGACCCACCCAGAACTTGGCATCTGAAAATATATAAATAGTATATAAGTATGTTTAGGATCATATTTTGAAAATTATACCAAAAGTTAAAAAGTCGTCGATGAGTAACCGGCAACGAAATCAATCAAGTATCCGCTCTCCCTCTGAAATCATTGTACATAATCAATATTGTCACAGACTTCCTTACTCATGAGTAGTATCTGTTTTTTTAATAATTCACACTACAATGAGTAACCTTTTATTCACTATTTTCAAATACAGTAGAACCCCTCTTAACCGGCCTCGGATCAACCGGCCTATTCCATGGAACACTTTCAGCGTATAATACTCGTCGCTGGCAAGTGGCTCAAACATTGTTTGACGGGCCTTTCCTGGAAAGTTCCTGGAAATGGAAAATAAAGCAGGGTAACGCGATGTTTAGGTGTACATAGGGTTCAATAGTTACCACAAAGTATCGATAATTTTACTCGATAATTATATTATTAAAAACATACTGAATGTAATAAAAAACCTTATAAAATAAACATACAATTTATTTTTACTAAGGATATAAAACTACTGGAGACTATTCGTAATCCCACAATATTTCACTTTTTTTAAAGACTTTTTGCAAGTCGCGGAGATCGAATCGTTCTTAATGTAATAAATCCACACTTTCGCCGTAGGACGAGGCATTATAATTTGTAATTGACAAAATGGAATGTAAAAATAAAATAAAATGCTGAAATCGTAATCATGTTCACGGTTCTGTTCAAAATTAAACAAACGTATACCTTCATGAACGATAAACCATTTAATGTAAATAAGGTAAGAAATAAGGACGCATCATGCAGACTGCGTGATGACATCACACGTGAGGTTACTGCCATCTGGCTCCTTACCCATAGCTGGCTCCTGTGTTTATTCTTTCTTCGCCTATTGAATTTTCACTTTCGAATTTCGTGGCAGCAAATTTCTTGAAAATTAGGAAAGGGAGACGAGGAAGTTACCTTTTTCTTTCAGTTTTGTTCTTGCCTTTGTCCGGTTAAATAAAATGAGTGAGATAGGAAAACGGAAATATGTGATGGTCTCGTTTGGGACACGGTTAAAAGTGCTAAAAAGACTTGACAGCGGAGAATCGGTAATAAAGCTCTGTGACGAGTTTAACGTGGGAAAAAGTACCATCAACGATTGACCATTACTATCAATTGAAGAAATGTGTTCAAAAACTGAGTCCGAAAAAACTCTTGCAGTTCAGTGCACTAATAAAAAGCCAGTTTGTGACATCTTTTGAAAGGTAAAAAACAGAAAAAATAACTGATTTTTTCAAACAATGATATGTACATAACAGGTATGTGGATAAACAAACTAGTCTAGTTGTAGCATCTCATTTTAAAGTTATCTACTACTGACATTTTTACATAAGTTCTTAACATATTTTGTTACAGTTGTCTACTTCTAGCACAACAAACCTGCTACCTGCAAAATACAACTAATGGTACAATTATCCCATACATGCCGATTTTCGAGTTATCTAGTTGTAGTATTAAGGTGACGATATGTACAATGTACATAAAGTTTATGTAAGTTCGTAATGTTTAATTTTTTCGTGTTCGTTTATGTCTGTCTATACATAATGTACAATAAAATGAGTTGCAATAACGCCTTATTTGCTTGTTTATTCATGATACCTGATGAAATATGTACATATGTTAATTCTTTTTGAACGAAAATAGATTTTTCACAGGAACCTCGGATTAACCGGCCATGGTCTTGGTCCCGACCAGACCGGCTAAGAGGGGTTCTACTGTAGTACATTCTTAATGATCCGGCCACTCCGAAAGACAAACTTGACAAACTCAAAATGTGAGGAGAAAACTCACAACTCTGCTTGGCTTCTGAGCTCAAGGTCGAGGGTTGGGAACCCGACCGAGGCCCTTAGTTTATTTTGTCTAGGAGGTAAAATAAACTTAAGCATCGGATGGGATGTTAAGCGATGGTCCCGAGCCTGTACGATGTCAGGTACTCGTTAAAGACCCCTACCCTAGGTGAATAAAAATTTAGGGTAGGCAAAATTTAGGACTCCCACAGTAGAGTCGAGTTCATGTCGACCATAGTGTCGAAAGAGCGCTCTGGTAGTAGGCGATATGACCTAGTATTTAAAGCCCGGGCATGAGTCACAAAACCTAACCTAAGTAATAAAATAATCTTCTCAGTCCTAAAGACTGGATTAAATAAGTACACATTCTACTTGTCCAGATGTACGAAGTATGGAGAAAGTTATGTAATCGGTCAGAAATTTGATGAGGGGTTTTCAACGGAATTTCAGCGGATCTCCTAATTTCAAAAATAAAAAATAAAAAGGTCTGTCTATGTATGAGTCTGTGAACACGATAACTCCAGATAGAATTAATGTATCGACAAAATCGTAAATTTTATATGTGTATTCAGAACACCTTAAAGACGACGCCTATTAATTTTCAGTGGAATTAGTTGTTAGTTTCAAATATTGATGTTTTAGCCGAAACGGTCAATTGACCCTGGAAGGAGAGCAAAACGTGATTAAGTGATTTTTGAGTTTTGAAAAAAATGAAATTCTGATGAAAAATTATAAAATTTTTTAACGATTACATAACTATAGTTAGTATAGTTGGGAAAGTAAAAAATAGTTAATGAGTTGATAAAAAAAAAAATTTGGAAAGTTTGAAATGATATTTATAAAGTAAAAGTTGTTTGACGGGAAAGTTAACAGCGAAAACAGGAAAAGAATTAGATGAAAGTATAGTGATTAATTATGTTAATCATCGGAACAGGGTGTGATGTACACTACGAAACATTTTTTTAATGAATATTTTAATGAAAAGAGGTAATTTTTTTTATTATAATCTAATATCATATATATATTAGATATATATCAAGGTGTTTGAGAAACAAAACAAGAAAACATATAAAAAACAGCTGTGAAATAGTGTAAAAAATGTAATGGAGTCGTGAGCTAGCTCTTAAACGGTGCATGTGGTTTGATATGTTTTAAATAAAATGAAGTTGAACAATTAGATGAAAGTTGACTGGGGTGGAATTAAAGTGTGAAGAGTTGACGGGGTCTGGTTTTTGTGGTAGAGGAATTAATTGAATTTTTTTCGTTGTATACGTGTACTTTCTTAAAAATTGCACGTCTTAAATTATTGATAATATTTTTTTAGGGCAATTTTCGGCGAACTACTGTAGAAATCAAAATTTAAATAAACAAAAGAGATCAAATTTTTACAGGAAATGTGGTAGCAAACAAGTTATTATCACAAGGGATTTGTACAATTGAGGACATCATCATATAACATAGTTTCAATAGCACAAACGTAAACTAATGTGGTCTCTAGTTTCATTTAGATTCAGAAAAATACAGACTATTCGAAAATTTCGACATATTGAAAGAAAAAATGATAATAGAATAGATGAGAAAATATGAATATACAGAGAATGATAGTATTGACAGTATCTTTACAATAGTGAGTAAAGTAAAGATTCTATCGGGTGAATAGCAAACTGAGTATTTGGCCAACGTTTCGGAAACAATTTATTTCGCTCTTCAGGGCCAATAATGACCAGCAATGATACTTCACCAGAACGAACTAATTTATTAACTTTTCGCTATCCCTCCAAAACGAATCGACCGTTTGCGCTAATATTCAACAGTTGACTTACATAGGAGCTACTAAATCCTCATACTAAATTTTGTTTTGATAAATTCATTAGACCTGCAGTTTTTAGGGTTTTTGAATTGAGCCCCCTCCCCTGAACCTTGAATTTGAAATTAGACAGGTTATGTCAGTTTTTGAGTTAAGCCTCTCCCCTAATCCCCTCCTCTCCTTTGGTAGATTTGGCTGAAAAACAATAAGTGTCCTCTTTAGAGGGTTCTGAATTCACTTATAAAATTTCGTGTCGATACATTCATTTTATCGTGAGTTATCGTGTTCACAGACATTTTTTTTTTCAAAATTGGAATCTGAAAGTCGGAAAATTTGAAATTCCCTTGAAAACTTCGTATTGAAATTTTGACCGATTACATAACTTCCCCTATACTTCATATAGCTGGAAAATTAAAAATGTCTGTCTTGTGTAGAAAGCAAGATGGCTGCCCAGAATAAAGCTGAAGCTAGTTATCCTCCCAAACTTGCCCGGATTATGCAAGAGACGAAGTCCCAGCTGGGTTGCATAACAGCCACAACCACTTCGGTTCTACACCCCACTTAAATCTGTCTCCTCCATCAACTTTCTGATCTCTAATGTATTCTCTAGAAAAAATGTCTTCTTTCCTTCACAATTCCAAATTTAAGTTAAAATTTTAAACTGAGACTACGTTCATTCGCCTGAATCCAAGTTTGTTCGTACGTAACGCGATATCGGACATGGACTTTCACAAAACTTTCCATAAAGACTCCAGGATAGTTGATAATCCAACAAGGAGACATTTTGTAACAATTTTCGTGTTGTCAGATATAATTCATGCCCGGGCTTTAACTATCAGAGCACTCTCTTGTCGCTCTAGTGGAAAATAGCTCCACTCTACAGTGTGAGCTCAATTTTGACTACCCAGATTTTGTTTCGTAGAAGTCTTTAACGAGTTCCTGACATCGTACATGCTTGGGATCATCTCACCATAATATGCTTAGCATATTATCCTTAGACTTAGTTATTATGACTCATGTCCGGGCTTTAATACGATGTCATATCCCCTACTGCGCTCTTTCGTCACTCTGGTGGACATGAGCCCGACTCTACTGTGAAACACTTAAATTTTGCCTAACCTAAATTTTTATTCACTCAGGGCAGGGGTCTTTAACGAGTTCCTGACGTCGTAACGGCTCGGGACCATCGCTTAACGTCCCAACCGAATGACGGCGTGCTCAAGTTTATTTTACCTCCCAGATAAAATAAACTGAGGGCTTCGGTCGGGTTTCGAACCCACGAACTTGAGTTCAGAAGGCAAGCAAGCATACCACTGAGCTACCGGCGCCCTCTTATTTTCATATAATATTCGTAAATATTATTAAAGATAAGATAATATGCTTAATAAATAAGTAATGATGGTAGTATAAAATATTCAGATAGATACATACATTTCATCTCTTCAAATTGTATTTACGGTTGTTAGGTTGTCACTCTAGTTGGTTGTCATTGAGTCTGTTTAGGATACCAAGCGCTTACAATCCTCTCAATTCTTCAATCCAACTTCACCCATTTGTCTCTCTATTATAAGGACACATCGAGGGCTCATATTATAAGGACTCCCACAGTAGAGTCGGGCTCATGTCCACCAGAGTGACGAAAGAGCGCTTTGGTAGTAGGCGATATGACCTCGTAGTTAAAGCACGGGCATGAGTCATAAAACCTAACCTAACTGAGACACATCGATCCATATGACGATTTATAATCCAGACATCTACCTATTGACTTAAAATTGAAAACATGAATAGTCATCTAGTAAAAGTGTTGACTTTTCACCGGAATTTCATGCTTTCCGACCACCCGACCCCCTGGTGATTCTAAAGAAAGAAAAAAATATATTTCCTAGCCGAGGCCCTTAGTTTATTTTTTATCGGAGGTTTAGTGATGGTCCCGAGCCTGTACGATTTCAGATACTCGTTAATGACCCCTAGGTGAATAAAAATTTAGGGTAGGACTAAATAGTAGAGTGGAGCTCATGTCCACCAGAGTGACGAAAGAGCGCTCTGATAGTAGGCGATATGACCTTGTAGTTAAAGCCCGGGCATGAGTCATAATAACTATCCAGAAGAGTCTCAGGGTACTATACCAATGTTATATTTCTTCTTTTCTTCGTGAACTGTGTACTTATATTGATTCAATTCAAAAACTTCAGAGGTTCAATAGCTTATCTTCTCAGTCGAAAAAATTAGGTCGATTTTTTTATTTTATTTATTTTTTTTCAATCCAGGAGAAATGGGAGAAAGTGAATTCTTTCTGTATTGGAAGGATAGGGGCTTGGCCCGTTCTGTAGGCCGACCAAACAGCACATCTCGATATCAGTTGGAAGCACAACTGCAAGTATGAAGCGAGCTCGCATGTAATACGATATGTACCATATTCTGTTTCTGATTTTCACCAAATATTGCATCAATGTTTATTTAGGCATTCATTAGTACCATATAAGTCGGGTGTTTGGGCAAAAGGACTTAATTAATAAGTCAGCAAATCTGTATTTTAGGGGGGGAGTTTCTGAAGGTTTGAAAAATTCCTGCAAATCAGGTAAAACTCATTTATGTTACTTGAAATATTATTTCTATAAAGTATTAAATATCGGGGTTAGAATCAAAATGGTCTAAGTGACATTTTAAAAACTTTGAAGAAACTGCATTAAGTCTTAACTGATTTAAAAAATCTATAACTTATCGAAACCGGAAATATTTTGTCTTCTGCTTTTATGGTGAAAGTAGCTGTTAGCAAACCATAACATTGAATAAAAGTCTTAATTTCAAGGTCACTATTGATATGTTTAAGTTACTTGTTCATGTCACCAAAATGGAATAAGTGATTTACCACTAAATTTTCTAATTACGACAAAATATGCAATTTTGTGCACCAAAAACTTAATAAAATTTATTTATATTAATCAGGATGCCTTAATTCGTAAAAATAAATTTGTTATTTAATGATTTGAAGCAAGCGAAAAATATTCCAATTCACGGAAATACGGGCTCTATGTCATTGTCTAACGTCCCATCCGAAGGACGACATTGTCAAGGAGATAGGATTGGAACCCGCGATCTTGAGCACTCTGTGCTAATGACGCCCTTTTGTTGTTTAGATGTAGCTAAGAATACTCCACATAAAAAGCGGCTAATGAGTTTGGGAAAGTTTCTCCGAAAACCTAATGGTTATTTAAATTGGAGATAAATTATGCTCTCAGGCTCATAAAACTTCTATCCATCGTATAATAAAATAAAAAATATATATAAGAATGTAGTTCGGTAGTAAATAATGTCGTGGGTAAATCACAGGCTATGTACTTCCCCAGTATGAATTAATCAAGTAAGTTTACGCTCTCCCTCCAAAACCGATCTACCGGTTGGGCTAGATATCAATGGTTGACTTACATAGAGACACCTGAATCGTCTAACTAAATTTTGTGTCGATATATTCATTACATCGACAGTTACTAGAGTTTTGTGTTAAGCCCCTCCCTTCCCATTGGCCGATTTGGCTGACAATCAATACGTCCTTTCGTGATTGTATACAAAGTTTCATATATACAGACAGGATATTGTACTTCTCCAGCTATACGAAATATAGAAGAAATTATGTACCCAGAAATTCGATGTTGAGTTTTCCACGGAATTTTATATTTTCCAACCCCCGATTCCAAAAATAGAAAAAAAAATTCTGTGCGTGTTTGTGAGCACATAACTCACATATCGACAAGAAATATTATATGAAAATTCGAAACCCCATAAGGACGACACCTTTTAATTTTCAGCTGTATCGGCAGAAGGAAAGAAGGGGATCAGAAGCAGGGCTCAACTTTAAATCCTCATTAACAGCTGATGTAATGAATGTATCGTCATAAGATATAGCATGATTCAGTAGTCACTATGTCAACTATAGGTTATTTATCCCAAAAAACCAAACCAAAAACTTAATTGATTCGTTCATCCTGGGGAAGTACAGTGTCATTTTCGAATCGAATTTCTAATCGATTACATAACTTCAGCTATACTTCATATAGCTGGAGAAATAGTGAACAGGAGAAGAAGCGTCTGGTAAGAAAGAAGAAGATTCCTTTGATAAGAGATCCTTGGAAGGGAGGATTGCAGACATCTCCGTGGGTAAAAGTTGATCCGTCCTTACACAAGAAGGATCGTTTGGTCATTTCTAGTAACACTGGTATAAGAAAGAAAAAAAAAAGAGGATAGAAAGAAAGGAAGGCTTCTTCAGGATTGCAGAGGCATGAGATGAGGCAATAGTCGATATATGGTGTCGCCACGAAGCAGAGAGGCATCCTAGCAATCAAAGCAAATATTTCAAGCAGAATCCACATTCATTTCAAAATTAAAATCCTCAATAAAATGTTGTATTCACGAAGATATATTGGGCATGGTGTGTACATCTAGGGACCTAAGCATCCGAGAGTTATTGACACAGACAGATGTTTTTTTTTATATATTTGGAATCTGGAGGTCGGAAAACATGAAATTCCGTTGAAAACTCCGCATCGAATTTTTTATCGATTACATAACTACCCCTATACTCCGTTTAGCTGAGGAAGTAAAGATTGTATTGACTAAGATATATTGGGAGGGCTGATGTGTCGCAGTCCTAAATTTGGTCTAACTAGGTTTAATTAGGATAGGGTCCACAGACTCCGAAGGATGGTGTACTCAAAGTTTTGTGACTTTACAGATAAAATAGTCGTTGATGTATAACCAACAATGTACTTCACTAAATTCATTACGTCGGCAGTTATTAGGTTATTATTATTTTTTTTGAATTGAGCCTGCTACCCATAACCCCCTTCCCTTCGGCCGATATGGCTGAAATTTGATAGGTTAGGTCCTCATTGAATTTTCACTTTAAACATAAAATTTCATGTCGATACATTTATTATGTCGGCAACATACATTTATTATTGCCGAGCCGAACCCGCCGAAAATTAATAAGATTCTTGCACACAACACTTTAAAAGCCCACTAATTATTGACATCTTCAGTATACGGTTTATTTTTACCATTACATACACTTATGCCAGAGCTTCTTCCAGTTCCCGAAACACTTCCGGAACTCTCGGTGCGCTTTTAATCTCAACTATGCTTGTGAAACGACGGCCCTTTAAGGTTCTCTTTATAGTTCGGAACAGAAAAAAGTCACACGGAGCCATGTCTGGCGAATATGGAGACTGGGGCATCATTATAGTGCTGTTTTTGGCCAAAAATTCACGAACAAGCAATGAAGAGTGAGCAGGTGCATTATCGTGGTGCTAAAGCCATAAATTTTCGGATCGCTTCACGCAAACGGCATTGCACTTGCAGGTAGTACTCCTTATTGATCGTTTGACCTTAAGGCAAGAACTCATGGTGCACTATGTCGTTAAAATCGAAAAACACAGTGAGCTTGACCTTCACATTCGACCGCACTTGTCGAGCTTTTATACCACTCGTAAACCCTAGTTTTACTTATAGCAGACTCACCAAAAGCAATATTTAACATTTCTAAAACTTTGCTGCACTTTATTCCATTATCATAGCAAAATTTAATGCAAAGTCTCTGATCCATTTTGAAAATAAATAAATAATCGCCGATCATACCAAAACACATGTAACCTCTTTGACAGCTGACAGTAGACTAAACATCCGGTTTGGCGAACAATATACAGACACTTTTCAGACATGTTTACTACCATAACAACGAAAAAATCTTGCGATTTGAACTAATAATACATCCCACGAAATTACGAAATTCCCGTTACTTTTTGAACACACCTCGTTACCTCTCAAATCATATAATTTAAACATAGGCATCAAGAAATGAAACTTACGGGTCCCTTCAATGTGTCTAGATATGTAATATTTTATTATAACTGAACTAAATCTAGGAATCAAATCAACGAGCTGCCTTCGTCTCTGTATGCGTTTTCTTACTAAGTACTTGTCCACCTCTTTAAGCCATGATTTCCAAAATTCATTTTAATTTACTTTCTTAATATACTAATAATAAGATCGTGGGTTCGAAACCCGACCGAGGCCCTTAGTTTATTTTATCTGGGAGGTAAAATACACTTAAGCTCGCCGTCCTTCGGATAGTACGTTAAAAGATGGTCCCGAGCCTGTACGATGTTAGGCACTCGATAAGACCCCTACCCTAGGTGAATAAAAAAATTTAGGTTAGGCAAAATTTAGGACTCCCACAGACTCGGGCTCATGTCCAACAGAGTGACGAAAGAGCGCAGTAGGGGATATGACCTCGTATTAAAGCCCGGGCATGAGTCATAAAACCTAACCTACTAATAATAAAATTAAAATTATAGCTATTATTATAATTATCATAAATTAATTTAAACTCAATTTACATTTTTTTCTTTGGCCATGAATAGAGGAATTAAATTTTTGTTGAAAATTATATTCAGAATTTAAAATTAATAGTTGATAATATCTTGCAATTGCATTAATAATAAATAATAAATTTGATGTCATGGACATCCTTTTGTAATTATGTACTTAAATACCAGTATTTTTAAATCATTTTTATATCACGAATTAATGAACTAAGGTTTCGTTCCCGACCGATCGACAGTTTGCGCTGAAAATCAAATAGTTGGCCTACATAGGGGCTCCCAAAACCTCATACTAAATATTGTGTGGATACATTCATTACATCGGCAGTTATTAGGATTTTTGAGCTGAGCCAACGTCACTTATCATCTCCTTAACCTCGGCTGATTGCCGTTGAAAATTATTATGTATCGTCCTTATTGGGGAATTTAATTTAAAAATTAAATTTTATGTCGATTCATTCATTATAGATATTCCTTATTATGTTCTGGATATACCTATAAAATGTTGTGTTGAAACATTCATTTCACACTGACAGAAAGAAATATATTTTCTGAAATGAGGGGGCCGAAAAGAAACTTGCAATTTCGGTCAAAACTCAACATCGAATTTCTAACCGATTACATAACTCCCTCCATACTTCGTATAGCTGGGGAAGTGAAAATATAACCTTTTGTAAAAAGGAAAAATTCAATGTTTTCTTTTATAATTTTTTATAGGTTAGGTTAGGTTTTATGATTCATGCCCGGGCTTTAACAACGAGGTCATATCGCCTACTACCAGAGCGCTCTATCGTCACTCTGGTGGACATGAGCCCGACTCTACTGTGGGAGTCCTAAATTTTGCCTACCCTAAATTTTTATTCACCTAGGGTAGGGGTCTTTAACGAGTACCTGACATCGTACAGGCTCGGGACCATCGCTTAACGTCCCATCCGAAGGACGGCGTGCTTAAGTTTTTTTTACCTCCCAGATAAAATAAACTAAGGGCCTCGGTCGGGCTACGAACCCACAACCTTGAGCACACCAAGTCAAGCACGCATACCACTGAACTACCGGCGCCCTCTAATTTTTTATATTTTAAACGAGTAAAAATTGTGTGTTATTTTTTCACTAATGACCAAAAAATGAAAAAGTGAATGAATGAGAGGACCGCTTAAAATATCGCTAAGCCACTGTGGAACACTCATTAAAAATTGAAAAAAATAAATAAAGTGAAAAGAACAATTAACTGAGGCAGAATTATTCACTGTTGATCCAGTTAACTTGTGAAGCATTCATTGAGAGAAGAGTTCTATGAAGGATAATAATCGGGTAAAGTGTGTTAGTGGAAGACAGAGATGAGGAGAGTAACTGACCTGGAGCCTCGCCGTCGTAAGAAAAGGACGGTATGAGCAGAGTCTGAGCGTCCACGATGACAATGTTGTCTGAAGAGACGCCGTGTACTCCGGAGAGGGCTGCAATCTTCTGCGGTTTGGGGAAGTCCAGTCCACGGGGGATCTGCACATCCCCGAAGTTCACCTGCGGAAACAACAAAACCATAATAGAAAATAATTGTAGTTTATAATAAGTCTAAGGCAGGGGGGGAGAAAATTATGTAGATGAGCTACATGATCAAACTGGAACGTCTCATGTGCGATCTAAATTCTAGCCATTTTTCACTTCAGAAATCAGATGAATAGTTTCGTCCGAAACAGAAAACTACGAAAGATACAAAAGTTTCGAAGAAGCGACGAAACATACTTGTGAATAGGGGTGAAGCCTGAAATTTGGAGATCAAAAGATCCTCAAAAAAGTAATCAGAATGAGGGGTACATTCAGTAAAGAGAAAAAACCTTTAGAGAGAGCGCGGAAACGTATCTGTGAGTTGGGATGTAGCCTCAAATTGTTAGAGATTGAAGAACCCTCAAAAGACCCAAAACAGAAGAAGTTAAGGGTCCAACACAGATCGAAAATTTAGTGGGAGAGCTGAAACTTATGTGTAAGTCGGGTTTTGAGTCAAATTTGGAGATCAAAGGACATTTAAAAAAGAAAACTTACGCATGAGTGCTAAAAAAACTTGATCGCTTTCACCTTATCGGGTAGCTTTTGAAAATCTGTAGTGGACCCGGGTCAAGTTCTGTAGTCACATACCCGTAATTCACACCTGGTACCCGAAAATTCAAGTACTCGGTTCTGCAGTCGCCAGGAACAGTTGAGCAGCTCTACTAATGGACCATCATGGTATCTAGTTGAAGCCTATCCACCGACATTGCTGTGTTAATGTTTTTTTTAGAAAATATGAAGAATTGGTGCCACAAGACCGCCTATATTCTACATTGCTTCTTCGGCTATTTTCGTTAGAACCAGAACAAAGTTTCATCTTTACTTATGGTTGACCATCATCATATCTGGTTGAAGCCATTCTACTGACATTGTTGCATTATGTGTTTTTCTAGGCTAAAGAGAAAACACCCAGACTTAAACGTAAGTTTCAGCTCTCCCTCTGAACCCTCGAAATCTTTATTAGCTGGAACTTACCTTCAGTTTGTTTATCTTTTGTGGGCTCTTCGATCTCTGAATTTAAGGCTATACTCCGAGTTGTTGCTAGGCAATACAGTTTATACGATATTTTGAAATATTTCTTATAGACGTTTATTTTTTATTCTTCGACACGCTATAAATTTTGATCCTATTTAAATTCTGAGGACTTATAAGCTATTTAGGAAATTTAAAGCACTTAAAACTTTGCAATCACTAATAACACACACATATTCACTGATATACATCATCAAGTAAATGGTTAAGGTAAGAAGTAGCTTGACACATGAAAATCCATTGAAATCCCGAATTCGGATTTTTGCACTATACTATAGATATAATAAAGTAAAAAAAAATGCAATTCTTACCTAATGTTTTTTTTCTCTTTCTCTTCTTTTTATATTCAGATATTAAAATTTCTTTTCCGGTTTTGAAAAAGAAAAAAAAAAAAAAAAAAATAGGATAGTTTTGCATTTTATGCTCCATACGTATGACATAACGATAAATTGGAAAGTGATGACCTCCGGGAGGATTGTATGCAAATTGATGTCTTTCACTTCATTTTCCAATTTTCCCCACAAGAAATATCATACACAATATAGAGAAAGTAAAAAAAAATCCTTGAGCATGCCGTCCTGCGGATAAGATAATAAGGGAGTGTCTACGATGTCAGGTACTCGTTAAAGACCCCTACCCTAGGTGAGTAAAAATTTAGGACTCCAGCTCATATCCACCAGAGCGCCTGGTAGTAGCCAATATGAGTCACATGTAACTAACTCTTCTAAAATCTTCCTTTAAGATCATATCTCTACCGAAAATGTGAAATATCGTCTGAGCATATCCAGGGCGTTTATACAAGAAGTGAGTGGCTGTCTTCTTCTCAACATCTGTCAGAGGTGGGACTGTCCTTGACTCCTGTTAAACTATTAGAACTGTTAGTGGACGAAGGTCGCTCTTCTTGAGGTTCAGGATCCCATCCTCCAACACCTTACAATCCTCATCCAGGAACATCTTCAACTCTCTGCATGTGATTATTTCTCTCCAATGACTTCTTCAAAAGGTCTCTAGTCGACGTGAAATGTTGATCGATGTAGCTATGTTTTGTCACTGATTTATGCAGGTTATAAAATAATTTTAATTAAAATATAAGAAAAACATAGCATAACATGACTTACAGTAAATTCTTCACACCAGACAGACACCCAACGGATGTTGTTAAGAGTTTTTCCTTCTGGAAGTGTCAGCGTTATGTGTTTCTTGTTGTAACGCTTGAGGACTCCATTCCTGAAACATATATCCAACAGAAAATTAATTTTATGGCTATACAAAGTACAGGGGATGTTATGTAATCCGTGGAAAATTCGAAGCGGAGTTTTCAACGGAATTTTTGGTTTTCCGCCCTCTATATTCCAAACATGAAAAAAAAAGATTGTCAGTCTGTGTGTTTGTGAACGCAATAACTCCCAATAGAATAAATGTATCAACACGAAATTTTATATGTTACGCCAGAACCCCACAAGGACAACACCTATGGATTTTCAGCCAAATCGGTCGAAGGAGAGGGCGAGATTAGAGAGAGGCTTAACTGAAAATTTTAATAACTCCCGTTGTAATGAACCTATCGACACAAAATTTAGGAAGGGGATGTATAGATGAAATTTCATATTTGAAGTCAAAACCCAATGAAGACGTAGATTCGTTTTGGGGAAGTACATTGCCGGTGATTCACCGACGACTTCTTTTACATTTAAGCCCCAAAAAATCAACTTATTTTGATGATTAGGCCCAAATAATTGTAGTTATTTGAAAGTGCATTCATTTTACTTATTCTACCCCTATATTTTTTTATATAAACGAGATAAAAAAAAATAGTACGCATGTTGTCAGACCCACCAAGTTTAAGCCAATCCGAAAAATATTTTTTTCATTTAGGTTGTCCACTGGTATTTAATAAGTATAAGAATAATAAATAAAATAACATAAGAAATACATACATAAATACCCTTGAGGGCGCCGGTAGCTCAGTGGTATGCGTGCTTGTCTTCTGAGCTCAAGGTCGTGGGTTCGAAACCCGACCGAGGCCCTTAGTTTATTTTATCTGGGAGGTAAAATAAACTTAAGCACGCCGTTCTTCGGTTGGGACGTTAAGCGATGGTCCCGAGCCTTTACGATGTCAGGGACTCGTTAAAGACCCCTGCTTCAGGCAAAATATAGAAGATTCGGGCTCATGTCCACCAGAATGACGGAAGAGCGCTCTGGTAGTAGGCGATATGACCTCGTAGTTAAAGCCCTGGCATGAGTCATAAAACCTAACCTAACCTAACCTAAAATAACATATAATAAATATTTTCACATCTTTATGATTCTCTTAAGTATTTTTTGGTCCTTACAACTATAAAGCAATGAAAATATATATTATATAAATTCAGAATCCCTTTAAAGAACCCAAAAGTAAAAAAAATAATATAAAATATATTATATTTTCACATCTTTATAATTCTCTTTAGTATTTTTTGGTCCTTACAACTATAAACTGTACCTATTATATAAATTCAGAATCCCTTCAAAGAACCCAAAAGTAAAAAAAAATAATATAAAATATATTATATTTTCACAGCTTTATTATTCTAATGGACTTGAAAATAAAATAAAACTGGTTTATTTAATATGTTGTCTAATTTCACTAACTATATATACATGGGAGTACTTTCGGTATTTCTACCATCCTCAGCCCAAAGCATAAGAGATAAGACTTATCTCTTATGCTTTTGGCTGAGGATGGTAGAAATACCGAAAGAACTCCCATGTATATATAGTTAGTGAAATTAGACAACATATTAAATAAACCAGTTTTATTTTATTTTCAAGTCCATTTGAATTATTTCACAATATCTCTGCAATTATGTCAGTTTTCATTATTATTCTAAGTATATTTTGGTCCTTACACCAATTGTTGGGATTAATTGTTAATAATTATAATTGTTGTAATTAATTTACATTTTCTTATAATTATTATAAAACAGTGAAAATATGTATTTTGTATATATACATAAACAGAATCCCTTTAAAGAACCGGATTCACGAATGGAACTCGCCCGATACCACAGAACCCAATCTAAAATTCAAAAATAGAAATATCTCTGGTGTAAGACTACATAAAGCGCTTGTTACAAAACGAACATTGAGGAAAAAATAAAAAAAATGTTTTGATTCTTTGAGCCATTGGTATGAGGCGTAATTTGTCCTATTGTACAAGAGACACGGCAAACAGGAGAACAACGGTAGTCTAAAACAATAGGTGTTAGTAATTATGAAGACGAGAAGAGGAGGCGCAGACAATGCGGTCTTCTTGGAAGTGGAAGAGGAGGTATGTCTGCTCCAATAGGGCATACTTGGGCAGAAGAGGGCAGCCTCCAGAACCTCCAAGAGACAGAGGTGCATATACAGTAAAATCCGGTTATAACGATATTCAAGGGACTAAGAAAAATACATCGTTATATCCGGAACCAAACTGTTAAACCTACATACAAATGTATGGGCTTGTTAGGGGAAAAAAAGGTGTTTTACAATGATCATAACGAGAAAGTTTACATATTTTTATTTACTTTTTAAATTTTTAGTCAATTTATGTATACACATGATTACATATGTATTAACTTTCCAAAAAAAAATCAGTTATTTTAGTTTGCTTGCTTTTTTTTAAGTATACATTTTTGCTTACATGGTTATGAAATTCCGAAGTCACAATCCCTACGGAGGCAAAGGATAGACTAATCTGAAACTAGGAATATACGCACTAGAAGGGAAGAAGGGCGTTCGAAGGAAATTCGACAAGGGGGAAATGGTATGTTTGGAAATGGAATGACTCATTGCGTTAGGAAAGAGTAAACAAGAACCGTGTTTAAAACCTTTTCTATAATGTTCGTATTTTTCATCCGTTCAAAACTCATACTGTTTTACCCAATTATGTATGTACATACATATTATATCGTTATAACCGGAATGAAAAAACAAATTTTTCTTATGTTTTAGATCTTTTTATACGGAATATCTTTATACCTAACATCGTTATATCCGGATTTTTTCTTCACTTTTAAATAGCAAACCAAACTAGATACGGGTTTTACATCGTTATACCCGGAAAATCGTTATAAAAGGATTTTACTGTATGTGCTTCACAGCATTACTTCAAGAAAATGACCCAAAGAGATAAATGCAACCGTCGTCGGTAAATCCTACAGCGCGAGTTAAGAGATAAATGCAACCGTCGTCGGTAAATTCTCCAGCGCGAGTTAATCAATTAAATCATCTTTAAAGACTTCTGTATTCACATATAAAATTTCGTGTCGATACAGTCATTCTATCGGGAGTTATCGTGTTTGGAATCAGGAGGTCAGAAAATATGAAATTTCCGTTGAAACCCCCGCATCAAATTGTTGACCGATTACATAACTTCACCTATACATCACGCGCAGCAAATATAGTGCGCATGAGATCTACTTGTAAGTTGTGGAGGGGGGAGGGGTAGTTGAGGTTCTCAGTAGTGCACGTGACTGGGCTCCAACTGTGACAACATCACTACTTCCTTGTTGTGTTACGTTATTGACCCCACACCACATTACAAGCCGTTCTAGCAAGTATTGTTAAAATTTGTTCTGACCTATTGTCATTAAATGAACAGCAGCGAAAAGTTGTGCGCAGTTATTAAAGTTCAATCGAAAACATATTAAACACAGTAACAAAATTAATTGACATTTACAAGATTAATATATAGTGGATTTGAGGGCGACGGTACCTCAGTGGTATGCTTTGTCTTCTGAGCTCAAGAACGTGGGTTCGAAACCCGACCGAGACTCTCAGTTTATTTTATCTGGGAGGTAAAATAAACTTAAGCACGCCGTCCTTCGCATGGGACGTTAAGAGATGGTCCCGAGCCTGTACGATGTCAGGTACTCGTTAAAGACCCCTACCCTAGGTGAATAAAAATTTAGAGTAGGCAAAATTTAGGACTCCCACAGTAGAGTCGGGCTAATGTCCACCTGAGTGACGAAAGAGCGCTCTGGTAGTAGGCGATATGAGTTAAAGATATAAAACCTAACCTAACCTATCTTTTTTTGTTTAAACATCTGTTGGTTTTCAGCCAAATTGGCCAAAGGAATTAGCGAGGAGACTTAACAGAAAAAACTCGAATAAATTTCGATAAGATGAATGTATCGATACGAAAGTTTTTATGTGTGACCTGAACCTTGCCTATATGTCCAATGCCTATCGATTTTCAGGCAAATCAGAGGGAAGAGGTGAGGCTAGTAGCGAATAGTTAATTGATTAATTCGTTCTCAGGATGAACATTATCATAAGCCGATTGCAATCATTTTATTACAAAATTTATTAAAGAAATAAAATCTTGCTACTGAAATTTAATTTTTTTTTATAATTTTTCTCTGGACGCATTATATTCTGTAATGTAAAAAAAATTTACACACATTAAGATTATTAATAGTGAAGAGTGAAGTAACTTAAATAGTGAATAAATATAGAAAGATGGACAAGCATTTTGTTTTAAAACGAAATGTGAACAACCAATGAATGGAGTACAAAAAACGACGATCAGCTGTAAGATAGTATGAGACAGTCTAAGAAGATATTTAACATTTTTGCAGAGAGATTGTGAAACACTTAATCTATATAAATAAAGCTGAAACGGGGTGTGTTTGTATGTTTGTTCCAGCATCACGCCCAAACGGCTGGACGGATCTTCTTGAAACTTCACATGTAGCATTCTTTTGAGCCCGATTGAATAATAGGCTATGTGGCGTCCCAAAATTTTGAACGGTAGGGGGGGGTTGTAAGGGGGGCCTAAGTATATAAATAGTCCTACCTCATTAACGGTTGGTCGGATTGTCACGAAATTTCACATGTAGTATTCTTAAAGGCCAATATGAAAAATATTGTGTGTGGCGTCCCAAAATTTTAAATGGAAGGGGGGGTTGTGGGCGTAGGCCTAAATATAAATATAGAGCAAACTCTTTAACGGTTGGTCGGATTGTCACGAAATTTCACATGTAGTATTTTTAAAAGCCAAATAGGAAAAAAAGGTGTGTGGCGTCCCAAAGTTTTGAACGGGAGGGGGGGTTGTGGGGGGGCCTAAGTATAAATATAGAGCTAACTCTTTAACGGTTGGTCGGATTGTCACGAAATTTCACATGTAGTATTCTTAAAGGCCAAATAGAAAAATAAGGTGTGTGGCGTCCCAAAGTTTTGAACGGGAGGGGGTTGTGGGGGGCCTAAGTATAAATATAGAGCTAGCTCATTAACTAATGGTCGGATTGTCACGAAATTTCACATGTAGTATTTTTCAAAGCCAAATAGGAAAAAAAGGTGTGTGGCGTCCCAAAGTTTTGAACGGGAGGGGGGGTTGTGGGGGGGCCTAAGTATAAATATAGAGCTAACTCTTTAACGGTTGGTCGGATTGTCACGAAATTTCACATGGAGTATTCCTGAAGGCCAAATAGAAAAATAAGGTGTGTGGCGTTCTAAAGTTTTGAACGGGAGGGGGGGTTGAGGGGGGCCTAAGTATAAATATAGAGCTAGCTCATTAACGGTTGGTCGCATTGTCACGAAGTTTCACATGTAGTATTCCTGAAGACCAAATAAAAAAAAAGGTGTGTGGCGTCCCAAAAATTTGAACGGGTGGAGAGGGGGGGGTAGACCTAAGTATAAATATAGTGCTAACTCTTCAAAGATTGGTCGGATTGTCACAAAATTTCACATGTAGTATTTTTAAAATCCAAATAGAAATATAAGATGTGTGGCGACCCAAAGTTTTGAACGGGAGGGGAGGTTGTGGGGATAGGCCTAAGTATAAATATAGTGCTGGCTCATTAACGGTTGGTCAGATTGTCACGAAATTTCACATGTAGTATTTCTGAAAGTCAAATAGAAAAATAGGCGGTGTGACGGCTCAAAATTTTGTACGGGAGGGGGGGTAGTGGCGGGGGGGCCTAAATATAAATATAGTGCTAGCTCAATAACTAATGGGCGAATCGTCATGAAATTTCACATGTAGTATTTTTAAAAGCCAAATAGGAAAAAAAGGTGTGTGGCGTCCCAAAGTTTTGAACGGGAGGGGGGGTTGTGGGGGGCCTAAGTATAAATATAGAGCTAACTCTCTAACGGTTGGTCGGATTGTCACGAAATTTCACATCGAGTATTCCTGAAGGCCAAAAAGAAAAATAAGGTGTGTGGCGTTCCAAAGTTTTGATCGGGAGGGGGGGTTGTAAGGGGGGCCTACGTATATAAATAGTGCTAACTCATTAACTAATGGTCGAATTGTCATGAAATTTCATATGTAGTATTCCTAAAGGTCAAATAGAAATATTAGGTGTGTGACGGCCCAAAATTTTGAACAGGAAGGAGGGTTGTGGGGGGGGGGGGCTAAATATACATATAGAGTTAGCTCATTAACGGTTGGTCGTATTGTCATGAATCGGATTGTCATGAATTTCACATGTAGTAGTAGTAACTATGTATTCGCTGTGGGGTTCACTGTTGCAAGACATTTACTAGCTGTGATGTCCAGCGTTCCTAATATCGTACTAGCTGTGGGGTCCGCTGTTGCAAGGTACTTACTAGCTGTAGTGCTCAGCCCCAGCGTTCCTAACTATGTACTGGCTGTGGGGTTCGCTGTTGCAAGGCACCTATAAGACATTTACTAGCTGTAATGCCCAGCGTTTCTAATTACGTACTAGCTGTGGGGTCTGCTGTTGCAAGGCGCTAGCAGTGTGGCCCAGCGTATTTCACTCGTAGGTACTAGCTGTGGGGTCCGCCGTTGCAAAACTCATACTAGCTGTGATGCCCTGTGGTTCTAACTACATACTATCTGTGGGGTTCGAAGTTGCAAGGCACCTACTACCTGTAGGGCCCAGCGTTCCTAATTACGTACTAGCTGTAGGGTCTACTGTTGCAAGGCGCTAGCAGTGTGGCCCAGCGTATTTAACTACGTAGGTACTAGCTGTGGGGTCCGTCGTTGCAAAAGCATACTAGCTGTGATGCCCAGGGTTCCTAATATCGTACTAGCTGTGGGGTCTATGTACTAGCTGTGGGGTCCGTCGTTACAAAAGCATACTAGCTGTGATGCTCAGCGTTTCTAACTACGTACTAGCTGTGGGGTCCGCTGTTGCAAGGCACTTACTAGCTGTGATGCCCAGCGTTCTTAACTTCGTACTAGCTGTGGGGTCCGCTGTTGCGAGGCACATACTAGCTGTGGTGACCAGCGTTCCTAACTACGTACTAGCTGTTGGGTCCGCCGTCGCAAGGCACATACTAGCTATGATGCCCAGCATTCCCTACTACGTACTAGCTGTGGTGCTCAGCGTTGCAAGCCACATACTAGCTGTGGTCACAAACGTTCTTAAGTACGCACTGACTAGGACGTCCAGCGATGCTAAGTATTCACTAGGTGTGGCTTCCGCCGTTGAAAGGCGCATACTAGCTGTGGTGCCCAGGGGTCCTAAAAACTTACTAGCGTTACAACAGCTGAAGGACTATAAGCCTTATTCCGTATGAATAATTGAAAATTATAACATCATGAATGTACTGTCGAGGAACTGAATAGCGTTATAGAAGATATTGGGAGAAAAATCAAAGTTCCCCGGGCAACGCCGGGTATAACTGCTATAGATTTAATATTTGTTAAAACTGATAGAGAACGACCGGATTATCTGAATCCTACACAAAAATCAAAATAAAAATGTTTTTCAACAAATTCACGCTATTTAACGGTTTATAGGCTTAATAATTGTTAAAACTGATACGACAGAATCAGATATAATAAAGTCCCATCCGACGGACGACGTGCTCAAGGCTATTTTCAACCTAAGTGAAATTTCACCTAACCAGGTTTATTTACATAACATACGTCTCATTATCGAGTACCTCACATTCGAAAAAGCCCTGGATCATCGCTTAAAGTCCCATCCGAAGGACGACGTGCTCAAAGTGTTTTTTAACTTCCCGATTGAAACATCTGACCTAAGTGCCTCAGCTAGATTTCTAAGTGGCGATCCTGAGCTCGGTAGACTCCATTCTTGAAATTTCTCGCTTTTTAACGGTTTATAGATTTAATATTTGTTAAAACTGATAGAGAACGACCGGATTATCTGAATCCTACACAAAAATCAAAATAAAAATGTTTTTCAAAAAATTTGCGCTATTTAACGGTTTATAGGCTTAATAATTGTTAAAACTGATACGAGAGATTCAGATTTATCCGGAAAGTCCCATCCGAAGGACGACGTGCTAAAGGCTATTTTCAACCTAAGTGATATTTCACCTACCCAGGTTTATTTACATAACATACGTCTCATTATCGAGTACCTCACATTCGAAAAAGCCCTGGATCATCGCTTAAAGTCCCATCCGAAGGACGACGTGCTCAAAGTGTTTTTTAACTTCCCGATTGAAACATCTGACCAAGTGCCTCAACTAGATTTCTAAGTGGCGATCCTGAGCTCGGTAGACTCCATTCTTGAAATTTCTCACTTTTTAACGGTTTATAGATTTAATATTTGTTAAAACTGATAGAGAACGACCGGATTATCTGAATCCTACACAAAAATCAAAATAAAAATGTTTTTCAAAAAATTTGCGCTATTTAACGGTTTATAGGCTTAATAATTGTTAAAACTGATACGACAGATTCAGATTTATCCGGAAAGTCCCATCCGAAGGACGACGTGCTCAAGGCTATTTTCAACCTAAGTGAAATTTCACCTACCCAGGTTTATTTACATAACATACGTCTCATTATCGAGTACCTCACATTCGAAAAAGTCCTGGAACATCGCATAAAGTCCCATCCGAAGGACGACGTGCTCATAGTTGTTTTTCACTTCCCGATTAAAACATCTGACCTAAGTGCCTCAGCTAGATTTCTAAGTGGCGATCCTGAGCTCGGTAGACTCCATTCTTCAAATTTCTCGCTTTTTAACGGTTTATAGATTAAATATTTGTTAAAACTGATAGAGAAGTGACCGGATTATCTGAATCCTACACAAAAATCAAAATAAAAATGTTTTTCAAAAAATTTGCGCTATTTAACGGTTTATAGGCTTAATAATTGTTAAAACTGATACGACAGATTCAGATTTATCCGGAAAGTCCCATCCGACGGACGACGTGCTCAAGGCTATTTTCAACCTAAGTGAAATTTCACCTAACCGGGTTTATTTACATAACATACGTCTCATTATCGAGTACCTCACATTCGAAAAAGCCCTGGATCATCGCTTAAAGTCCCATCCGAAGGACGACGTGCTCAAAGTGTTTTTTAACTTCCCGATTGAAACATCTGACCTAAGTGCCTCAGCTAGATTTCTAAGTGGCGATCCTGAGCTCGGTAGACTCCATTCTTCAAATTTCTCGCTTTTTAACGGTTTATAGATTTAATATTTGTTAAAACTGATAGAGAACGACCGGATTATCTGAATCCTACACAAAAATCAAAATAAAAATGTTTTTCAAAAAATTTGCGCTATTTAACGGTTTATAGGCTTAATAATTGTTAAAACTGATACGACAGATTCAGATTTATCCGGAAAGTCCCATCCGAAGGACGACGTGCTCAAGGCTATTTTCAACCTAAGTGAAATTTCACCTAACCAGGTTTATTTACATAACATACGTCTCATTATCGAGTACCTCACATTCGAAAAAGCCCTGGATCATCGCTTAAAGTCCCATCCGAAGGACGACGTGCTCAAAGTGTTTTTTAACTTCCCGATTGAAACATCTGACCTAAGTGCCTCAGCTAGATTTCTAAGTGGCGATCCTGAGCTCGGTAGACTCCATTCTTCAAATTTCTCGCTTTTTAACGGTTTATAGATTTAATATTTGTTAAAACTGATAGAGAACGACCGGATTATCTGAATCCTACACAAAAATCAAAATAAAAATGTTTTTCAAAAAATTTGCGCTATTTAACGGTTTATAGGCTTAATAACTGTTAAAACTGATACGACAGAATCAGATATATCCGAAAAGTCCCATCCGACGGACGACGTGCTCAAGGCTATTTTCAACCTAAGTGAAATTTCACCTAACCAGGTTTATTTACATAACATACGTCTCATTATCGAGTACCTCACATTCGAAAAAGCCCTGGATCATCGCTTAAAGTCCCATCCGAAGGACGACGTGCTCAAAGTGTTTTTTAACTTCCCGATTGAAACATCTGACCTAAGTGCCTCAGCTAGATTTCTAAGTGGCGATCCTGAGCTCGGTAGACTCCATTCTTCAAATTTCTCGCTTTTTAACGGTTTATAGATTTAATATTTGTTAAAACTGATAGAGAACGACCGGATTATCTGAATCCTACACAAAAATCAAAATAAAAATGTTTTTCAAAAAATTTGCGCTATTTAACGGTTTATAGGCTTAATAATTGTTAAAACTGATACGACAGATTCAGATTTATCCGGAAAGTCCCATCCGAAGGACGACGTGCTCAAGGCTATTTTCAACCTAAGTAGAAATTGACCTACCCAGGTTTATTTACATAACATACGTCTCATTATCGAGTACCTCACATTCGAAAAAGCCCTGGATCATTGCTTAATGTCCCATCCGAAGGACGACGTGCTCAAAGTTATTTTTAGCTTCCCGATTAAAACATCTGACCTAAGTGCCTCAACTAGATTTCTAAGTGGCGATCCTGAGCTCGGTAGACTCCATTCTTCAAATTTCTCGCTTTTTAACGGTTTATAGATTTAATATTTGTTAAAACTGATAGAGAACGACCGGATTATCTGAATCCTACACAAAAATCAAAATAAAAATGTTTTTCAAAAAATTTGCGCTATTTAACGGTTTATAGGCTTAATAACTGTTAAAACTGATACGACAGAATCAGATATATCCGAAAAGTCCCATCCGACGGACGACGTGCTCAAGGCTATTTTCAACCTAAGTGAAATTTCACCTAACCAGGTTTATTTACATAACATACGTCTCATTATCGAGTACCTCACATTCGAAAAAGCCCTGGATCATCGCTTAAAGTCCCATCCGAAGGACGACGTGCTCAAAGTGTTTTTTAACTTCCCGATTGAAACATCTGACCTAAGTGCCTCAGCTAGATTTCTAAGTGGCGATCCTGAGCTCGGTAGACTCCATTCTTCAAATTTCTCGCTTTTTAACGGTTTATAGATTTAATATTTGTTAAAACTGATAGAGAACGACCGGATTATCTGAATCCTACACAAAAATCAAAATAAAAATGTTTTTCAAAAAATTTGCGCTATTTAACGGTTTATAGGCTTAATAATTGTTAAAACTGATACGAGAGATTCAGATTTATCCGGAAAGTCCCATCCGAAGGACGACGTGCTCAAGGCTATTTTCAACCTAAGTAGAAATTGACCTACCCAGGTTTATTTACATAACATACGTCTCATTATCGAGTACCTCACATTCGAAAAAGCCCTGGATCATTGCTTAATGTCCCATCCGAAGGACGACGTGCTCAAAGTTATTTTTAGCTTCCCGATTAAAACATCTGACCTAAGTGCCTCAACTAGATTTCTAAGTGGCGATCCTGAGCTCGGTAGACTCCATTCTTGAAATTTCTCGCTTTTTAACGGTTTATAGATTTATTTATTTGTTAAAACTGATAGAGAACGACCGGATTATCTGAATCCTACACAAAAATCAAAATAAAAATGTTTTTCAAAAAATTCACGCTATTTAACGGTTTATAGGCTTAATAATTGTTAAAACTGATACGACAGATTCAGATTTATCCGGAAAGTCCCATCCGACGGACGACGTGCTCAAGGCTATTTTCAACCTAAGTGAAATTTCACCTAACCAGGTTTATTTACATAACATACGTCTCATTATCGAGTACCTCACATTCGAAAAAGCCCTGGATCATCGCTTAAAGTCCCATCCGAAGGACGACGTGCTCAAAGTGTTTTTTAACTTCCCGATTGAAACATCTGACCTAAGTGCCTCAGCTAGATTTCTAAGTGGCGATCCTGAGCTCGGTAGACTCCATTCTTCAAATTTCTCGCTTTTTAACGGTTTATAGATTTAATATTTGTTAAAACTGATAGAGAACGACCGGATTATCTGAATCCTACACAAAAATCAAAATAAAAATGTTTTTCAAAAAATTTGCGCTATTTAACGGTTTATAGGCTTAATAACTGTTAAAACTGATACGACAGAATCAGATATATCCGAAAAGTCCCATCCGACGGACGACGTGCTCAAGGCTATTTTCAACCTAAGTGAAATTTCACCTAACCAGGTTTATTTACATAACATACGTCTCATTATCGAGTACCTCACATTCGAAAAAGCCCTGGATCATCGCTTAAAGTCCCATCCGAAGGACGACGTGCTCAAAGTGTTTTTTAACTTCCCGATTGAAACATCTGACCTAAGTGCCTCAGCTAGATTTCTAAGTGGCGATCCTGAGCTCGGTAGACTCCATTCTTCAAATTTCTCGCTTTTTAACGGTTTATAGATTTAATATTTGTTAAAACTGATAGAGAACGACCGGATTATCTGAATCCTACACAAAAATCAAAATAAAAATGTTTTTCAAAAAATTTGCGCTATTTAACGGTTTATAGGCTTAATAATTGTTAAAACTGATACGACAGATTCAGATTTATCCGGAAAGTCCCATCCGAAGGACGACGTGCTCAAGGCTATTTTCAACCTAAGTAGAAATTGACCTACCCAGGTTTATTTACATAACATACGTCTCATTATCGAGTACCTCACATTCGAAAAAGCCCTGGATCATTGCTTAATGTCCCATCCGAAGGACGACGTGCTCAAAGTTATTTTTAGCTTCCCGATTAAAACATCTGACCTAAGTGCCTCAACTAGATTTCTAAGTGGCGATCCTGAGCTCGGTAGACTCCATTCTTCAAATTTCTCGCTTTTTAACGGTTTATAGATTTAATATTTGTTAAAACTGATAGAGAACGACCGGATTATCTGAATCCTACACAAAAATCAAAATAAAAATGTTTTTCAAAAAATTTGCGCTATTTAACGGTTTATAGGCTTAATAACTGTTAAAACTGATACGACAGAATCAGATATATCCGAAAAGTCCCATCCGAAGGACGACGTGCTCAAGGCTATTTTCAACCTAAGTGAAATTTCACCTAACCAGGTTTATTTACATAACATACGTCTCATTATCGAGTACCTCACATTCGAAAAAGCCCTGGATCATCGCTTAAAGTCCCATCCGAAGGACGACGTGCTCAAAGTGTTTTTTAACTTCCCGATTGAAACATCTGACCTAAGTGCCTCAGCTAGATTTCTAAGTGGCGATCCTGAGCTCGGTAGACTCCATTCTTCAAATTTCTCGCTTTTTAACGGTTTATAGATTTAATATTTGTTAAAACTGATAGAGAACGACCGGATTATCTGAATCCTACACAAAAATCAAAATAAAAATGTTTTTCAAAAAATTTGCGCTATTTAACGGTTTATAGGCTTAATAATTGTTAAAACTGATACGACAGATTCAGATTTATCCGGAAAGTCCCATCCGAAGGACGACGTGCTCAAGGCTATTTTCAACCTAAGTAGAAATTGACCTACCCAGGTTTATTTACATAACATACGTCTCATTATCGAGTACCTCACATTCGAAAAAGCCCTGGATCATTGCTTAATGTCCCATCCGAAGGACGACGTGCTCAAAGTTATTTTTAGCTTCCCGATTAAAACATCTGACCTAAGTGCCTCAACTAGATTTCTAAGTGGCGATCCTGAGCTCGGTAGACTCCATTCTTCAAATTTCTCGCTTTTTAACGGTTTATAGATTTAATATTTGTTAAAACTGATAGAGAACGACCGGATTATCTGAATCCTACACAAAAATCAAAATAAAAATGTTTTTCAAAAAATTTGCGCTATTTAACGGTTTATAGGCTTAATAACTGTTAAAACTGATACGACAGAATCAGATATATCCGAAAAGTCCCATCCGAAGGACGACGTGCTCAAGGCTATTTTCAACCTAAGTGAAATTTCACCTAACCAGGTTTATTTACATAACATACGTCTCATTATCGAGTACCTCACATTCGAAAAAGCCCTGGATCATCGCTTAAAGTCCCATCCGAAGGACGACGTGCTCAAAGTGTTTTTTAACTTCCCGATTGAAACATCTGACCTAAGTGCCTCAGCTAGATTTCTAAGTGGCGATCCTGAGCTCGGTAGACTCCATTCTTCAAATTTCTCGCTTTTTAACGGTTTATAGATTTAATATTTGTTAAAACTGATAGAGAACGACCGGATTATCTGAATCCTACACAAAAATCAAAATAAAAATGTTTTTCAAAAAATTTGCGCTATTTAACGGTTTATAGGCTTAATAATTGTTAAAACTGATACGAGAGATTCAGATTTATCCGGAAAGTCCCATCCGAAGGACGACGTGCTCAAGGCTATTTTCAACCTAAGTAGAAATTGACCTACCCAGGTTTATTTACATAACATACGTCTCATTATCGAGTACCTCACATTCGAAAAAGCCCTGGATCATTGCTTAATGTCCCATCCGAAGGACGACGTGCTCAAAGTTATTTTTAGCTTCCCGATTAAAACATCTGACCTAAGTGCCTCAACTAGATTTCTAAGTGGCGATCCTGAGCTCGGTAGACTCCATTCTTGAAATTTCTCGCTTTTTAACGGTTTATAGATTTAATATTTGTTAAAACTGATAGAGAACGACCGGATTATCTGAATCCTACACAAAAATCAAAATAAAAAGGTTTTTCAAAAAATTCACGCTATTTAACGGTTTATAGGCTTAATAATTGTTAAAACTGATACGACAGATTCAGATTTATCCGGAAAGTCCCATCCGAAGGACGACGTGCTCAAGGCTATTTTCAACCTAAGTGAAATTTCACCTAACCAGGTTTATTTACATAACATACGTCTCATTATCGAGTACCTCACATTCGAAAAAGCCCTGGATCATTGCTTAATGTCCCATCCGAAGGACGACGTGCTCAAAGTTATTTTTAGCTTCCCGATTAAAACATCTGACCTAAGTGCCTCAACTAGATTTCTAAGTGGCGATCCTGAGCTCGGTAGACTCCATTCTTCAAATTTCTCGCTTTTTAACGGTTTATAGATTTAATATTTGTTAAAACTGATAGAGAACGACCGGATTATCTGAATCCTACACAAAAATCAAAATAAAAATGTTTTTCAAAAAATTTGCGCTATTTAACGGTTTATAGGCTTAATAACTGTTAAAACTGATACGACAGAATCAGATATATCCGAAAAGTCCCATCCGACGGACGACGTGCTCAAGGCTATTTTCAACCTAAGTGAAATTTCACCTAACCAGGTTTATTTACATAACATACGTCTCATTATCGAGTACCTCACATTCGAAAAAGCCCTGGATCATCGCTTAAAGTCCCATCCGAAGGACGACGTGCTCAAAGTGTTTTTTAACTTCCCGATTGAAACATCTGACCTAAGTGCCTCAGCTAGATTTCTAAGTGGCGATCCTGAGCTCGGTAGACTCCATTCTTCAAATTTCTCGCTTTTTAACGGTTTATAGATTTAATATTTGTTAAAACTGATAGAGAACGACCGGATTATCTGAATCCTACACAAAAATCAAAATAAAAATGTTTTTCAAAAAATTTGCGCTATTTAACGGTTTATAGGCTTAATAACTGTTAAAACTGATACGACAGAATCAGATATATCCGAAAAGTCCCATCCGAAGGACGACGTGCTCAAGGCTATTTTCAACCTAAGTGAAATTTCACCTAACCAGGTTTATTTACATAACATACGTCTCATTATCGAGTACCTCACATTCGAAAAAGCCCTGGATCATCGCTTAAAGTCCCATCCGAAGGACGACGTGCTCAAAGTGTTTTTTAACTTCCCGATTGAAACATCTGACCTAAGTGCCTCAGCTAGATTTCTAAGTGGCGATCCTGAGCTCGGTAGACTCCATTCTTCAAATTTCTCGCTTTTTAACGGTTTATAGATTTAATATTTGTTAAAACTGATAGAGAACGACCGGATTATCTGAATCCTACACAAAAATCAAAATAAAAATGTTTTTCAAAAAATTTGCGCTATTTAACGGTTTATAGGCTTAATAATTGTTAAAACTGATACGAGAGATTCAGATTTATCCGGAAAGTCCCATCCGAAGGACGACGTGCTCAAGGCTATTTTCAACCTAAGTAGAAATTGACCTACCCAGGTTTATTTACATAACATACGTCTCATTATCGAGTACCTCACATTCGAAAAAGCCCTGGATCATTGCTTAATGTCCCATCCGAAGGACGACGTGCTCAAAGTTATTTTTAGCTTCCCGATTAAAACATCTGACCTAAGTGCCTCAACTAGATTTCTAAGTGGCGATCCTGAGCTCGGTAGACTCCATTCTTGAAATTTCTCGCTTTTTAACGGTTTATAGATTTAATATTTGTTAAAACTGATAGAGAACGACCGGATTATCTGAATCCTACACAAAAATCAAAATAAAAATGTTTTTCAAAAAATTCACGCTATTTAACGGTTTATAGGCTTAATAATTGTTAAAACTGATACGACAGATTCAGATTTATCCGGAAAGTCCCATCCGAAGGACGACGTGCTCAAGGCTATTTTCAACCTAAGTGAAATTTCACCTAACCAGGTTTATTTACATAACATACGTCTCATTATCGAGTACCCCACATTCGAAAAAGTCCTGGAACATCGCTTAAAGTCCCATCCGAAGGACGACGTGCTCATAGTTATTTTTCACTTCCCGATTAAAACATCTGACCTAAGTGCCTCAGCTAGATTTGTAAGTGGCGATCCTGAGCTCGGTAGACTCCATTCTTCAAATTTCTTGCTTTTCAACGGTTTATAGATTTAATATTTGTTAACTGATAGAGCCATAGAGTGTGCTGGTTTCGGATTATGCCAACGTCAGCACAACGTTCAGACTGACTTTAAATATGGTGACACCGATCCACTATGGAAGAAAAATGCCAAAAAAAAAAAGATGTATGTATAGATATGAACACAAATTAAAACTTGTGTACATTGTGATATAATCTATATTAATAAAGCTGAAACGGGGTTTGTTTGTTTGTATGTTTGTTTGTATGTATGTATGTATGTTTGTTCCAGCATCACGCCCAAACCGCTGGACGGATCTTCTTGAAACTTCACATGTAGCATTCTTTTGAGCCCGATTGAATAATAGGCTATGTGGCGTCTCAAAATTTTTAACGGGAGGGGGGGTTGTAAGGGGGGCCTAAGTATATAAATAGTGCTAACACATTAACTAATGGTCAAATTGTCATGAAATTTCACACGTAGTCTTTTTAAAAGCCAAACAGGAAAAAAAGGTGTGTGGCGTCCCAAAGTTTTGAACGGGAGGGGGGGTTGTGGGGGGGCCTAAGTATAAATATAGAGCTAACTCTTTAACGGTTGGTCGGATTGTCACGAAATTTCACATGGAGTATTCCTGAAGGCCAAATAGAAAAATAAGGTGTGTGGCGTCCCAAAGTTTTGAACGGGAGGGGGGGTTGCGGGGGGGCCTAAGTATAAATATAGAGCTAGCTCATTAACGGTTGGTCGAATTGTCACAAAGTTTCACATGTAGTATTCCTGAAGACCAAATAAAAAAATAGGCGGTGTAACGGCTCAAAATTTTGTACGGGAGGGGGGGGTAGTGGCGGGGGGGCCTAAGTATAAATATGGTGCTAGCTCAATAACGGTTGGTCGTATTGTCATGGAATTTCACATGTAGTATTCTTAAAAGCCAAATAGAAATATAGGGTGTATATCTCACAAAATTTTGAACGGGAGGGTGGGTTGATGGGGGCCTAAGTATAAGTATAGTGATAAGTCATTAACGGATGATCGGATTGTCACGAAATTTCACGTGTAGTATTCCTGAAGACCAAATAAAAAAATAGGCGGTGTAACGGCTCAAAATTTTGTACGGGAGGGGGGGTAGTGGCGGGGGGGCCTAAGTATAAATATGGTGCTAGCTCAATAACGGTTGGTCGTATTGTCATGGAATTTCACATGTAGTATTCTTAAAAGCCAAATAGAAATATAGGGTGTATATCTCACAAAATTTTGAACGGGAGGGTGGGTTGATGGGGGCCTAAGTATAAGTATAGTGATAAGTCATTAACGGATGATCGGATTGTCACGAAATTTCACGTGTAGTATTCCTGGAGGCCAAATAGAAAAATAGGCGGTGTGACGGCTCAAAATTGTTTACGGGAGGGGGGGTTGTGGCGGGGGGGCCTAAGTATAAATATAGTGCTAGCTCATTAACGGTTGGTCGTATTGTCATGGAATTTCACATGTAGTATTCTTAAAAGCCAAATAGAAATATAGAGTGTATATGTCACAAAATTTTGAACGGGAGGGTGGGTTGATGGGGGCCTAAGTATAAGTATAGTGATAAGTCATTAACGGATGATCGGATTGTCACGAAATTTCACATGAAGTATTCATAAAGGCCAAATAGAAAAATAGGGTGTGTGACGTCAAAAAATTGTGAACGGGAGGGGGGTTATGGGGGTAGGCCTAAATTTGAAGATAGTGATAGGTCATTAACGGATGATTGGATTGTCACGAAATTTCACATGGAGTATTCTTTATGGTCAAAATTTGGGAGGGGGGGCTAAGCATGAAAATAATGCTGAATCATTGAAGGGTAATCGGATTGTCATGAATTTCACAGTAGTAGTAACTATGTATTCGCTGTGGGGTTCACTGTTGCAAGACATTTACTAGCTGTGATGTCAAGCGTTCCTAATATCGTACTAGCTGTGGGGTCCGCTGTTGCAAGGATCTTGCTAGCTGTAGTGCTCAGCCCCAGCATTCCTAACTATGTACTGGCTGTGGGGTTCGCTGTTGCAAGGCACCTACAAGACATTTACTAGTTGTGATGCCCAGCGTTCCTAATTACGTACTAGCTGTGGGGTCTGCTGTTGCAAGGCGCTAGCAGTGTGGCCCAGCGTATTTAACTACGTAGGTACTAGCTGTGGGGTCCGCCGTTGCAAAACTCATACTAGCTATGATGCCCTGTGGTTCTAACTACATACTATCTGTGGGGTCCGCAGTTGCAAGGCACCTACTACCTGTAGGGCCCAGCGTTCCTAAAAACGTACTAGCTGTGGGGTCCGTCGTTACAAAAGCATACTAGCTGTGATGCTCAGCGTTTCTAACTACGTACTAGCTGTGGGGTCCGCTGTTGCAAGGCACTTACTAGCTGTGATGCCCAGCGTTCCTAACTTCGTACTAGCTGTGGGGTCCGCTCTTGCGAGGCACATACTAGCTGCGGTGACCAGCGTTCTAACTACGTACTAGCTGTGGGATCCGCCGTTGCAAGGCATATACTACCTCTGGTGCCCAGCGTTCCTAACTACGTACTAGCTGTGGTGCCCAGCGTTGCAAGGCATATATTAGCTGTGGTCACAAACGTTCTTAAGTTCGCACTGGCTAGGACGTCCAGCGAAGCTAAGTATTCACTAGCTGTGGTTTCCGCCGTTGAAAGGCGCATACTAGCTGTGGTGCCCAGGGGTCCTAAAAACTTACTAGCGTTGCTATAGTTGAAGGACTATAAGCCTTATTCCGTATGAATAATTGAAAATTATAACATCAGGAATGTATTGTTAAAGGGTAAGCGGATTGGCATGAATTTCACATGTAGTAGTAGTAACTATGTATTCGCTGTGGGGTCCGCTGTTGCAAGGCATTTACTAGCTGCGGTCAATAGCGTTCTTAAGTACGCACTGGCTAGGATGTCCAGCGATGCTAAGTATTCACTATCTGTGGTTTCCGCCGTTGAAAGACGCATACTAGCTGTGATGCCCAGGGGTCCTAAAAACTTACTAGCTGGGGTGTTTGACGTTGAAGGACTGTAAGCCTTATTCCGTATGAATAATTGAAAATTATAACATCATGAGTGTACTGTTGAAGAATTTAAAAGACTTATAGGAGATATTAGTAGAAAAGTGAAAGTTCCCCGGGCGACGCCGGGTATTACTGCTAGTAAATTATAAAGAAAACACAAATGTTTTTTAATATTGTCTATTTCACAAAATATATAAAATAGATGGGAGTACTTTCGATATTGCTACCATCTTCAGCTATAAATACTATTTATGTATTTGTTAAGTCATGGCTGAAGGTGATAGCAATACCGAAAGTACTCCCATATATTTTGTGAAATAGAATATTAAAAAACATTCGTGTTTTCTTTATAATTTAGTCTAAGAAGAGATGTGGAAGTGGACAGTCTAGAAAGAGAGAAGTGTTTTTAGGATTAAGGTGTAGTGAACCAGTCTGAGTGAGAGAAGATGTAGGAGTGAAAATAATAACATTGGAAGTACGTAGAAGAGATAAGCGGGCCACAAGTGAAATAACTCCTAAACGGTTAGAGATATCAAAATTGTGCATAGGACTAAAGTTGTAGCACTCGCCGAGAGCTATAGTATGGCGTCCTCGAAAAGACAAAAATGACCCTTTTAATGGTTCAAACAGCCCTTCGAAGGGCGGGGTTACCGTTTGACCCTTAAGTTTCATTCCATTTTAATAAAGTACTAAAGAAACAAGGAAGAACTGTGCAAACAGATTTTTGATACGTCAAGTAGTTCTTGAAAAAAAAACGTTTAAAGTTTCACATTTTCTTATTCTGAAGTTGAAATTTAATAACTTCAGCATAAGAAAACTTTTTCCGAGAACTACTTGACGTATCAAAAATCTGTTTGCACAGTTCTTCCTTGTTTCTTTAGTACTTTAATAAAATGTAATGAAACTGAACGGTCAAAAGGGAACCCCGCCCTTCGAAGGGCTGTTTGAGCCATTAAAAGGGTCATTTATGTCTTTTCGAGGACGCCATACTATAGGTCTCGGCAAGTGCTACAACTTTAGTCCAATGCACAATTTTGATATCTCTAACCGTTAAGGAGTTATTTCACTTGTGGCCCGCTTATCTGGACCACCCTGTATATGCCCAAAATATAAAAGTATTATAAATAATGGCCACTATAAAAATAGTGTTAAGTAATTAGTTTGTAAGATTTCTTTTTGTTAAATAATTTCATTTTTTTAATTTCCAATCTTAGTTATCATAATTCATAATGTAGGTTAAGAAAAAATAAACCAAATACATATTTGTTCTCTATTCTATGCTATTCAATTTCCCTTTGAACCCAGTAAGATGATTTATACATTTGGATTGGATTTAACATATTTAAAATGAAACAAGATGGCATCTCATTACTCTATTTAGAAGAAATCCAAATGAAATAATTTGATAATTGAAATTTTTTAAAATAATAAATCTTCAAAATTGCACATCTTGAAATTTCGATATTTTTAAGGCCCTTTTCGGAAAATATTGTAGAAATCAAAATTTAGTAGAAGATCAGCTATAATCTCTACAGGAAATGTGCTAATATTCATTATTGGTTTATTTTTTATTATTATTTTCATTAATTTTATTTAATTATATATTTATTATTAATTTTATTTTAATTTTATATTTATTCAACATAAATATATTTTTTTAATTATCACATTTGAACATAACTATGAGGGTACTACTAATTGGACCTCATAGTTATGTTGGAACATTATGTGTCCACTGAAAAAGTAGAATAAATATTTAAATTTCAGTAGTAACATTTTATTTGTTCAATTAATTTTTTTATTAAAATTATTGCAATCGGCTAAAATCGTCGGTAAATCACCGGCAATGTACTTCCCCAGAACGATTTTTTTAAACCAATGAAAATAGTTTTTACATGGATTGTTTCAGACATTTTCGAATTTTGGGCCTTTATTGGTCTAGCTATGCTAAGATTTACATAGAATACAAAGATTACAGTAAGCAACTTACGATCCAGTTTCGTCTCTGATATAGAATCCTCCAGGACCAACTGACTTTGAGTTTCCAGCGTAGAAGTAGGCAGCTGAAAGAGACAAAGAAAGAATATAATATATATTATAATATAACAATAATAGGTAGTGGGCTTGAAAGAGAATGACGAAAGAGCGCTCTGGTAGTAGGCGATATGACTTCATAGTTAAATCCTGGGCGATTCAAAATTGACAAATAACTTACTTTAATAATAATAATATTATAATACTGTAGAACCTCGATTAACCGTGTCTTTATTATCCGTGGTGTGTAAGCAGTAAGTATAAGTTCCTAGAAACTTAGAGACAGAGTAGAGTGACAATGATGACAGTTTTGGCGCTAAAGAAGAAAACATTCAGACAAGTCAAGCAATGGAAGCAGTTGATGTCCTCCTCAACTTCCGCGAATAGGAAAATTTTGACTTCCATGACGTCATGAATTTGAGAAAAATTAGAACTGAAGTGAAGAAAATCATTTTAAACCGCAAAAAACAAAGAAGGATTACTTCATGTTTCAAGCCCTTATAACGTTATAACATGACAATGTACACACATATGTATATAACAGTGTACTGTACAATTTGTTAAATAAAAAGTGTTTCGATTAACCGTGGTTTTCATTTATCTGTGTGACCTCTCCTCCCCTCCCCCCCCCCACCATTACCCCGGATAATCGAAGTTCTACTGTAGTTGGTATCCCAATTTCACACACAATAGGCCTACTCTGGCCGCGGAGACATAATCAGCCCTCGGAAGGAAAATCATTTCAAACCAGAAAAAACAAAGGATGACATCATATTCCAAGCCCTAATAACGTTATAACATGACAATGTACACACATATTAGTAGTACACACATTATATGTACACACATATATGTAGTTTGTTAAATAAAAAGTGTCTCGATTAACCGTGGTTTTCATTTATCCGTGCGACCTCTCCCCTTCATTACCCTGGATAATCGAGGTTCTACTGTAATTAGTTAATTGGGGGCTGTTCACAACCTACGTCACACGCCTAGGGGGGGGGGGGGGGGGACTAAACAAAAAAATGACGTCACGTTTATTATTACACTTTAAAATAAGGATGTAGACAATTTTCTAAAAATTAATTTAATTAATGGCAAAACAAACATGATTGCAACAGTCATTACTTATTATAAATTGTGAAGTGCAAAGACTCCAACTGTTGTAAACTATTTTGAAGTGGTCTTCTTAAAATTTTGCCGGATCGATTTCTTCCACCACCAGCACGTATTATTCAAAACGGCGACAGTCTTTCGTTCAGTTCAGAAAACGGAGAATTTTCTCGACTTTTCCTGAATTTGACATTGCAAAAAACTTTGTACCCTGAAGTTTTCCTTATGTTATAGGATACCCATATGTGCAAGGAGACATAAAGCGGGAGACTTGCAAAAAGTGTGGCGTGTATTTCGTCACTCGAAACAGTGCAATACGGAGGCACCGGTAGTTAAAGTTAGACCGGTTCTGGTTGCAGCTAGACGTCAACGAGAAATTTTGGCCATCATAAAAAACATCGAAGATCAAGAAGAAGCCGAGTGGTTCGATGACGACATGATAGATAGTAATAGGGAAATACCTGAACCTTCTGACAGTGATCAATCTGAAATACCAATCATAACTATAGATGAACATTTAAAACCGATTTGGGAGGAATCGTAATATTCCTGTCTTTTTTCATGATATGGATTACCTCGCTTGAATAATCGAAATGTTAAATACTTAAATCACTGTTCTTTTATTTAATTTATGAATACAGATGAATATAATATGTATGTTGTATTTATGATAAATTGAAGTTTTATTATTTTTATACTATTTAGTACTTTTCTTTAAAAAAAATTTCAGTTTAAATGGGGGGATGAAAAAATGACGTCACGTTTAGGGGAGGGTTTCAATTAAATGTGACCAATTGTGAAGGGGGGGGCGGGGGGGGGGGGGGGGGGGGGGGGGGGGGTTAAAAACACCTCAAAATTGCGTGACATAGTTTGTGAACGGCTCCTTAGTTGTTGTTACTCAACTCAACGGATTATAACTATGAGGTCATATCGCATGCTACCAGAGCGCTCGCGTTCTTTCATCACCAAAGGGCGTCTGCCGGGTATCGAGCCTGCGATCTTGAGCTCAGGAGGCAAGCACGCTAGAGACATACCAGAGGAGTATAAGGACACCTCGACTACTACCAGGAAGGCGTTGATGAGCACTCCTATAGAAGAATTCCTAGAATTCTCTACCATATTTGTTCGTGTAAAAAAAAAAATTAAGAAGAATCTTGTATCAATTCATTAGGATAGCTCATTCCTTGTCCAATCAGGTTGTGTGTTGTTTGTAAACAAGGACAAAAAGAGAAGTCCTCGGTGAATCACCGCCAGTGTACTTCCCCACAACAAATTAATCAATTAACAAGGATTAACATCAACATTAAGGAAGAAAATAATAAGGAGGGGAAAGGGAAGAATGAGGGGGGAAAAATAAGGGAAAAAATAGGATGAAGGGTAAATAATGATAGTAAAAAAAAAATACAAGTAAAAAAAAGTAAATAAAATAAAGAAAGGCTATAGGTTACCTAGGTATATAATATACTTATTATCTATATTTATTTAGAGGGCGCCGGTAGCTCAGTGGTATGCGTGCTTGACTTCTGAGCTCAAGGTCGTGGGTTCGTAACCCGACCGAGGCCCTTAGTTTATTTTATCTGGGAGGTAAAATAAACTTAAGCACGCCGTCCTTCGGATGGGACGTTAAGCGATGGTCCCGAGCCTGTACGATGTCAGGTACTCGTTAAAGACCCCTACCCTAGGTGAATAAAAATTTAGGGTAGGCAAAATTTAGGACTCCCACAGTAGAGTCGGGCTCATGTCCATCAGAGTGACAAAAGAGCGCTTTGGTAGTAGGCGATATGACCTCGTTGTTAAAGCCCGGGCATGAGTCATAAAACCTAACCTAACCTCTATATTTATTTATTTTTTGCTTATTATTCATATCTATATGAGGTATGTTGTATGAGTATACATATACGTAATGTATTTATCGACATTCTGTTGAATGCATGTTTCTGTAAATATGCTTATGTATTCCCGTGTGTCTATATTTTTACTCTTACTGCTGTCTGTTTATTCTTATATTTATTGTTATTGTTACTGTTTGTTTTATTTCATATTTTCACTATTAGTTTATTTATTTCCACTGCCTAGTACGAATGCATCCATGTGAGGAAAATAATAGTAAGGAATATGGAATCGGAGCATGACCTTGAAATTGTACACATACAGATTTGCCACATTTTTTTTTTTTTTTTTTTCTCTTCTAATCATCAAGCTTGATACGCCAAATATATTGGACGCTGATGAACTTGGCTGTTTTACGTCCTTAAACTCCAAATCCTATCCTTAATCAATTAACATTTCTCTTCCCCTCCAAAACCAGTCGACCCTTTGCTCTAATATTTAACAGATGACTTATATAAAGGCTCCTAAATCCTCATACTAAATTTTGTGTCGATAAATTCATTACATCGGCAGTTATTAGGGTTTTTGAATTAAGTCCCCTCCTCTAGACCCTCTTCCCTTCAACCAATTCCGCTGAAAATTAATAAATGTCGTCCTTATGTGATTTTGAATTCACATATGTAATTTCGTCTTGATTCATTCATTCAATTGGCAGTTATTAAAGGTCTTGTGTTAAACTTCCCTCCTTATCCCCCTTCCCTTCGGTCAATTTGACTGAAAATTAATAGGTGATGTCCTTATAGAGTAGAGGTGACACATATAAAATTTGGTGTTGATTCATTCATTCTATTGGCAGTTATTAAAGTTCTTGTGTTAAACTTCCCTCCTTATCCCCCCCTTCCCTTTGGTCAATTTGACTGAAAATTGATAGGTGTTGTCTCTATGGGGTAGAGGTCACACATATACAATTTCGTCTTGATTCATTCATTCTATTGACAGTTATTAGAGTTACTGTGTTAAGCCTCCTCTCTAATCATCCCCTTCTCATTGGTCGATTTCGCTGAAAAACAATAGGGGTCGTTGTGAGGGAGTTCTAGATTTACATATAAAATTTTGTGTCGATACATCCATTCTATCGGGGATTATCGTGTTCACAGGCACACAGACATATTTTTTAAATTTCATATTTGCAATCTAAAGTTCGGAAAACATGAAATTCCGTTGAAAACTCCGCATCGAAATTTCGACCGATTAGATAATTTCCCCTATACTTCATATTGCTGGCGAAGTTACAAAAGAACAAGAATAAATTTAAAAAAAGAAAAGAATGTTCTGAAGAAGAATGCTGATTGGACAAGAAGAAAAGTACCCCCCCCCCCCCTCCCCTTCCCCCCGACTCTGGTGACGAAGTCCTTTAAAAAGGAAAGTGGCTACAGAGAGAGGTGACTCCAGGAACGCACTGTGCACTCTATTGCTGGTCAGATTCCCCGAAGCCATGCTCTTCCTCCGAGAGTCCCCGCTTCCAAGGAGAGTTTCCGGTTCTCCCCGCCTACTTCATCTCTTCCTTTTCAGGGCCCCAGGGCTCCCTGTTTTATTGTACAACTTGGGACAGGTATTTCTTGTTCTTCTTATTTTTTTTAATGTTTCAAGAGAAGTAAAAAAAAAAAATAAATAATAAAATGAAAAATAAAAAATAATTTATTCATTTGGCTACCCCAGAAGCAATCTAAACATGACAACCAACAAGAAAGATAGCAGTATTATTTTGGGATAATACCTCTTAAGTATGAATACAAAATAACATAATTCTGCAGCTCCTGGTTTTTGCAATATTAAATAATAAAAAAAATAGCATATACAAACCTCTGAGCTAAGGGCGCCCTCTATAAATTGTACACATACATATTATCTCTTAATATTATACCTATAATATATACTTAATATTATACTTACATAAATAAATAAAAGTACCCCCTTTTTGCATCTATTTCAATGTTATTTCACATCTTTTTGGTTCATCACAACTTAAGCCTAAACACTTTTCTCACTCCTAGCCTGTCCGTCCTTCACATCTCATCTCACCTCCACAACCCAACTTAGACTAGTCCATTCTATTTGAAACAGCTGTTAGTCGTCTTTTGTTTTCCGCTCATTGTTTCGTTTTAAAACAAAGTGCGACTTCATATAATACATATATTGTGATGTATAAAATTACACACATTGTAATTATTAAAATATTATAAAGTTAATTATATTTATTTGTATAAAAACATTAATGAATAAATATATGAAGTCGCATTTTGTTTTAAAACGAACCAATGAGTGAAAAACAAAAGACGACGAACAGCTGTTTTAAATAGAATGGACTAGTCTAAGTTGGGTTGTGGAGGTGAGATGAGATGTGAAGGTGGACAGGCTAGGAGTGAGAAAAGTGTTTAGGCTTAAGTTGTGGTGAACCAAAAAGGTGTGAGATAACATTGAAAGGATGCCCAAAGTAGGTACTTTTATTTATTTATATGTTTTAAATGCCCTAAATAACTTTGATTTGAAGAATGGCCAATATTTAAAAAGAAAAGAGACTAAAATAGATATAAAAATTAGGTTGTAAGATTTCCTTTTGTAAATAATTTGATTCAGTAGAAGACCAGATATAATTTATACAGGAAATGTGGTAATTTTATTATTTAATTATATTTAAAATTTATTAATTATTCTTTTTCTTTTAATTATTATTAATACTATTATTTTCGTATATAAAAGTAAAATGGTGAACAAAATGGGGAATTTTGTTTGAATTTTGAAATCAGCTTGTTTACTGAGAGTAGCGGAGTATTAAAAGCAGATAGTAGAATCACAGTTCGATTGGCCTTGGTGAAATTATAACCCTAATTTTTAATCCACCTAGGCTAGGGTAGAGGTCTTTAACAAGTACCTGAGATCGCACAGACTCGGGACCACAGCTAAACTTCCCCTCCGAAGGACGGCGTGCTCTTTTCACTTAAATCCTTCTTCTCCTCCCAGATAAAGGCCGGGTTTCGAACCCGCCACCTTAAGCTCAGTAAACAAGCACGCATACCCAGGGGCGTAGCCAGGATTTTGAGCGGGGGGGGGGGGGGGGGGGGCAAAGTTAGGTTACAGGGGGAGGGGGGGGGGGGGTTAAAAAGTAAATTCATTTTTTTTAGCTAATTTCAAAAATTTATTTAACATATCAATTAATACATTTTTTCTAGTCTGGCGGGGGTAAAATGTTTTTTTACATGTTTTCCAAGCATTTTCACCTTTAAAATTTGAGATGTTTGATGGGGTACCTTCTTTTTGTGCCATGGGAGCTTGGACTATTAGGTTATCTGTCTGAATCTCTAGGCTCTTCAATTCAATTATAAAATAATTCAAGATACTTACTAAAAAAACTTCCTAATATCCATGCTAATTTTAATACATTTATGCAAATATGGAAAACAGTCAAAACGGAACGGAACTGTTAGACGAAAACTTCGTCAAAACCTCAAAACAAACTGTCACGTGAACACAAACACAGTGAACGCCTGCGGCCTGCACTTACAACAGCTGATTGCTGATTTAGGGAAATTTGATGATCCTGTGGTAACTTGCAAGCAATGCATTTTTAATAAAAACTATTTTTTTAGTTTATTTAATTTTTATATATTTTTTTCTCTGGTCAGGGGGGGGGCCACGTGCCCCCCTCTGCCCCCCTGGCTACGCCCATGCGCATACCACTGAGCTACCGTCGCCTTCAAAAATCTATCTTATATTTAATCATTATTTTTCATTGCTTATATAATAATTTATTTTATTTCTCTTGGTATATTCTTTTATGTATTTTTATTATTTAATGTTTCTAATTTATTATTATTATTTTATATTAATATTTTAATTTTTTTATTAATATCTAGTGTTATATTTTTTTTTTACAAGATGCTTATTGTTTTTGTGCATATTGTAGAATAAATAAATAAATAAAACAATTTTGGAATCAGGAGGCTAGGCCGGAAAACATGATTATTATTTTATGTAAATTAATTAATGTATTTATTGAATTATATATTCATTTTATTTGTTATTGTAATTTTTTATTTAATTTAAAGTTATTGTTGCACAGTGTGTCAGACTCAAATAGTTGTAGCTCTTCGTGTAAATAAGGTATCTTAATATATTCTTATGCCGTAACCCAATTCATTGTTTGGGTTTAACATAAATAAATATTATTGTTATTATTATACAAATAGATAAGATGTTTACTAACCTGGTCCTTCACCGTCATAGGTAAAGTCACGGATATGGAGGGTCCGAGCGTCGACTGCGTACACCTCACCACTGACCGAATGGAGCAGTCTGGACAGAGGACCAATGTACCGACCGTAGTAGCCTCCTCCACCACGGCTTTCTGAAACAGATACAATAATGAAAACATTGAAATTCAGTATTTATTAACTACATGTACATATAGGTATCTATTTCTCTTATACATAGAACTCTATAATTTGGTGGTCAGCGAGTGCAGCTAGTAAACTACAAAAATGTTAATAGTTGTTGAATTGAAAACTTTTTCCAAAATTTTTTTCCCGAGTTTTTTTTTTTTTTTAATATTTCGGGACGATTCTCAAATTGAAAAAAAGGAACCTACTATCATCCCATAGAAACTTAAGAAACATTTTTATTGTGATTTTGTATTGCAGCTCTCGAATTTCTCTCCCAATATATTTCCATAGACTTGATACATAAGAACGTTAAACGTTTCAGAGAAACCTCCCCATGCTCATCAAACGAACTAGATAATCATAAAATCATGAAAAAAATTCGGTGAATCACCAACGATGTTAATTAATTATCCCCAGAACGAATTAATCAATTAACTAAACCAGTCGACCGTTTGCCATAATATTCAATAACTTATCTAGGGACTCCTAATTCCTCATACTACATTTTGTGTCGATCAAATCATTACATTGGCAGTTATTACAGTTTTTGAATTGAGCCCCCTCCTCTGAACAATAATGAAAAGTGTCGTCCGAATTGGGGTTTTGAATTCACATATGAAATTTTGTGTCAACCTCAGTCACTATGTCATGGGATGGTCCTCCTTGTGGTCTGGCAGAAGGGGGAAGGAGGGAGCAGGGGGGGACTGAGTGAGTTGTAAGTTGGGTCATTCGGTCAACCGGATTTTGGAGTGGCGCCTTCCAAACTGGACTATCTAGCGGGAGCCTCCATCCCTCTCACTGACATCTTCTGAAAGAGACGAGATCAGCCCATCGAGCAATGTCGCTAACCTCTCTCCCATCGAGGGACAGGGCGAGGCAAGCCTTCCAAACTGGACTATCTAGCGGGAGCCTCCATCCTTCTCACTGACATCTTCTGAAGGAGAAGAGATCAGCTCATCGAGCAATGTCGCTAACCTCTCTCCCATCAAGGGACAGGGCGAGGCGAGCCTTCCAAACTGGACTATCTAGCGGGAGCCTCCATCCTTCTCACTGACATCTTCTGAAGGAGAAGAGATCAGCCCATCGAGCAATGTCGCTAACCACTCTCCCATCATGGGACAGGGCGAGGCGAGCCTTCCAAACTGGACTATCTAGCGGGAGCCTCCATCCTTCTCACTGACATCTTCTGAAGGAGAAGAGATCACCTCATCGAGCAATGTCGCTAACCTCTCTCCCATCAAGGGACAGGGCGAGGCGAGCCTTCCAAACTGGACTATCTAGCGGGAGCCTCCATCCTTCTCACTGACATCTTCTGAAGGAGACGAGATCAGCCCATCGAGCAATGTCGCTAATCTCTCTCCCATCGAGGGACAGGGCGAGGCGAGCTTTCCAAACTGGACTATCTAGCGGGAGCCTCCATCCTTCTCACTGACATCTTCTGAAGGAGAAGAGATCAGCTCATCGAGCAATGTCGCTAACCTCTCTCCCATCAAGGGACAGGGCGAGGCGAGCCTTCCAAACTGGACTATCTAGCGGGAGCCTCCATCCTTCTCACTGACATCTTCTGAAGGAGAAGAGATCAGCCCATCGAGCAATGTAGCTAACCACACTCCCATCAAGGGACAGGGCGAGGCGCGCCTTCCAAACTGGTGGACATGAGCCCGACTCTCCCAAGGAAACCTAATTGTTGCCTTCGCTAAATTTTTAAACACTTAGGGTAGGGTCTTTAATTAGTTTGATTTAATATTGAGTTTTAGCCCAAACGGTCGATTGGCTTTGGAGGGAGAGCGATTGTTTAATTAATACTGGGGAAGTTCATATCAGGTGATTCACCGAAGACTTTCTGAGTGGATAGTAGATGTGTCATTTTTGAAAGTTTACAATACCAATTTTTTTTTTGTGAGTTGATGTGCTGACTGAGTTCCGTTAACCGTCACATTAACATTCCAACATGATCTGAAGAAATCAAACGACCCAGTCACCAGGAGCTCATCTCTCCTGTCACCGGACATCAAGTTGACGAGAAGTCACCATTGGGTCGCGTATTTCTCCCTTCTCTTCTTCAAGTTGCACTTTCTTCATTTCAATTTTGTAATTGCAGCTGCAATTTGACCAGTTTGCAGGCAATGCACTTCCCCAGAACGAATTAATTAATGATTCTCCTCCACTTCTGCCAATTTTGCTGAAAATTAATAAGTGTCGTCCTTATGGGGTTCAGAATTCATTACAAATGCAATTATTAGAGTTTGTGTGTTAAGCCTCCCCTCTTATCGCCCTCTTCCCTTTGGCCGATTTGGCTGAAAATCGATAGTTTGTTATCGTTAAAGGGTTCTGGATTTACATATACAATGTCGATATATTCATTCTATCGAGAGTTAACATGTTCACAGACACACACACACCGACAGACATTTTTTTTTTAATATTTGGAATCTGAAGGTCAGAAAACATGAAATTCCGTTGAATAGCTGGGGAAATAAAACTTCATTCAGACAGCCTGATGATGAGGACAACCTCGAAAGCCGGCAAACATTAAATAATAAAATGAGGTCAGACTTACGTATATATTTTACAATCTGTGAAATAATCACTTCTCGCTACGACACACATCTTCATACTATTAAAAGACTGTCTCAATAGGACACAGGAAGATTGCAAATATTGCGTTGCTTCATGTTAAACACACTGTCCATTTCCCATCTACTCCCACAATCCACTCACGATTGTTATTACATGTTATTTGTTATTATAATAGTTTATATATATATATATATATATATATATATATATATATATATATATTAGGGTGGTCCTTAAATTGAAAAAGTTGAAATTTTAAAACGTGCTCTCCCTAGGTCGAAAGAAGTTCCCAAAAAAAATTTTTTGGCGCCGAAAAAACGAGAAAACATATTGAATAACTCGTCCCCCATCGAGGTTGAATTTTAAATGGGATTTAACATGGGTTTCAAAGTTTTCTTCAGTCGATCGATTACTGAGCCGTTGATTTCCATCGCATTAAGGTAGAAAATGGTAATCAGGGGTTTTCGGGGTCGCTGAAGCAGAATATGATGTTAAAAACTCATTTTAATACATGCCAGCTGTCAAAAAACCTGTCATTATCATTTACTTTTTACATAATCATGGTTTTTTCAGTATTATCATTGTCGACAGCTGTCAAGTGTGAAAATTATTTTTAGAAATTGATTAAATATCGAAAAATGTTTTCCTTACATTTTTTTAACCGAAACTAGTGGACATTTTTGTTTAGAAACTGATAATACTCAAAAAACCGTGATTATGAAAAAAGTAAATGATAATGACAGGTTTTTTGACAGCTGGCATGTATTAAAATGAATTTTTAACATCATATTCTGCTTTAGCGACCCCGAAAACCCATGAGTACCATTTTCTACCATAAAGCGATGGAAATCAACGGCTCAGTAATCGATCGACTGAAGAAAACTTTGAAACCCATGTTAAATCCCATTTAAAATTCAACCTCGATGGGGGACGGGATATTCTATATGTTTTCTCGTTTTTTCGGCGCCAAAAATTTTTTTTTGGGAACTTCTTTCGACCTAGGGGGAGTACGTTTTAAAATTTCAACTTTTTCAATTTAAGGACCACCCTAATATATATATATATATATATATATAATAAAATGTAATAATAAAAATTATACAGAGAGAGAGAGAGCAATTATTAGGGAGAATAAAACACAATTCTTATAGGAGGGGGCCTTCGGGACCAGCCCAAGTTACATTAGTAACTCATAAAATCCCCGAGTACTTCCGAATTACTAATTGTGAAATCTTACAAATATTTAGTTATTCTTTCAATATTTTTCATATTACCTGATACAAAAAGTCATGAATCACCGGCTATGTACTACGATGTAAAAAAAATTAACACATAGTAAGGTTATTAAAATACTAGCAGTAATACCCGGCGTTGCCCGGGGAACTTTGATTTTTCTCCTAATCTCCCATTCGAATCCTATTCAATACTTGGAAAGTACATTCATGATGTTATAATTTTTAATTATTCAAATGGAATAAGGCTTATAGTCCTTCAAAGGAAGACACCACAGCTAGTATGTGCCTTTAAACGGCGGAAACAACAGCTAGTAAATACTTCTGCATCGCTGGACATCCTAGCCAGTACGTACTTAAGAACGCTCGTGATCACAGCTAGTATCGGTCTTGCAACGGCGTACCACCCCAGCTAGTGTTCGGAACAGCTGGGCACCACAGTTATTGTGTGCTTAAAACCGCTGGGCACAACAGCTATTACGTTCTTAGGAATGCTTCGCACCACAGCTAGTTCGTGTTCAGGAACGCTGGGCCACACAGCTACTCGTAGTATATGCCTTGCAACGGCGGGCAGTCCAGCTAGTAAGTTCTTAGGACCACTTGGAACGACAGCTAGTTCCTACTTAAGAACGCCGGTCACCTTAGATAGTATGCGCCTTGCAACTCCGAATTTCGTATTTAAAAATAACATCAATTCAAAAATCCCAATAACTGCCGATGTAATGAATGTATCGACATCAAATTTCGTATTTAAAGCTAAAATCCACTTAGGACATAACCAGTCAAATTTCAGCGATACCGGTTGAGGGGAGGGGGGAGTTCCGGAGGAGGGGCTCAGATCAAAAATCCACAACCCCCCTCCAATTCACAATTTTGTGACGTCACACACCTTTTTTCCTATTTGGCCTTCAAGAATACTACATATGAAATTTCATGACAATCCGACCATTAATTAATGAATTAGCACTATTTTTATGCTTAGCCCCCCCTTACAACCTCCCCTCCCCTTCGAAATTTTGGGACGCCACATAGCCTATTATTCAATCGGTCTTGAAAGGATGCTACATGTGAAGTTTCATGAATATCCGTCCAGCCGTTTGGGCGTGATGCTGGAACAAACATTCAAACAAACCCCGTTTCAGTATAGAAGTATAGAAGCCGGTGGAAGAGAATGGGTAGATGAGCGAATCTGAATTTAAAAATCCCAATAACTGCCGATGTAATGAATGTATCAAGATCAAATTTCGTATTTAAAATTAACATCCGCGGAGGACATAACCAGTCAAATTTCAGCGATATCGGCCGAGGGGAGGGGGGAGTTCCGAGGTGGGGGCTCAATTCAAAAATCCCAATAACTGCCCATATAATGAATGTATCGACATCAAATTTCGTATTTAAAACTAAAATCCACTTAGGACATAACCAATCAAATTTCAGCGATATCGGCCGAGGGGAGGGGGGAGTTCCGGGGTGGGGGCTCAATTCAAAAATCCACAACCCCCCTCCCGTTCACAATTTTGTGAAGTCACACACTTTTTTTTCTATTTGGCTTTCAAGAATACTACATATTAAATTGCATGACAATCCGACCATTAATTAATGAGTTAGCACTATTTTTATGCTTAGCCCCCCCTTACAACCCCCCCTCCCGTTTGAAATTTTGGGACGCCACATAGCCTATTATTCAATCGGTCTTGAAAGGATGCTACATGTGAAGTTTCATGAATATCCGTCCAGCCGTTTGGGCGTGATGCTGGAACAAACATTCAAACAAACCCCGTTTCAGTATAGAAGTATAGAAGCCGGTGGAAGAGAATGGGTAGATGAACGAATCTGAATTTAAAAATCCCAATAACTGCCGATGTAATGAACGTATCAACATCAAATTTCGTATTTAAAATAAACATCCGCGGAGGACATAACCAGTCAAATTTCAGCCATATCGGCCGAGGGTAGGGGGGAGTTCCGGGGTGGGTGCTCAATTCAAAAATCCCAATAACTGCCGATGTAATGAACGTATCAACATCAAATTTCGTATTTAAAATAAACATCCGCGGAGGACATAACCAATCAAATTTCAGCGATATCGGCCGAGGGGAGGGGGGAGTTCCGGGGTGGGGGCTCAATTCAAAAATCCACAACCCCCCTCCCGTTCACAATTTTGTGAAGTCACACACTTTTTTTTCTATTTGGCCTTCAAGAATACTACATATTAAATTTCATGACAATCCGACCATTAATTAATGAGTTAGCACTATTTTTATGCTTAGCCCCCCCTTACAACCCCCCCTCCCGTTCGAAATTTTGGGACGCCACATAGCCTATTATTCAATCGGTCTTGAAAGGATGCTACATGTGAAGTTTCATGAATATCCGTCCAGCCGTTTGGGCGTGATGCTGGAACAAACATTCAAACAAACCCCGTTTCAGTATAGAAGTATAGAAGCCGGTGGAAGAGAATGGGTAGATGAACGAATCTGAATTTAAAAATCCCAATAACTGCCGATGTAATGAACGTATCAACATCAAATTTCGTATTTAAAATAAACATCCGCGGAGGACATAACCAATCAAATTTCAGCGATATCGGCCGAGGGGAGGGGGGAGTTCCGGGGTGGGGTCTCAATTCAAAAATCCACAACCCCCCTCCAGTTCACAATTTTGTGAAGTCACACACTTTTTTTTCTATTTGGCCTTCAAGAATACTACATATTAAATTTCATGACAATCCGACCATTAATTAATGAGTTAGCACTATTTTTATGCTTAGTCCCCCCTTACAACCCCCCCTCCCGTTCGAAATTTTTGGACGCCACATAGCCTATTATTCAATCGGTCTTGAAAGGATGCTACGTGTGAAGTTTCATGAATATCCGTCCAGCCGTTTGGGCGTGATGCTGGAACAAACATTCAAACAAACCCCGTTTCAGTATAGAAGTATAGAAGCCGGTGGAAGAGAATGGGTAGATGAACGAATCTGAATTTAAAAATCCCAATAACTGCCGATGTAATGAACGTATCAACATCAAATTTCGTATTTAAAATAAACATCCGCGGAGGACATAACCAGTCAAATTTCAACGATATCGGCCGAGGGGAGGGGGCAGTTCCGAGGTGGGGGCTCAATTCAAAAATCCCAATAACTGCCGATGTAATGAACGTATCAACATCAAATTTCGTATTTAAAATAAACATCCGCGGAGGACATAACCAATCAAATTTCAGCGATATCGGCCGAGGGGAGGGGGGAGTTCCGGGTGGGGGCTCAATTCAAAAATCCACAACCCCCCTCCCGTTCACAATTTTGTGAAGTCACACACTTTTTTTTCTATTTGGCCTTCAAGAATACTACATATTAAATTTCATGACAATCCGACCATTAATTAATGAGTTAGCACTATTTTTATGCTTAGCTCCCCCTTACAACCCCCCCTCCCGTTCGAAATTTTGGGACGCCACATAGCCTATTATTCAATCGGTCTTGAAAGGATGCTACATGTGAAGTTTCATGAATATCCGTCCAGCCGTTTGGGCGTGATGCTGGAACAAACATTCAAACAAACCCCGTTTCAGTATAGAAGTATAGAAGCCGGTGGAAGAGAATGGGTAGATGAACGAATCTGAATTTAAAAATCCCAATAACTGCCGATGTAATGAACGTATCAACATCAAATTTCGTATTTAAAATAAACATCCGCGGAGGACATAACCAGTCAAATTTCAGCCATATCGGCCGAGGGGAGGGGGGAGTTCCGGGGTGGGTGCTCAATTCAAAAATCCCAATAACTGCCGATGTAATGAACGTATCAACATCAAATTTCGTATTTAAAATAAACATCCGCGGAGGACATAACCAATCAAATTTCAGCGATATCGGCCGAGAGGAGGGGGGAGTTCCGGGGTGGGGGCTCAATTCAAAAATCCACAACCCCCCTCCCGTTCACAATTTTGTGAAGTCACACACTTTTTTTTCTATTTGGCTTTCAAGAATACTACATATTAAATTGCATGACAATCCGACCATTAATTAATGAGTTAGCACTATTTTTATGCTTAGCCCCCCCTTACAACCCCCCCTCCCGTTTGAAATTTTGGGACGCCACATAGCCTATTATTCAATCGGTCTTGAAAGGATGCTACATGTGAAGTTTCATGAATATCCGTCCAGCCGTTTGGGCGTGATGCTGGAACAAACATTCAAACAAACCCCGTTTCAGTATAGAAGTATAGAAGCCGGTGGAAGAGAATGGGTAGATGAACGAATCTGAATTTAAAAATCCCAATAACTGCCGATGTAATGAACGTATCAACATCAAATTTCGTATTTAAAATAAACATCCGCGGAGGACATAACCAGTCAAATTTCAGCCATATCGGCCGAGGGGAGGGGGGAGTTCCGGGGTGGGTGCTCAATTCAAAAATCCCAATAACTGCCGATGTAATGAACGTATCAACATCAAATTTCGTATTTAAAATAAACATCCGCGGAGGACATAACCAATCAAATTTCAGCGATATCGGCCGAGGGGAGGGGGGAGTTCCGGGGTGGGGGCTCAATTCAAAAATCCACAACCCCCCTCCCGTTCACAATTTTGTGAAGTCACACACTTTTTTTTCTATTTGGCCTTCAAGAATACTACATATTAAATTTCATGACAATCCGACCATTAATTAATGAGTTAGCACTATTTTTATGCTTAGCCCCCCCTTACAACCCCCCCTCCCGTTCGAAATTTTGGGACGCCACATAGCCTATTATTCAATGGGTCTTGAAAGGATGCTACATGTGAAGTTTCATGAATATCCGTCCAGCCGTTTGGGCGTGATGCTGGAACAAACATTCAAACAAACCCCGTTTCAGTATAGAAGTATAGAAGCCGGTGGAAGAGAATGGGTAGATGAACGAATCTGAATTTAAAAATCCCAATAACTGCCGATGTAATGAACGTATCAACATCAAATTTCGTATTTAAAATAAACATCCGCGGAGGACATAACCAGTCAAATTTCAGCCATATCGGCCGAGGGGAGGGGGGAGTTCCGGGGTGGGTGCTCAATTCAAAAATCCCAATAACTGCCGATGTAATGAACGTATCAACATCAAATTTCGTATTTAAAATAAACATCCGCGGAGGACATAACCAATCAAATTTCAGCGATATCGGCCGAGGGGAGGGGGGAGTTCCGGGGTGGGGGCTCAATTCAAAAATCCACAACCCCCCTCCCGTTCACAATTTTGTGAAGTCACACACTTTTTTTTCTATTTGGCCTTCAAGAATACTACATATTAAATTTCATGACAATCCGACCATTAATTAATGAGTTAGCACTATTTTTATGCTTAGCCCCCCCTTACAACCCCCCCTCCCGTTCGAAATTTTGAGACGCCACATAGCCTATTATTCAATGGGTCTTGAAAGGATGCTACATGTGAAGTTTCATGAATATCCGTCCAGCCGTTTGGGCGTGATGCTGGAACAAACATTCAAACAAACCCCGTTTCAGTATAGAAGTATAGAAGCCGGTGGAAGAGAATGGGTAGATGAGCGAATCTGAATTTAAAAATCCCAATAACTGCCGATGTAATGAACGTATCAACATCAAATTTCGTATTTAAAATAAACATCCGCGGAGGACATAACCAGTCAAATTTCAACGATATCGGCCGAGGGGAGGGGGCAGTTCCGAGGTGGGGGCTCAATTCAAAAATCCCAATAACTGCCGATGTAATGAACGTATCAACATCAAATTTCGTATTTAAAATAAACATCCGCGGAGGACGTAACCAATCAAATTTAAGCGATATCGGCCGAGGGGAGGGGGGAGTTCCGGGGTGGGGTCTCAATTCAAAAATCCACAACCCCCCTCCCGTTCACAATTTTGTGAAGTCACACACTTTTTTTTCTATTTGGCCTTCAAGAATACTACATATTAAATTTCATGACAATCCGACCATTAATTAATGAGTTAGCACTATTCTTATGCTTAGCCCCCCCTTACAACCCCCCCTCCCGTTCAAAATGTTGAGACGCCACATAGCCTATTATTCAATCGGTCTTGAAAGGATGCTACATGTGAAGTTTTATGAATATCCGTCCGGCTGTTTGGGCGTGATGCTGGAACAAACATTCAAACAAACCCCGTTTCAGTATAGAAGTATAGAAGCCGGTGGAAGAGAATGGGTAGATGAACGAATCTGAATTTAAAAATCCCAATAACTGCCGATGTAATGAACGTATCAACATCAAATTTCGTATTTAAAATAAACATCCGCGGAGGACATAACCAATCAAATTTCAGCGATATCGGCCGAGGGGAGGGGGGAGTTCCGGGGTGGGGTCTCAATTCAAAAATCCACAACCCCCCTCCCGTTCACAATTTTGTGAAGTCACACACTTTTTTTTCTATTTGGCCTTCAAGAATACTACATATTAAATTTCATGACAATCCGACCATTAATTAATGAGTTAGCACTATTTTTATGCTTAGTCCCCCCTTACAACCCCCCCTCCCGTTCGAAATTTTGGGACGCCACATAGCCTATTATTCAATCGGTCTTGAAAGGATGCTACGTGTGAAGTTTCATGAATATCCGTCCAGCCGTTTGGGCGTGATGCTGGAACAAACATTCAAACAAACCCCGTTTCAGTATAGAAGTATAGAAGCCGGTGGAAGAGAATGGGTAGATGAACGAATCTGAATTTAAAAATCCCTATAACTGCCGATGTAATGAACGTATCAACATCAAATTTCGTATTTAAAATAAACATCCGCGGAGGACATAACCAGTCAAATTTCAACGATATCGGCCGAGGGGAGGGGGCAGTTCCGAGGTGGGGGCTCAATTCAAAAATCCCAATAACTGCCGATGTAATGAACGTATCAACATCAAATTTCGTATTTAAAATAAACATCCGCGGAGGACATAACCAATCAAATTTCAGCGATATCGGCCGAGGGGAGGGGGGAGTTCCGGGGTGGGGTCTCAATTCAAAAATCCACAACCCCCCTCCCGTTCACAATTTTGTGAAGTCACACACTTTTTTTTCTATTTGGCCTTCAAGAATACTATATATTAAATTTCATGACAATCCGACCATTAATTAATGAGTTAGCACTATTTTTATGCTTAGCCCCCCCTTACAACCCCCCCTCCCGTTCGAAATTTTGGGACGCCACATAGCCTATTATTCAATCGGTCTTGAAAGTATGCTACATGTGAAGTTTCATGAATATCCGTCCAGCCGTTTGGGCGTGATGCTGGAACAAACATTCAAACAAACCCCGTTTCAGTATAGAAGTATAGAAGCCGGTGGAAGAGAATGGGTAGATGAACGAATCTGAATTTAAAAATCCCAATAACTGCCGATGTAATGAACGTATCAACATCAAATTTCGTATTTAAAATAAACATTCGCGGAGGACATAACCAGTCAAATTTCAGCCATATCGGCCGAGGGGAGGGGGGAGTTCCGGGGTGGGTGCTCAATTCAAAAATCCCAATAACTGCCGATGTAATGAACGTATCAACATCAAATTTCGTATTTAAAATAAACATCCGCGGAGGACATAACCAATCAAATTTCAGCGATATCGGCCGAGGGGAGGGGGGAGTTCCGGGGTGGGGGCTCAATTCAAAAATCCACAACCCCCCTCCCGTTCACAATTTTGTGAAGTCACACACTTTTTTTTCTATTTGGCTTTCAAGAATACTACATATTAAATTTCATGACAATCCGACCATTAATTAATGAGTTAGCACTATTTTTATGCTTAGCCCCCCCTTACAACCCCCCCTCCCGTTTGAAATTTTGGGACGCCACATAGCCTATTATTCAATCGGTCTTGAAAGGATGCTACATGTGAAGTTTCATGAATATCCGTCCAGCCGTTTGGGCGTGATTCTGGAACAAACATTCAAACAAACCCCGTTTCAGTATAGAAGTATAGAAGCCGGTGGAAGAGAATGGGTAGATGAACGAATCTGAATTTAAAAATCCCAATAACTGCCGATGTAATGAACGTATCAACATCAAATTTCGTATTTAAAATAAACATCCGCGGAGGACATAACCAGTCAAATTTCAGCCATATCGGCCGAGGGGAGGGGGGAGTTCCGGGGTGGGTGCTCAATTCAAAAATCCCAATAACTGCCGATGTAATGAACGTATCAACATCAAATTTCGTATTTAAAATAAACATCCGCGGAGGACATAACCAATCAAATTTCAGCGATATCGGCCGAGGGGAGGGGGGAGTTCCGGGGTGGGGGCTCAATTCAAAAATCCACAACCCCCCTCCCGTTCACAATTTTGTGAAGTCACACACTTTTTTTTCTATTTGGCCTTCAAGAATACTACATTTGAAATTTCATGACAATCCGACCATTAATTAATAATGACTTAGCACTATTTTTATGCTTAGCCCCCCCTTACAACCCCCCTCCCGTTCGAAATTTTGAGACGCCACATAGCCTATTATTCAATCGGCCTTGAAAGGATGCTATATGCGAAGTTTCATGAATATCCATACTATATAATAAAAAAAATTTATACCTATATAAAAACATGAAATTCCGTTGAAAACTTGTAATCGAATTGCTGACCGACTATATAACTTACCCTATACTTCGTATGGCTAGGGAAGGGAAAGTAATTACACAGTACTGAGGATCAAGGATATTAAGGACCTCTGCCAAGAAAAATAAAATGAAAGCCAAGTATGAATGATGCTATTTACATACTTACTACCGCAACTACACAAGGTAGGTATAGGAAAAGTTTTATAATCCGCCAAAAATTCGATGCCGAATTTTCAACGGAATATCATGTTCTTCGAACTCCAGGCTCCAAATATGACAAAAAAAATTCTGTCGGTGAAGATGATAACTGCCGATAGAATGAATATATCGGCAAGAAATTGTGTATGAGGATCCAGGACCCTCTAACGACGACACAATTTATTTTCAGCCAAATCGACCAAAGGGAAGGGGAGGGGGCTCAATTCAATAATTAATAACTATGAATGTAATGAATTTATTTAACCACACAAAATCTGGTATGAGGATTTTGGAGCCCCTACGTAAATCAACTATTGAATATTAGCGCAAACGGTCCACTGGTTTTGGAGGGGGAGAAAAAAAAAACATACCTATTTAATTCCACAGATTGTAAAATAAAATAAAGTCCGAACTCTCACAAATTTTATTAATTTTTGTTAGCCGGCTTTCGAGGTCGCCCTCATCATCAGGCAGACTGATAAAATAATCTTGAAAACAACATAATTTAAAATGATTTAATAAATAAGGTTTAAAAATTAAAATAAACGTACATAAAAGTATATAAAAACAATCACGAGCAATTGAATCTCAGATGGGGAACAGAAATAACATATCTGTCCCCATCCATGAAATTTTAAATTGTTAAATTGTTTTTAAATAATTTTGTATACGTTTATTTTAATTTTTAAACCTTATTTAATGAATCATTTTTAATTATGTTGTTTTCAAAAATATTTTATCAGACTGCCTGATGATGAGGGCAACCTCGAAAGCCTGCTAGCTAATATCAATAAAATCTGTGAGAGGTCAGATTATATTTTATTTTAAAACCTTTGAAATAATCACTTCTCACTACATCAACCATCTTAGTTATTATGACTCATGCCACGACTTTAACTACAAGGTCACATCGCCTACTACCAGAGCGCTCTTTCGTCACTCTGGTGGACGTGGTCTCTACTATGGGAGTCCTAAATTTTGCCTATTCTATATTTTTATTCATCTAGGATAGGGGTCTTTAACGAGTATCTGATATCGTACAGGCTCGGGACCATCGCTTAACGTCCCATCCGAAGGACGGCGTGCTTAAGTTTATTTTACCTACCAGATAAAATAAACTGAAGCCCTCGGCCTAAGTAAGTTGATTCCTTTATGAATCATGAGAGAGTTATTGTTTGTGAAGGTAGCTAGTTATTGCCTAAGCAGGTTATGGGGCCAAGTTGGCATTTACGATCTACTCTCCTAAGTATGCTTTCTGACTTCAGACTTCCAGTTTCGGAAAAGGTTAAATTTCCACATCCCAGGAGAAAGACAAAAAAAGGTCGTCGGACAATCACCGGTCATGTACTTCGCCAGAACGAATTAATCCATTATTGAGCCCCCTTCCCTTCGGCCAATATCGTTGAAATTTGACAGGTTTAAGTTCTTATTGGGTTCTGACTTAAAATATGAAATTTCATTTCGATACATTTATTACATATATTTTGTGTTAAGCCTCCCCCCTAATCCCTTCTTCCCTTTGGTCGATTTGACTGAAAATCAATAGATGTCGTCGTTAGAAGTTTCTGGATTCAAATATAAAATTTCGTGTCGATACATTCATTTTATCGGCAGTTATCGTATTCACACATACTCAGACATTATTGTTTTTCTTCATATTTGGAATCTGGTGGTCGGGAAACATGAAATTCCGTTGAAAACTCGGCATCGACTTTTTGTACGATTACATAACTTCTCCTATACTTGGGGTAGTAAAAAACTTGGAGAGGTGGGCTTTTAGGAAGACACATTCATAACAGGTCAACCTTCTAATGCTGTGGTTACTGGCACAACAGCACCGGAAGCCTGCCCTTGGCAGATTCTGCTGCTGGGACCAGAGCGAAGTACAGTAGAACCTCGATTAACCATGTCTCGATTATAGTAAGTATAGGCTCCTAGAAACTTAGAGACAGAGTAGAGTGACAATGATGACAGTTTAGGCGCTAAAGAAGAAAACATACAGACAAGTCAAGCAATGAAACAAGTTCATGTCCACCTCAACTTCTGCCAACAGGAAAATGTTGACTTCCATGACGTCATGAATTTGAGAAAAATTAGAACTGAAGTAAGGAAGGTGAGGTTTTATGACTCATGCCCGGGCTTTAACAACGAGGTCATATCGCCTACTACCAGAGCGCTCTTTCGTCACTCTGGTGGACATGAGCCCGACTCTACTGTGGGAGTCCTTAATTTTGCCTACCCTAATTTTTATTCACCTAGGGCAGGGGTCTCTAACGAGTACCTGACATCGTACAGGCTCGGGACCATCGTTTAACGTCCCATCCGAAGGACGGCGTGCTTAAGTTTATTTCACTTCCCAGATAAAATAAACTAAGGGCCTCGGTCGGGTTTCGAACCCACGATCTTGAGCTCAGAAGACGCATACCACTGAGCTACCGGCGCCCTCTAACTGAAGTAAGGAAAATCATTTCACACCGGAAAAAACAAAGAAGGATTACTTCATATTCCCCCCCTCCCCCCCCCCCCTCCCGCCCCCTTCATTACCCCACCTCTACTGTAGTAGGTATCCCAAAATTTCTCCCCTATTCCAAGGAACTAACTCCACCCTAGACCAATTTCCACCCCAGTAGGATGTCCTAAATATTTCTAGAAGGGTGAATTCTATGCTCAGCGGGTTATGATTTCTACTAACTAAAAAAAAAAAAAAAAATTCTTATATTATAGATGTAATAGAGTAAAAATAATAATAAATTTAGTTGTCAGTGAATCACCGGCTATGTACTTCCTCTTCATAAATTAATCGACTAAGTGTTCCCTCTCCTTCCAAAACCAATCTACGTTTTGGGCTAAAAATCCAACATCGGGACTTGTGAATCCTCACTGATTTTGTATCGATATACATCGGCAGTTATTACATGTTTTGTGTTAAGCCCCCTCCTTTTGGCCAATTTCGCTGAATTTAAGAAATGTCATCCTTATATTTACTTTCAGTCAAATCCGCCAAACACAAATTAAATGATAACTGCCGATGTAATGAACATTTTTACACAAAAATTAGTATTAGTATTCAGAAGCCCCTAGTCAATTAATGCTTTTAAGCCCAAATAGTCAATCGATTTTAAAGAGAGAGCGAAAACTTACCTAATTCGTGCTGGGGAAGTACATTGCTGGTACTTCACCAGCAATTTTTTCAAAACAATAAAAATTGGATAATACGAAATAAGCAGAAAGAATGAGACTAGAACTACTGGCTGAACGGGGAAAGTGGACAAAATACAAAAAACAGGTTATAATATATTTAACTAATGTAAATATAGTGAGTGAGGTACGTGAGACAAACCAAGAGAAAACGGGAACACAACTCTAGTGTCATCATGTTTCTTTAGCTCAGGGATCTGCAACCTTTTTTTCTATTTGAGAGTCGCAATACGAATCAGCTGAGTTAGATTTTCAAGGGCTGCATATCAAAATAAAAAGTTGTCGGTAAATCTCAATCAATTTACTTCCCCAGAAAGAATTAGTCAATTAAATTTTCGCTCCCACTCCAGAACCAGTCGGCCGTTTGGCCTAGAAATCAATAGCTAATTACGTAGAGCTTCTGAATTCTCATCCTAAATTTTGTGTCAATAAGTGATGTCCTTAGAGTGTCCTATATATATCGCTACCTCACAACAAGACTGTCACAACTAAAAAAATGGGAATTTTGGGAACTGATCCTTAATGGTACTTTACTTTTAATTTATTTAGAAAACTGCTAAAGCAATAAGCTTTTACACTGTTAATAATACTTACTTTTAAGCCAATTTTACTTAGCTTTCACCATCGTAACACCCTTTAAAGCCCTTAAAGCCCAACCTTTTCGTACAATGGAAGACCGACATATCTGCTCTCTGGTGGCTAGAATTGGAAGTTACAATTGTGACACTCTCCCATAAAAAAGTATGCCATATTAACATTCTTCCTATGAGTTTAGTACGAATTCGATATTTTTTGAGTTGTGACAGTCTTGTTCTGAGGTAGCGTTATACAGGGTGGCCCAGATAAGCGAGCCACAAGTGAAATAACTCCTACACGGTTAGAGATATCAAAATTGTGCATAGAGCTAAAGTTGTAGCACTCGCCGAGAGCTATAGTATGGCGTCTTCAAAAAGACATAAATGACCTTTTTACTGGCTCAAATAAACCTTCGAAGGGCGGGGTTCCCTTTTGACCATTAAGTTTCATTACATTATATTAAAATACTAAAGAAACAAGGAATAACTGTGCAAACAGATTTTTGATACGTCAAGTAGTTCTCGGGAAAAAACGTTTAAAGTTGCACATTTTTCTTATGCTGAAGTTATTAAATTCCAACTAACTTCAGATTAAGAAAACGTGCAACTTTAAACGTTTTTGTTCCGAGAACTACTTGACGTATCAAAAATCTGTTTGCACAGTTCTTCCTTGTTTCTTTGGTACTTTAATAAAATGTAATGAAACTTAAGGGTCAAAAGGAACCCCGCTCTTCGAAGGGCTGTTTGAGACATTAAAAGGGTCATTTTTGTCTTTTTTAGGACGCCATACTATAGCTCTCGGCGAGTGCTACAACTTTAGTGCTATTCACAATTTTGATATCTCTAAGCGTTTAAGAGTTATTTCACTTGTGGCCCGCTTATCTGGGCCACCCTGTATATATACACTTTTTTTTCTTTTTTTTTTTCATTTTTTTTTTTTTTTTCATTTTTGGAATGTGGAGCTCGGAAAACATGATATTCCGTAGAAAACTTCAAATCGAATTTCCTGGCCGATTACATAACTTCCCCTATACCTCGTATAGCGGGGAAAATAAAAAAAAAAAGTTGTAGATGAATCATGGGTTATATACTTCCCCAGCACGAATTAATTATTGAGCATTGTCATTGCTCTCCCTCTAAGTCCTACCGACCTGTTTTGACTAAAAATCAATAGATGACTTACACAAATCCTCGTACTAAATTTCATATCGATACATCGATTCTAAAGGGAGTTTTTAGGGGTTTTTTTCTCCATTTCGATCGATTTCCCTGTTCACGATTTTTTTTTATTTTTTCATTTTTGGAATCAATAGTTGAAAAATATGAAATTCCAGTGAAAACATAATATCGGATTGCTATATCGGAAGAAGTAACCTCCCCATTTCTATGTAGTAATATCCGGTCTTTGTTGACACTATTCTAATTTTCACGAAATAGTGTTACACTTTTCGTAAAACTCTGAAGTAAATAGAGAAGGTTGTTTTTGTTTTCAATCCGTTTACAGAAGACAAAGTCACCAGCCTGACATTCGAAGACTTTTTTTTTTTTTTCATTTCTACTTTCTATTTTTCACTTTTTACCAAAAGGGGGAAAAAAATGTGTATATATTTTTATTATGGTGATATTGAGTTTGGAACATGTCCGAAATAGTCCTCTGGACGTGGGAGCCTATGTCAAAGGATGATTAGATAGACATAGGCTATGTGACATGTCATTGTAAAGCTCACCTCACTTCACTTTCACTAGCAACGAGAAGGCGACTTTCCATAAATCCAGATCATAGCCTTGGGTTTTCTCTTAGCCTTCTCCCTACTTAAACTTTACAGTTGTCATCGCGATTCAGCAACATTTTTTTTTTTTTTTAAGAATGTCAGAGTCTGTCTGACCAACTGAAGAAAATCATCTAGAAAGATTTATCTATAAGCGTTGTTAAAAGAGATTTCCTGTAATGACTACATCACAAATATTTTTCTTAATTTTTATAATTTTCGAAAAAACTATAATACATAAACCATATTTTATGCTATGAGTTACGATTTAAAAATTACATAGTATTTTTTATTTTTTATTTTTTGGTTTTATGTACAATGCATATTAGCCATGTCACTGTGTAATTGACTAGTTATTTACGACATCCATGGCCCCGGGAGGAAGTTCTATCTATGAAATAAAACTCACTCCGACGGGATTCGAACCCGCAAACCATAATGAGACCATGCGACCAAAGGCCTACGCTCTAGCCCGCACGAACCATGGCCCAAAAAAAAAAAAAAAGTTTATATTTAGAGTTCCGGGCCTTAAGAGTATAAGTCCAAAAGCATAACTTTTCAGTAGAGCCATTTGAAGTTTTCAAATACGCCTTATGCCTACTATGTAACTTGTACTGTTAAACGGGTATAGAGTTATAGGTACTGTTAGAACAAACCGAAAGATGGTAGCCTAAACTATACTTAAAAAAACACTTTTGGGGACTCCTTATACACATTTAGTTTACATTCTTCGGGGGGCTATAACTTTTGTTGTATTGATCTTATCTCAAATCTAAGGACTTTAGGCGATTGGAAATTTTCTAAGAAACAATTTCAGTAAGAACCAACTTTTCGTTAGTACGAACCATTTTCGGGTGAATCAAGGAAACGTCTAAAAATATGCGTTTCAAAACTACATTTCAAGGCGGTATGCTACTTAAATAGGAGGGCGCAGGTAGCTCAGAGGTAGTGTGCTTGCTTACTCAGCTCTAGATCGCGGGCTCGAAACCCGGACGAGGGCCTTATTTTTTTTTTTTATCTGAGAGGTGAAAAACCCTTGAGCACGTGTCTCTCCCCTTCCCCTTCTCAAAATCATTTCATTTTGTCTCATAGTACAGCGTTATCTTGAGAGTAGACATTCTTATACCCTGTAATGCCTAATTCTTATTGGTATAAGAAATTCCTATAATGAGCACATCACAATTTTTATTTTTTATTTGTAGAATTGGGGCAGGGGTGTAGGAATCGGAAAACATGTAGTTGTGATTTTCTGGCACATTACATAACTTGGACTATACTTTGTTGAGCTGGGGAAGTGAAGGAGTGAGTTGAGCGGACACAGAAAGGAGTGGACACCAACCTAGAGAAATGCGGGAGATAGTCGGTCGGTTCTGCTTTGATTATTGGTCTATAATTACCCACGGTCTGTTTGTTTAACAATATCCCGTTGTCTCAGGTCAAGTCTTCCAGTAGCAACAGGGAGAGGTGGCGAGGGATATCCCTCCGCACTGTAGTGTCGGTGTGGAGTGTACGTCGTTGTTATAAGAAAATCCTGTAATGGCCACTTCACATATATTTTTCTTAATTTTTATAATTTTTCAAAAAAAAAACTATAATACATAAAGCGTGCTTGACTTCTGAGCTCAAGGTCGTGGGTTCGTAACCCGACCGAGGCCCTTAGTTTATTTTATCTGGGAGGTAAAATAAACTTAAGCACGCCGTCCTTCGGATGGGACGTTAAGCGATGGTCCCGAGCCTGTACGATCTCAGGTACTCGTTAAAGACCCCTACCCTAGGTGAATAAAAATTTAGGGTAGGCAAAATTTAGCACTCCCACAGTAGAGTCGGGCTCATGTCCACCAGAGTGATGAAAGAGCGCTCTGGTAGTAGGCGATTTGACCTCATAGTTAAAGCCCGGGCTTGAGTCATAAAACCTAACCTAACCTTACAATTAGATATATTCCTTATAGACCTAAGTTAGAACATGTGACCCCTTCATTCCAAATTTCAAGTTCATAGCACACAATCGTTTTTGCGGTAGAGAGATCACAACTTTTCAAACACATAAACACACACACAGACATACATCATCGCGAAAATGGTCAAAACGTATTAAGGACATTGAACGTGAAAATCCATTTGTTGCATATGGGTGTTATTTTTTATAAAAAACACTTATTGGCCATTTGGTCTCCTAATTATAATTTTCTGGGTAATTTATGTACTACTATGTATAAATAATTAGTAATTTATGTTAATTTTAACAGTTTTTTGATGAATACATTTATTTTGTGAGGGATCTAAATTGCTTCTCATTTTCTTACAGTTGTCTGACTTTACGTGAGTTAAAAAGATATGAGAGATGACATTGAAAACTCGATCTCGGATTTTCGCACGATTACAATACCTCCTGCCTCTCTTTATCACTCGGTAATGTATTGTACATTCTTTGGAGCGATATAATAACTTGTTCCTATTGGTCCAACTCAAATCTGGAGCCATTTTGAATATTAGAAATTTCATTAGGAATATTTTTTTGATAGGACTGACCCTCTTCGCCAGAACTGAATTAGCACATCTGCCAACTTCATTTCAATCGTTTTTGAGTTGAAGCGCTCACAAAATTCCAAATCGCATAGACATCATCGCGATAATGATTAATAAAATAAAGGGACCTAGAAATGTGAAATGTTGTAAACTCGATCTCGGATTTTCGGACGATTACTAAAAACACTTAATATGCACTCTTGAGTATTTATCAACGTGAAAGGTACAGAGTTATAGACCGTGTTCGTATAATTATCCATTAAAATATATTTATGGACTGAAGGATCCATATCTAAATAAATGGACCTTAGATCTGATTTCTTCTAGAAAGGGAATGCAGTTCATTTTTTCACCGCATTCGTTATTTCTTTCAGGTTACATCCGCTAGTCAAATAATTCGGTGAAAGTTCAGTAATTGGTCTCTAGGAGTGAAACATTCAAACTATTTCTTGTACCGTTTGATGAAATCTGTCAGAAATTCGACGTTGTTTTCAACGGAATTTGATGTTTTCCAAATCCCTAATTACAAAATGAAAGAAAAATCTCCTGTCTGTATTCGATACGATAAGTGAAAATAGAATAACTAAAAAATTCAGTAAAACTGAAAAGCACGGCCAAGTAAGACGGTTTGAACACGTGATAACAAACACAAACTTTTTGTCACTTTTTTCATATTATTATCAATTTCCTGAATGTATTTTATTGTTGCTGTCTTTTTTTCGTTATCGTTATAATATTGGGTTATTTTTTATTATATATTTATTTTTTTATCTTTATCTATGGTGATGTCGTTCCGTTAGCTCAAGGGACCTTGATGTCTAAAACCTGTACCCACCCTTATTTACGATATACACTCCTGGCAGGTGACCAAAGCGTGGGTCAAGAATCTGATCACAATTTGTGATTTTAATTTCTCCAATTTGTCAAATTACTTATAATTATTATATTATTAATTTATCAAATAACTGATTTTTGCGTGTATTTTTTTTAATAGCGTTAACTATATTAAATGTAAAATTCAGTAAAAAAAAAATATGTGAAGTGGCCATTATAGAACTTTCTTATACCAACCACGCTTACAGATCACTCTCCCTTGTCAAAATTATTTCATATTGGCGTTACTGCGTATAAGAATGTCTACTCGCAAGATAACGCTGTACAAAGATACAAAATGGAATGATTTTGAGAAGAAGAGGGGGAGACAGAGTGATCTGTAAGCGTTGTTGATATAAGAAAATCCTGTAATGGTCACATCACATATATTTTTCTTAATTTTTATCATTTTTCAAAAAATAACCAATACATAAACCATATTTTAAAGTTCGTTGCTGTGAGTTATGATTTAAAAATTACTGATATATATTCCTGTTGTGTGGTAGTGTGGTTTTGAGGAGTGGCAGCATTGGATGCCTACGTGGCATTATAACAGTAAGTGTAACCTTTAGTTTGTTTGTGACTAGGGCAATATATTTATTTTGTATGTAAACTCATATAAATAAAAATTCCTTTTAGACATTTAGTTTACATTCGTCGGAGGGCTGTTACTTTTCTCATCTTAAATCTGAGGACTTATTAGCGGTTAGAAATTTTATAAGGAACATGTTTACTGAGAGATGATTTTTCGATAGGACTAAACGTTTTCAGCAAATCAAGAAACCGTCTAAACATATGTGCTTCAAAACTTCAACTCAAGATGGTTTTCGGCATGTAACTTGAAAACTGGACGACCTGTGAAAAATCGTTTTTCATATAAATTGTGTACTTCATTATTCTCTACAACTATTACTTGAAAGAAATTTTGATTGTGTCATAAACTTGAGCGGTATCTTGTAAAATGTACTTAGATCCTGGAGGTAAGTGGTCCTGATTTTCGTCAGATTTTGGCCAAAATCTAATCAGATCTAAGTTAGCTTGTGTGACTTCTTCATTCCTAATTTTAAGTTAATAGCTACAATCGTTTTTGTGGTAGAGAGCTCACAACTTTTCACATACACACACAGACAGTCATCATTGCAAAAATGGTCAAAACAGGGGACCTTGAAACGATCTCGGATTTTCGCATGATTACAATACTTCCTTATACTAAAGGTATAACAAAGTAAAAATCGTACATTACTTTTTGTTTTTTTATTATTTGTTTATTTTAAGTCACAAATGTACAAAAGCGGTTACACTGAAATATATACATAAAAAGCAAAAAAAATATATATATGAATGGCCTGAAGAGGAAAAACACCCAGTGGTGAATCCTCTGACATCACTTCATATCAGGAGATCTCTATGCCAAATTCTTGTTAATCTTCTTGGGGGATTATCTTCTTGAGTAGTAACATTGTAAGTTTTCGATGGGTGTGATGTTCAATTCGCGGTGTAATGTATTGTTGCTAACGTTTTGGTGGGCATTGTGTGATCAGTCGGATCTTGGATTGAAATATCTTTATTCGCTTGATATTCGAAGCCAATATAGTTGTAAGACACTAGTCCAGACACGTCTTAAAAGATAACGGTAACAACATAGTTTCTGTCGAGTTGATAATTTAAAACGCTCATTCAAATTGCTGTACACGATTTCAATCCGCGATATTGTGATGATCTGGTCATCAGATAAATGAAAACGAGTTTCATATACTCAATTTTGACCGATTTGTTTTTAGTTTTAGTCACATTGTGTAAAAGTTGGAATAATAATAATGAATTTATTTCTGTTAAACCAATACATGGTAATAGGATGCGTCAAAAGAATTTATACATTAAGATAGCTTATAAATTAGATTTATAACTACTTGAGTCTAACACATCTATGATTAGTAATAATAACAAAACTATTAAAAAAAAGTAAATAATTTTAATAAAAACTGAACAAATAAATACTTAAAAATATATGAGTGTATAAAATAAATTAATACAAGATACGTTTATAATAAGTAGAGACATTTTTCAATTGAATAAAAATTAAGATACCAATTTTTACTCTTAGGAAGTCTTTTTATCCCTACGATGTTTCGGGACGTTCTTACGTCCAATCATCAGGTCCCAATGTGCGAGATATGGAAAGAAAGAAAACAATTTAACTATAGCAATATATGAAAAATAATATATATATATATATATATATATATATATATATATATATATATATATATATATATATATATATATATATATATATATATATGTAAAAATGAATTAATTCATTTTTGTTTTTAATATAGGTAGCATTGGATTTCGAATGAGGTTAGTGTAGTGACAGTAAGATAGGTTATAGCTGTTGTGTTAAAATTAGGATTCAAAGACTATAAAAACCGATTTATAATGTTGGAATGCTGGATGGGCAGGTGATAAACTATAGACCGTTTTTCTCCTAAAAAGAAATATTTATTTATTGTTATTAAATTGTAAACATTAGTTTTACAGATAATACAATAATACAATAGTTTTACAGATAATACAATAATAATAATAATAATAATAATAATACAATAATACAATAATTTGAGGGTCAAGCCATCCCTGACTATGTAAACATTTACGGGGCGCGGTGTCCGGTCCGGGCCTACGTCCCCCCCGTCAGACAATGTCTCAAATGTCTACGTTTCTCCCACTCGGCCAACCAATGTCGGAGCGGCCACCGCTGTCTCCACTGTGGCCAGAATCATTTCATCAAAGATTGTCCTTCCCTTCAGAGCCAACCCGTCTGTGCAAATTGTCAAGGCCAGCACTTGAGTAATGACAAACATTGCCCGGTTCTTCTCAAAAGAAAATCAGACAATGAAAAAAAAATTCTCCGACCCAACTTATGTTGACATTGTAACCAATAAATTTCAAATTTTAAGTAACCTCCCCCAAGATTATCTTCCACCCAGCAAATCAGATGGAGAATTTCCTATGCTTGGCAGTGGCGGAAGCAGACATGTAACGAGGTTCCGTCCACGGAACACCAGAGTGCAGCAGCCATCCCAGCCCCAGCCCCTCCCCGTCACCCATCCACATCCTATACAGCCCATCTCTGAGAATCCTCACCGGTCTACCCAAGTAGAAAAATATATTTCTATCTTCATGAAATTGATAGAAACATTGAAGGCAGATCCAACGATGCCCCATGAAAAAATGGTTGAATATCTCGGCTATGTTTTGTTCAATCTAGTAGATAAAAATCAATCTGCTGATAGTATATGTAAAAAATATGAAAATATTCAAAATAGCTGCTCGTCTATGGAACAGTAAATCTCTTATAATCTTTTTGCAAATAGTCTGCTCAAACATTTTCTATCTAGTTCAAAGTCAATTGTTTTTCTATTTGTTTTATTTCTCTATGTTATTTATTTATTTTTCTCTATTATTCAGTCCGGAACACTTTGATGTATTAATTTGTAATAATTTTTTGTCAATGTTCCTTGGCGACTTTTCTTCAGGTCGGCTTTATATTTCTCTTGCCCGACAATGTGGATATTTATTAAGTTTTTTCTATTATCTAATTTTCAGTGTAGAGGCTTTTTTTTACCTTTATTCTATCATAAATTATAATCCTGTATATTTCCATGAATAACTATAAGAATTATTCTTGTAGTTCTCATTCTACAGATCTTGCTTCGAATTCCTCTATGCGTATTCTACAGTGGAATATCCGCTCATTCTCCTCTAACAGGAACTCTCTTGAACTCATTCTTTGCAGAGAGCGAATCGATGTAGCAATATTATCTGAGACATGATTGACGCCTAACCATGGGTTCAAGATATCTGACTACGAACTTATCTCCAACGACAGACAGGACGGCTATGGAGGCAGCGCCGTTCTTCTCCATAAGAGTATCTCTTTTGTCCTTATACCAATTTCCAATCCCTTTGAAGACATCCTTCAGATCTCCGCCATAAAAGCTCTGCTTCCTAGAGGATGGTTAACAATAGCCTCGATTTATGTCAAGCCAAACCAGTCTCTGAGTGTGTCCGATTGGTGCAGCCTCCTCAACCAGCTTCCTCAGCCGGCCTTCATAGCTGGAGACTTAAATGGCCATCACCGCGCCTGGGGATGTTCATATAACGATGCAGCTGGGGCAACACTGCTCCACCTCATGGATCAGTACAACTTGTGTTTTCTTAACGACGGCTCCCCCACCCTTATAACTAGACCAGGTCGGCAGCCCTCAGCCCCTGACCTCTCCCTTCTCTCAGCTAGTCTGGCTCCATCTTGTTCTTGGTCCATCCTCCCCGACCATATTGGCTCTGATCACTTCGCCCTCCTCGTTCATCTGCAGATAGATTCGGCTCGGATCGACAACCCATCTCTTCCTCTACAACGCTGGCTCATCAACAAGGCGGATTGGAATGGTTACACACAAAATATCGAATTCCTTGTTCAATCTAGTTCTCCTGCATGTTATCAGGATCTAGTTGATATCATCAATCGAGCAGCTAGTAAAAGCATTCCACTTCAGAAATTGAGTTCTACAATACCCCAAAGAAACACGAAACGCGTCCCCAAGCATTGGTGGGATGACAGCTGTCAACATGAGTGGGAAAAAAAACAAAACACTTTTTGGAAATATAAAGCACAACCGACCATGAACAATTACCTGGCAGTTCAGAAAGCCACAGCTGTCTGTAGGAAATTTTTCAAGGAAAAAAAGAGAGAAAGTTGGGTTCGGTTCTGCAATTCTTTGAGCAGAGAATCAGATATTGGATGGGTTTGGAAGAAAATCCGACAAATGAAAGGTTCTGCCATCTCACACCCTTCATCTAACACTCAATGGCTTGAAGACTTTATAGATCTTCAGGCTCCACCGTCTGTTGCTGAGAACATTATATGCAATAACATAGCCATCGACGAAGAAGTGGAATTTAATGGCCCATTCACCATGGATGAGCTAGAAGCTGCCATCAAATCTAACTCCAACACTGCTCCTGGATACGATCGCATCCATTACCCTATGATTTGTCATCTACCAACTATTGCCAAGCACTGCCTCCTTCGTATATTTAATTATATTTGGATGCATGGTAAGGAAACTCCGGAGTGGGCGATTCAAGTGATCATCCCCATCTTAAAACCAGGGAAACCTGCTGATGAGCCCTCTTCATATAGACCTATATCTTTATCCTCCTGCTTCCTTAAAACATATGAAAGATTGATTAAAGCCAGACTTGAGTGGTGGACTGAAAAGAATAATTTGCTTCCCGACTTCCAGCACGGTTACAGGAAATCTCATAACACTTTCGACAATATCTCTACTTTGGTCTCCGATACATACAGCTCTTTCTCAGAGAGTAAACTAACATTAGCAGTATTCCTGGATCTTACAAATGCATATAATTGTGTGAATATTAACATTCTGAAAGAGATCATGCTGCAAATGGGTATACCTGGAAGAATAATTCAATCTTCTATAAACCTTGTAAAAAAGAGGACTCTTTACATTCAGTTAAACAATGAACTTCACGGTCCACGCTGTGTTCATCTCGGCCTCCCTCAGGGTGCCGTCCTCAGCCCTCTTCTCTTTTCACTTTACTCATCCTCTCTGCAGAAACTTTCATCTCCAACTGTCAAAATATCACAATTTGCAGATGACATAACAATATACACTTCCCACAAAACTGTAGATGGAGCCATCAATGAACTCGAGCCAAAATTTGAGCTGCTTTCTCAGTGGAACAAGACAATGGGTTTTTCCTTATCTGAAGAAAAAAGTACTGCCATGCTATTAACTCGTCGTAGAAAAATAGACTTCCCAGATGTTTTAAAACTTGGGTGTTACAAAATAAGATCCTCTCTCTCTTGCAAATTCCTCGGAGTAATTATTGATCGTAAGCTCTTGTGGAGACAACATATTCTCTACTTGGAGGAGAAGTGCGAGAAGGCTTTAAACATACTACGATGTGTCTCGAAAATCAAATACGGCTCTCACCCCAGCATTTGTATTATGTTATACAGAGCCTTAGTCCTGTCCCGAATAGACTACGGCAGTATGTTTTACGGAGATGCAGCAAAGACACATTTAGCCCGCTTGGATAGACTTCAGTTTAAAGCTATAAGATGCTGCCTCGGTGCTATGCTGTCCACTCCAACTAATACTTTACTGGCAGAGGCTAAGGTGATGCCGTTACATCTGAGACGAAATCTGTTGGCAGGTAAATTTTTATCCAAACGCCTAAATAAACCAAATGCTCCAGTGATCCCTTCTCTAGACCAACTGACTTATCTGGTCAATACATCACCTACCTGGCAACACAAACGTCCTCCCATCCTAATCCAACAGTTGGTGCGACTTAAACATCTGACTCTGGGAAGTCATATCTCCAGCAAGGATACAAGTGTTTCATACTCATGGGAGAGCCGTCTTCATAAAGCTAATGTTATAACAGACCAAAGTGATTTGACTCCATACCCTGAGTTCGTTCAGAACTGTTTTGAAGCGGGATTTACCCCTGTTGTTACTACCATTTACGCCGATGGTTCTAAATCCCAGAGAGGAGTTGGAGCTGCTTTTCTGGACCCCCACAATAAATATTCAAGGCAAATCCAATTAAATCGCATTTCTACAATATTTTAAGCCGAGAGTCTTGCCATTAGAGAGGCGCTCAAGTATCTCCACAGCCGACCTTTGGAGCATGCCATTATACTATCCGACAGTCTCAGCGTTTTAACAGCTCTCAGAAACCCCTTGAAGATCGACAATCCTCTTTTGTTTGAAATCATTCAGCTACTGATCTCTCTGTCCAGGACCAACACTACCGTATATCTGATGTGGATCAAGGGTCACAGTGGCAACAAGTACAACGATCTAGTTGACAGGCTGGCCAAGGAGGCGGCCGAGTCAGGGAGTCTCATGGACCTCTTGACAACCTCAGACATCAATTCACACATCAAAGGAGCATCGATGCTGCTATGGCAGAAAGAATACGACGCAATGAAGAACATGAAGGGGAGCTTCTTCACCAGGATCCAGCCTTCTATCCCTTCCCAGCCATGGTTCCACCACCATAATCGAACCAGACACTTCTTCACTTCCATTTGCCGCCTTAGACTCAACCACAACCGATTACCATTCCACCTTCATAAAATCAAAATTTTAGATCATCCTTTTTGTAGCTGCGACGGACTCACTCCAGCTGACTCCAATCATGTCTTGTTAGCTTGTCCACTAACTGCCCTCCACAGAGACCAGCTATTTCATACCTTAATATCCCATGGTGTCCCTCTACCAACCGATATCAGATTAATAATTAGTAGAGTTAAAAATATTGAGATCCTAGACGCTCTTTTTAGTTTTATTTCCGCAAATAGTATAGTTTTATAGTTACTCCAAATTTAATGCTAACTACATCTTCACTTGTAAAATTATTTAGTCCCTTCTTTTCAGTCCCCCCTCTTGCAAAATGTCTAAATTAACTTATTTAATCCATCCTTGCCAAATTTGTACCTCATTAGTGCCTTGGCTGATATGCATTGATCATAAGGCCAAAACGGGAAAAATAAAAAAAAAAAAAAAAAAAAATCTTTGCATATATAGATCACATGATATTTATTATAAATTAAAAAAAAAAATCATATATTAACATTGATGACGTCATCCGGACGCCCGGACACTGAAAAAGGAAAAAGAAAACAGTTTTTTTTTTTGTTTTTTTTTTGGTTTGTGGCCCTATGGTCTAAGCATATCAGCAAAAAAAAAAAAAAAAAAAGTTATTTTTTGCCAAATTTGACCCTTCGAAACTTGGTCAAAAATGATTCTTTTTGGCTACTTTTTTTTTTTATTTTGTTCAGCTCTGAGTTCTCCAGAGGGCTATGTCGGAAAAAACATATTTTTTTAAATGAATAATATATACTTTTTTCGATGCAAAAAGCGGCATTTGATGTCACGAGAAAAGTAACACAGCAGTGTCTTTCGACATTTTTTTGTGTTGATACTTTCATTATATCGGCAGTTATTGGGGTTTGTCAGTTGACCTACCCCTAGCCTTTGGCCAGTTTCACTGAAAATAATTAGGTGTCCATAATTATATGGTTCTGGATACTCACATAAAATTTTGTAGCTATACGAAATAATGGGGAAGTTATGGAATCGGTCGGAAAGTCGGAATTTCATTTTTTTTTCTGACAAACTGATTCCAAAAATGAAAAAAAAAAAAAATATCTGTGTATATTTTTGAACACGATAACTCCCGATAGAAAGAATGTATCGACACGAAATTCTATAATATTATGTAAATCCAGAAACCTGTAACGACAAAATCTATTGTTTTTCAGTCAAATCGATTGAAGGGAAGAAGGGGGATTAAGGGAAAGGTTTAATATAAAAATTCTAATAACTGCCGATAGAATTTCGACATAAAATTTTGTACGTGCGACCAAGACAAAACCCAATGGGGACATGACCAGTCAAACTACAGCGATATCGGATAAAGGGAAGAAGGGGATTAGTTAGTTATTATGACTCATGCCCGGGCTTTAATTAAAAGGTCATATCGCCTACTACCAGAGTGCTCTTCCGTCACTAGTGGACATGAGCCCGACTCTACTATGGGAGTTCTAAATTTTGCCAACCATAAATTTTTATTCACGTATGGCAGGGATTTTTAACGAGTCCCTGACATCGTACAGGCTAAGGACCATCGCTTAACGTCCGCTCCGAAGGACGGTGTCTTTTAAGTTTATTTTATCTCCCAGCTATCTGAGCTACTAGTGCCCTCTGAAGGAGGGGATCTGAATTCAAAACCTCATAAGGACGACACTTATTAATTTTCATCGGAATTGGTAGAAGAGAAGAGGGATCAGAGGGGGAAACCCCTAATAACTGCCGAAGTTATGAATTTATCGACACAATATTTAGTGTGAGGATTCAGAAGCCACTATGTTAGTCAAATATTGATTTCTACCCTAAACGGTCGACTGGTTCTGGACAGGGAGCGAAAAGTTAATTGATCAATTCGTTCTGGGGAAGTTCATTGCCTCTGATTTACCGACGACTTATTCTCTTTTCATTTTTTGAAAGAGAGGATCGGAAAAACTTAACATCATATAATTTTTGACCGATTACATAACTTCTCTTATACTTCGTATGGCTGTTGAAGTAAAAATGGACAAGTCTAAAGGGGCCCTCACACTGGCAAAAAGTTTGCACAAAAATTTGAAGATGTCGGTTTTGTGCAAAAATATTGAGAGTGTGAGGACAAATATTGTGCAAAAAAGGGGTATTCAATATTTTCTGGGGCGTTCAAAAGTTTTCTGAAAGTTTAGAAAATTGTTGCGGACCTGTCAATATTTTGTAGCATTCGTGTATCACATTTCTCAATGAGAGGGCAAACCATACTCAACAGTTGCTCAAACACCTCTTCATTCATTCTCAGGAAGTTTTGATAAAGTGTAGGTTCCAAGCTCAGTTCGCCAAGTAGGTTACCATGACCATGGGTCGGTCGCTTCTTCAAATAATTCCTGAGCCACACTCTTTTCTTCTTATTATTTAAAGAGTCTCAACACTTCACACAATACAACTACGCTACTTTCAACCTCCGGGTTTGCCCTGTGCAAAGAAACGTATGCGGCTATGGCTGAGTACAACGCGATGCTCCGTGCTTCCATCACGAATGTTTAGTCGACACTCAAATGTTGTGCAATATTTTTGTGTAGTGTGAGGGGTCCACGACCATTCAATATTTTGTACAAAAATAAGCTCAATATTTGTGCTCAAAATTTTGAGCGAAATTTTTGCCAGTGTGAGGGCCCCTTAACTCACAAAAACACATTTTCTATCACTGCTCCGTAGTATGGATTCATCGCATCCATCGGGGGGGGGGGGGGGGGGGGGGGGGGGGGGGGGGGGATTCACCCATCCTTCCGTATGCCCTTGATTCAGTCGAGGAAAACTCTTTAAAAAGATGTTTCTCATCTTTTTGTTTCTGTGTCTGTGTGGCCTGTCTCCCATCATGAAGGCAAGAAGTGAAAGTTAGTATATCTCCTGAGGTCGACCTCACCAACATCTATTACAAAACAGGTGTCATGAACCCCCCCCCCCTATTAAGTCAGCCAGGACTTAATAATACACTGCCTTTATAATTTGTTAACAACTTTACTTAGAAAAGCACATGAATTCCCATACATTATGACCACTATTGAAAGGATGCCTCAAGTAGAAAATATTTGCCGAAAAACCTTAAATTCGTCCATAAGATGCTATGATAAATAGACCGAGCCAAAATGGGCTGAATTTCGCTTTGAGGCCCCCAAAAACAATTTTTGATCCTAATATTTTTCTATAACGCAATCGGTAGAGATTTATCGCAAAATAATATTACAAAGTACAGAGTGATTCCCAAAAAAATAAATAAATAAATTGTCTCCCTCTGTGTGTATCTGTGAACACGATAACTCCCGATAGATATATATGAGTCCAGAACCCTCTAAGGATGACATCTATTAATTTTCAGCCAAAGGGACAGAAGGAGATTAAGGTAAGGATTAACACAAAAACGCTAATAACTGGCATTGAAATCAACGTATTGACAAGAAATTTCATATTGTAAATTCAAAACAGTATAAGAACGACAATTATTAATTTCAGCAAAATCAGCCAAAGGAGGGGGGGGGGGGGGGGGGGGTCAAAGTGTGACTCAACTCAAAAATTGCAATAATTGCCGATGTAATTAATGTATCGACACAAAATTCAATATGTGGATTCAGAAGTCACTATGTATGTCAAATATTTAGGTTTAGTCTAAACGGTCGATTGGCTTTGGAGGGAGAGCGGAATCGTAGTTGATTAATTCGTATTGAGGAAGTACATAGCCGGTGATTCACCGACGACTTATTCATTTTGTAATCGTACAAAAATTCAAGTTGGAGTTTACAACAGTAAAGTTTTATTCCCTGAACACGATTTGAACATCATTATATAGGTTAGGTTAGGTTTTATGACTCATGCCCGGGCTTTAACTACGAGGTCATATCGCCTACTACCAGAGCACTCTTTCGTCACTCTGGTGGACATGAGCCCGACTCTACTGTGGGAGTCCTTAATTTTGCTTACCCTAAATTTTTATTCACCTAGGGCAGGGGTCTTTAACGAGTACCTGACATCGTACAGGCTCGGGACCATCGCTTAACGTCCCATCCGAAAGACGGCGTGCTTAAGTTTATTTTACCTCCCAGATAAAATAAACTAAGAGCCTCGGTCGGGTTTCGAACCCACGCTCTTGAGCTCAGAAGTCTACTTAGATTTGAGTTTTGCGTTATACAGGGTGATTCCCTCGTAACTTAAAAAAAAATGTATGAAACAACCGAAAATGGAGTAGAATGCCGCCAACCGCACCTTTCTATTTCAATCCGTTGCCGAGATATGATTTTTTAATTTTTCTAAAATGTTAACGTTTTAGATGTTATTTCGGTTCTAAGTTGGTGATTTTCAAACTTGGAAGTACACTAGTCTGATAGGAAATGTAACGCTGATTCCGAAAATGTGGTCAAAAGTTGATTTTAAGGGGAGAAATGTGATACTTGATAGCCAAAAACGTGGTTATCTCGAAAAAACCTTTAAAAAATCATATCTCTGCAACGCATTGAAGTAGAAAGGTGCGGTTGGCGGCATTCTACTCCATTTTCGGTCTAGTTTCATACAAGTTTAAGTTACGGAATCACCCTGTATATTAGTCGTTTCGATCTCACAGTTAATTTTGACATTTTGTCGAATAGTCGTTAGTAACAGTTTGTAAACTGCGATTTGTGTCAAATTTGTGGAAAACTAATAAAATAAATGAAAACAAAGTTAAAAATATGTAAAATATATTGATTGGTGTTCCTGACTACACCCAAGTCATATTGCCCTGACTACACCCAAGTCATATTGCACTGACTACACCCAAGTCATATTGCCTTGACTACACCCAAGTCATATTGCACTGACTACACCCAAGTCATATTGCACTGACTACACCCAAGTCATATTGCCCTGACTACACCCAAGTCATATTGCACTGACTACACCCAAGTCATATTGCACTGACTGCACCCAAGTCATATTGCACTGACTACACCCAAGTCATATTGCCCTGACTACACCCAAGTCATATTGCACTGACTACACCCAAGTCATATTGCACTGACTGCACCCAAGTCATATTGCACTGACTACACCCAAGTCATATTGCACTGACTACACCCAAGTCATATTGCACTGACTACACCCAAGTCATATTGCCCTGACTACACCCAAGTCATATTGCCCTGACTACACCCAAGTCATATTGCACTGACTACACCCAAGTCATATTGCACTGACTGCACCCAAGTCATATTGCACTGACTACACCCAAGTCATATTGCACTGACTGCACCCAAGTCATATTGCACTGACTGCACCCAAGTCATATTGCAGTTCTTAATACAAGAAACTCTGTGACTAGCCCGAGCAATACAAGGTACCCAAACTAGTTTAATTACATAATAGTCCATAATTATTCCTAATTAAAGGACATATATAATTTTAGTATCTAGTTTTCTTGAGTGACTCAATTCTTTTTATAGTTTGAAACGTACAATGAGTACGAGGTGAACGAGCACTTACAGCTCGGCCTTATAATATCTCAAGCCAGTCTCTTTCCAGTTCTTCAATTTACCTTTATGCAATGTAGAAAATTATGAGAAACTAATTTTTAAATCTATTTTTCATGTATATTTGAAATTGAAAATTACTTTTTAACACGAACATGACTTGTATACAATTTTATATAATGTATTTCTCTAAGAAGAAAAGCGTTTTTTGATGCTTTTCCTAGCTATAGTTGTAGGGAAACTCATGTTTTCAACGGAATTTCATGTTTCCCGATCAAATCACCGACAATGTACTTCCCCAGAACGAATTAATCAATTAACTTTTCGTCCCCCCCCCCCCCTCTTCAAACCAAGTCAAACTGTTTACGCTAATACTCAGCTTACATAGTGGCTTCTGAATCCTCAAACTAAATTTCGTATCGATATATTCATTACATCGGCAGGTATCGGGGTTTTTGAGTTGAGCCCCCCCCCCCTCTGATGGCCTTTCACTTCTGCCGATTCCGCGGAAAATTAATAAGTTTAGTTAAACGTCACTCCTAATCCCTTCTTTTTTGCCGATTTGACTGAAAATCAATAGGTGTCTTCCTTATAAGATTTTGGATACACATATATAAACTTAGAGAGGGCGCCGCATAGTGTGAAATTTATGAGTTTTGATTTTCAAAATTCGAGCCCCTGCTCAATTTTTGATCAATTTGAATGAAACTAGGTGCAAAATATTTGTGAAAGCTGGCTTTTTATCAGGTAACTGTGGGTTTCACAATCAAGTATTATATGCCAATTGACAGCTGCCAAAACCCCGCAAAATTTTTAAAAAATTTAATTTTTTTTGTTAACGGATTTTTACAACTTAAATGCATGTTTTTGGGTCGCTGATTACGAATTCAATATTTATTTTAGCCAAATGAGGTCCTAATGTTGTCATTTTGGCCTACAGTGGTCCAAATTCAATATATTGGCTATTTTTGCCACTGGCATATAATACCTTGATTGTGAAACCAGCAGTTATCTGATAAAAATCCAGCTTTCACAAATATTTCGCATCTAGTTTCATCCAAATTGATCTAAAATTGAGCGAGGGCTCTAATTTTGAAAATCAAAACTAATAAATTTCACACTGTGCGTCGGTAGCTCAGTGGTAAGCGTTTTCTGAGCTCAAGAACGTGGGTTCGAAACCCGACCAAGGCCCTTAGTTTATTTTATCTGGGAAGTAAAATAAACTTAAGTACGCCGTTAAGCGATGGTCCCGAGCCTGTACGACGTCAGGTACTCGCCCCCTGCCCTAGGTGAATAAAAATTTAGGGTAGGCAAAATTTAGGACTCCCATAGTAGAGTCGGGCTCATGTCCACCAGAGTTACGAAAAAGCGCTCTGGTAGTAGGCGATATGATCTCGTAGTAAACATTAATTCTATCGGAAGTTATTACATAACTTCTCATACTTCGTATAGTTGGGGAAGTAAAAAATACTTCCTGAGTGTGTGTGTGTGTGTCATTGGACACGATATCACCCGATATAATGAATGTATCGACACGAAATTTTATATGTGTATCTAAAATCTTTTAAGGACGACATCCATTAATTTTCACTTATATCGGCCCAAGACAAAATTTATTAGACGATTCAGAAGCCACTATATAAGTCAAATATTGAGTTTTAGCCCAAGGTCGATCTGCTTTGGAGGGAGAGCAAATACTTATTTGATTGATTCTTGCTGAGGAAGTACACAGGCGGTGATTCACCGACGACTTTTCAATATGAAAGTCAAAAGAGATCAAAACAAAGAAATAAGTAGTTTAAATCTTGGTTAAATGGAGTGGGTGCTAGAGGTCGTTCATATCTGGAGAAAGACATTGAACAGATACAGAAATGAAGCCATAACTAAACTATATTTGACCTATGAAGCCATGAAAGAAAAAGAAAAAATCCGCAAGGGATAATTTTATGATATTGGGTACGTGCCTTTCTCGTAAGCAATTCTTGAAAGAAGTATGCATTGGCATTCGTTCGAAAGTTGAAACTTTCCTGACTTAAAGGGCCCTAATATTGACAGGTAAGTAAGTGTGTCAAATTGATAATATGGTATAGTGAAAAAATAATAATAAGAAAAAATAATAATCAAAAGAAAGTGGTCATGGGATAGATGCATCCATATTAGTTTTATGTGAAAGTCCATTTGTATTGGCAATGTTTAGTAATTGCTTGTTGATAATTATTATGCAGATGTTTATAATAAATAAAAAGAAAGTGCAGTGAGAACAATGATGTATCATTCTCACCAGGCCTGGGTGTCCCTAATGTGCATATAGGCGTACATAACTGCAGTTTTAGTATAGAGGCGAGGGCGCCGGAAGCTCAGAAGTAACGTGCTAGCCTACTGAGTTCAAGATGGCGGCTTCAGAACACGGCCGAGGCCCTTCAGTTTTTTTTTTATCTGGGAGGTGGAAAAACCTTGAGCACGCTGTCCTTCAGATGGGGACTTTAAGGGATGGTCCCTAGCTTGAACTGAATGTGAATAAACCAGGCCCCCAGACTCCCACAGTTGAGTGGGGCTTATATCCAGCAGAGCGATGAAAGTAGGCGATATGACCTCGTAGAGCCCGGGCATGAGTCATAATAACTATCATACCATTTACTTTCATCATAATTTCTTTTTTTCTTTTTTTTTACAAATAGCTATTTACAACTGTATACAATAATTGTTATTAAATACAACAAGCAAATGTGCTAATAAAGAGGTAATGGCAATGTCATGAGGGGAAATATCACCCAGTGGTGACACTCCCTAGTCACTGTTTTTCTCTCGTTTATAGCTAATCACTATCACTGTCACTGCTGCTACCAAGGAGGACTCTAGGCCATTGACGCTTAAGCCGTCGTTGGGGAGTATGGCAGAATGGAGGGCAAGGACTAGCTAGAGGATTATTGTGGGAACTAAGAAGGGAAAATAATTTTTTATATTTGGATTTAGCGACTTCAGTGATGAAAGGTACGTTAAGGTCAGTGTGAAGAGTTTTGTTGGAGATGTAGTAAGGAGCATTGGCTATTGTACAAAGAATTTTGGATTGAAAGGATTGGATGCGCTGCAGATTGGAAGCCTTGGCAGAACCCCAAAGTTCAAGTCCGTAAGTCCACATAGGTTTGAGAACTGCGTTGTACATAAGTCGTTTTGTTGTCAAAGTTAATTTGGATCTTTTGTCTAGTAGTCTTAGGAGAAGTTTATAACGTCTGTTCATTTCTTGTCTTTTCAGTCTCGTGTGAGGAATCCAAGTTAGTCGAGCCAAATCGAACCAAAAAGATGAATGTTGCCAATCCATGTTAGTATTGTTTTAATTGTATGTACAATAACTTCATCAATATACTCGATCATCAATCAATAATTAATATTGAATTAATCAATTGAGTGTAATTTAAAGAATAATCTTTCAGTATTTTTACATACCACGACATTAAACTGAACTATTTCGAAATAACCGTTGAAATCTTCTTAGCTGATTTCGAAAAAGATTATATGGTATACAATACATGGGATGGTAACAATTTTTAACTTAGGTGAGAACAAAATAAATAATAAAAACAATAGCAGAAAAATAAATAACCACAAAAATAAAAGTAGGTATATATACCTACTCTATTATAATAGAGTAAAACAAAAATTAAAGAATAAATAAAAGAAACTGAAACAAAAAGTCAACAATGAGCTCCCCCCGCAAGAGTTAATCAATTAAGTTTCCGCTCTTCCTCCAGAACCAATTGACCTTTTAGGCTAACAATCAAAGGTGGACTAACTTAGGGGCTTCTGAACCATGATACTGATTTTGTATCGATTTACATCGGCAGGTATTACGTGTTTTATGTTAAGCCCTCTCCCTCCGGCCGATTTCGCTGAAAATCAAGAAATGTCATCCTTATGAGATCCTGGATGTACTATTGAAATGCTGGTATATCCAATCTATTTGGAGATATATGTGGTTCTGTGAACACGATAACTGCCGATGTATATGTGCATACAAAACTCCATAACGACTGCTCCTATTTATTTTCAGCCAAATCCGCCGAACAGAAATGAATGTATCTACACAAAAATGAGTATTAGTAAGTCTACTATTGATTATAAGTTGCTTTACAAATCAATACTAAATTTTATGTCGATATTTTTTTTTGTCTTTTATTTAGAAAGATGCAACTGGGGTGCAACAACCAGCATCTATGATGGTAGGTATGGATATGTTGGCGTGAATAGCATATGAGAGGAAGGCCTCCCAGTGGTAGGTACTCGGGACGAAAACTTATATTAATTATTGGGACAAGAACAGAAAAAAAAAATAAATAAAATAAATAAATTTTGATGGATGGGTAAGAGAGATGATAAAAGTAAAGGAAACTAATGTAAAAAATAAAAAGTACTAAGAAGGAATAGGATTTAAGGTGGCAGTAAGTCGCGGTTCCATCTTCTCTTCAACCTTCGTGGAGGGTTTTGTGGTAAGTGTTGTGAAGATAAAGTACGTATTTCTGGGTTTGTATGTGGGTAAAGTTTTCTAAAAAAGCGTCACTATATAATATAGTTAGTTATTGTGATTCAAGCCCAGGCTTTAACTATGAGAGCATATCGCCTACTACCAGAGCGCTCATTCGTCATGGAGATGTCTACAATGGAAATGTTTTTTTTTCCCTCCCAGAAAAAAACCTTAGGGCTTCGGCCGGGTTTCGATCCGCGATCTTGAGCTCAGACTAGCACGCTACCCCTGACCTACCGGCGCCCCATGTCAATATAATCATTAACTTTTAGTTTTCGTGGGGGAGGGTTAACATATTTTTGAATATATAAGATCTGATATGAATCCTTTAATGTCTCTTGCTTTGCGAGAACTTTAATATAATAATTTATTTCCACAAACATACGAAATATAAGGGAAGTTATGTAAACGATTGAAAATTCGAAATTGAGTTATCACCGGAATGTTACGTTTTCAGACCCCCTGATTCCAAAAATTACAAAAAAAATGTATGTGTTGTCCATTTGTGAACACGATAAATTAGTGTATCGACACGAAATTTTATATGTCCAGAACCTACTGATTTTCAGCCAAATATAGAAGAGGGGGATTGGGGGGAAGAGGGGCTTAAGACAAAATCTCTGATAATTGTCGATGTAATAAATGTATTAATATATAATTTAGTACAAGGATTCAGAAGCCGTTCGTTTGAAGTCAAAACGGTCGACAGGGGAAAAACTAATTGACTAATTCATGTTAGGGAGTCTTTTATTTTACTTCCCACACTGAATCGAAGAACCGGATTTTTTATATAGGGTTATCAAAGTCATAAAGTCAGAATTATAGTTCTATTTCCACAGGAGCCTGGCAGTTTGAAAAGAGGCAACCAAATTTTTGAGAATATTTTGAGGGAAGTTAGAATATTTAAGTTTCTAATGAATAAGTGTAGGAGGAAGAAGGGAGAAGTGTTCCCAAAGAATGTGGTACCTACATATCTGATCCAGAAGACCTTCAACCGAACGAGTCGGGCGACTTACAGGATTATAGTAGCCCCGAAGGGAGTCTTCCAAGTCAGTACTCCAAGAAGTGTAGGAGGAAGAGGTCTGCGTGCTCCCAAAGAATGTGGTACCTACATATCTGACCCAGAAGACCTTCAACCGAACGAGTCGGGCGACTTACAGGATTATAGTAGCCCAGAAGGGAGCCTTCCAAGTCAGTACTCCAAGAAGTGTAAGAGAAAGAGGTCTGCGTGCTCCCAAAGAATGTGGTACCTACATATCTGACCCAGAAGACCTTCAACCGAACGAGTCGGGCGACTTACAGGATTATAGTAGCCCAGAAGGGAGTCTTCCAAGTCAGTACTCTAAGAAGTGTAGGAGGAAGAGGTCTGAGTGTCCCCAAAGAATGTGGTATCTACATATCTGATCCAGAAGACCTTCAACCGAACGAAGGCGACTTACAGGATTATAATAGCCCAGAAGGGAGTCTTCCAAGTCAGTACTCTAAGAAGTGTAGGAGGAAGAGGTCTGAGTGTTCCCAAAGAATGTGGTACCTACATATCTGATCCAGAAGACCTTCAACCGAACGAAGGCGACTTACAGGATTATAATAGCCCAGAAGGGAGTCTTCCAAGTCAGTACTCTAAGAAGTGTAGGAGGAAGAGGTCTGAGTGTTCCCAAAGAATGTGGTACCTACATATCTGATCCAGAAGACCTTCAACCGAACGAGTCGGGCGACTTACAGGATTATAGTAGCCCAGAAGGGAGTAGGGTTGGGCGATAGTCGATAGTTACTATCGATATATCGATAGATCACGCCTATCGGTACCCAATATCGATAGGCCACGCCTATCGGTAACCAATAACGATAGTTTTGACTATTGATATTTTTTTAATTTTTACTCACAAGTTTTGAAGTTGATGACGTAGTCACGCACTTGTGCAAACAAATTAAATTCACGGTATTGGGCTTTGGCTCTTCTAAGTATTTATAATCCTAACTTCCTCTTTAATTGGGAATCTTATTCTACAATTCTTAGAAATTTTTTTGGGGTTGGCCGGCGAGAGCGCAAAGCTGATTTTTATTATGAGGGTGACTATACGACGAGAGCGCAAATTGGCAAATTAATTAATTCTTTATCACAGAACTTCAAACAAAGCCGTTGGCCGGCGAGAGCACAAAGCTGATTTTAATTATCCAAATTTTGTAATATTTCTATTTATGTTTGTTCTAGGAATTTATGTACCTAGATGAATGATTATCGCTGTTAGACAGCTTACAACAATGAAAATTGAGATGGCTGAGTAATCAGTAGGCCTTTGCAGTGGCGGCCTTTGTGGCGGGCGAGACGGGCAACTTCAAAATAAATTAAAAACTTAATTAAAACCTTTGCGCTCTCGCCGTATAAAAATGGGATTAATTTTTATTATCTACACACACTTTTTGAAAATTCAAATAAATTCGTTTTTCATTTATCTTTATAATTATTCCTTATCTTATAATTTATAATCCTGCAAGTTTGCAATAGGTAGGTAGGTAATTGAATTTAATTATAATAAATTTCTTGAAATTCTTTATTAAATAGATCTGGACAAAAATGAATTGCTATCGGAAAACTATCGATAGTATTCGATAGTTTTTAACCGATATTATCGGACTATCGATAGTGCCAACTATCGACTATCGCCCAACCCTAGAAGGGAGTCTTTCAAGTCAATACACCAAGAAAGATACTACGTAGAAGGATAACCTGAGAAGTTATTAAAAATGGTTTCTAAAAATCTATATAGTTGATTTATGTAAGGGCTTCTGAGTCCTCATATAAAATTTTGTGTCGATACATTCATTACATCGGCAGGTTTAAAGTTTTTGATGGTAGTCCTCCTCTGATCCCCCTCTATCCTTCGGCTGATATCGTGGAAAATTTATATGTGTCGTCTTTACTATGTTCTGGATACACATATAAAATTGTTTTTTTATTTTTTGAATTTCTGACTGATTATATAACTTCTTCTATGCTTCATAAGCAGGCATAGCATCGATTTCCAAGCACTAAATTCAAAGAGTGTTTAGTGGCATGAGACTGCACTCCTACCTAATTGTACATAAGGCAAAAATACACAAACAGAAAAAATATAAATATATAACAAATAAATAAAATAAAAATAAAATGAAGCCGGCCGGCTCTGCCCAGGGTCACCCACTGGTCACATTAGCAATACAAATTACACAATGGCAAAATGCAACGGTCCTTTCAGAGCGTGTAAATACATGTTGTATTATTGAATAAAAGTCTAAATCTCCATAAGAAAAAAAATCGTCTCCCAACACGAATTAATCAACTAAATTTTCCCTTAATGCTTGAGAAATAAAATATTAAATCCACCCAATCAATAATTTTAAATTGTGTAAAAAAAAATTCAATTCTATTTTTTTGACTGTCCATCTAACTAAACCTGTTAATTTGCATATATTTGTCAATGAGGACATGGGGAGATACTCTCATAATTTATTAAGAAAAACCGGAGGCCCTTAGGTATTTTATTAGGGAAGTAAAAACCATGAGCTCGCCGTCCTCTGGTACTCTTTAATGAGGAAATTTAAGAATCCCTCAGAAAAACTTATAGGGAAGGAATAAGAGCACTGGATGCTTAGGTCCCTAGGTGTACACACGACATATCTTATTCAAGAAAGGTAAACAGCTAAACATTCAACAGATAAACTCAAGTATGTTACATCTGGTATATTCGGAATGAAGACGGCGATTAAGCTGTTCTGATTAAAACCGAGGAGTATTTTTTTGAAGTCTAGAATACAGAGATGTATTGGGTTCAGCGAATGATTAGAATTCAAACATAGACAATATATGATCGGATGTCTCAACTCAAAGAATTGAGTCAACACTGAAGAAAAATAAAATTCTTCAAGTCAAATCAACTCCTAATGAGAATTTCTTCAGAACAAGAACCCGATCACTGAAAGTTCCCAGAGGAGACAATTTATTTCACTTTTTTCTTCAGTGCAGCTTCATTACAATTTATGGTGACATTTTTCAAATATAATAGAAATAAATTCATTGACAATAATATGTCAATTTCTTGATGATTATTAAACCCACTGAATGCATTTTATTATTAATTTCAATTTAAATATATTTTAGTGCAAAATAATTGTATACAATTATTAGGGTTAGGTTAGGTATTATGACTCATGCCCGGGCTTTAACTACGAGGTCATATCGCCTACTACCAGAGCGCTCTTTCGTCACTCTGGTGGACATGATCCCGACTCTACTGTGGAAGTCCTAAATTTTGCCTACCCTAAATTTTTATTCATCTAGGGTAGGGGTCTTTAACGAGTACCTGACATCGTACAGGCTCGGGACCATCGCTTAACGTCCCATCCGAAGGACGGCGTGCTTAAGTTTATTTTACCTCCCAGATAAAATAAACTAACGGCCTCGGTCGGGTTACGAACCCACGACCTTAACAATTATTAAAATTTAATTGTGACTTTTATTTTTAATTTTATATTATTATTGTTTATGAAGTCAACTGTTCCTCTCCCAGAATTTTCATTAAAAAAACTATTTTTTAAACCAATAAATAATTTGTTTTTTTCTTACCCAGCAGAACTAACGATAAGTTGGATTGTCTATATAATTGGGCGTTAAAGTCTCCAAAAAGACCTGAAAGGTGAAGAGAAGTTACTCACGTGCTGCGACGTGGAGTGCTGGAAGGAGCAGGAGCAGAAGACGGTACATGCTGGAGGGAAGGAAGGCTAGCTACTGAGGTGAGCGGGTCCTGAGGCACCCTGTGGGGGCCCCCTCCACCTAGGGAGGGGGCCCGACCTAGATACTCCCAACTATCCTCCGGTCCTAGGGCTCCAACACTCCATCCCCCTTAGATCAGAATAGAAGAGTGGTAATCTATAGAGCTTCTTAAGATGTAGAAGGAATTCGAGGTTCTGTCGTCTAAATGAAAACACAATATTTGGCCAACGTTTCGGAAACTATTTATTTCCTTCTTCTTGGTCTTATAATGATTTGTGTGGATGTGTGTGGGACAGTGAGGTCAGATTGCCTTGCCCGACTCTACCATGCGAGTCCTAGATGTTGCATACCTAGGTTTATTTACCTACGTTAAAGATAGCATTTTACAGGCTCGGGACCATCGCTTAACGTTCAATACAAAGGACGGCGTGCTCAAGGTTCTTATTAGGTTTTGAACCCGCAATCTTGAGCCCATGCTACCTCTGTGCCATCGGCGTCCTCAAATATATTTTATTTAGTGCATTTTGACACTTTGACCTCTAGCGTCATAGAAATACGAACTCCGCATCCAACATCTTCTTGAAGGTTTCTGAATATCGATAAACGTGTATCGTGCGTAAATTAACCTCGACCCATCGCAGCCAACCATATCCGTCTTACTTCATAATCACCAGGTTCCATTATTTTTACATGAAATGATATGCAACTTCATTTTAATATTCATTAAAAAAAATAATGTTTAGGCGAAACATTACATAAAGAAAATTATTGAATCTTTTCAGTGAATCACCGGCAATGTACCATACCCAGAGCGTTTTTTTCGCTATCCTCCTGAAACACCAATTTAACGATTTGGTTAACAATCGATAGGTTTAAGTTAGTTATTGTGACTCATGCCCTAGAATTAATTACGAGGTCACATCGCCTACTACCAGAGCGCTCTTTCGTCGCTTTGGTGGACATTTGGAGAACCACGTTTCGAACCCGCGATCTTGAACTCAGTAGGCTAGCACGCTACATCTGAGCTATCGGTGCCAAATGTTGATATATTTTTTACCTAGGTGTTAATAGTATTTTTGAGTATAACACCCTCATATCTGTGGTCACAGGGAATAAATTGGTAATTCTAAATTCGTAACTTTTCAGGGCAGGACTTTTTTACTTTTGTATTAATCGTGTAAATCCAGTTTTTGAAATAAATAAATTATGTTTGCATCATTATTAATCATATACCTTCTAAATCTATAGGAGTGAATGAAAATGAATATTGTTAATCCTTTCTTGGATTTTCCCTTAGTTACCTGATCATTTCCCATCACTTATCTAATTATTGACCACACTTTTTGAAATACTCGTGACGCTTCTCTAAAGTTGATTTAACCGAAAACACCCTCTTCACTTTGAATAGTCTGCCTTAGTGAATAAATAGTTAAATGCAGTTATCTCGTGAATGATTCTTCAAAGAAGTAGATTAAGTGGATTTAACCGAGAACATACACAATTTTACGAGATACCAAGAAACCCACATCTTTATAATTCCGAAAGTATTAGAGTCCTGAGCTCCCAACTTCTTCAACAACCCTCTTCACTTGGAATATTTGACTAAATGGTTAAATGCAGTTATTTCGTGAATGATTCCTCAAAGAAGTAGATTAAGTTGATTTATCCAAGAACATACACAATTTTACGAGATACCAAGAAACCCACATCTGTATAATTCCGAAAGTATTAGAGTCCTGAGCTCCCAACTTCTTCACAGTGCGCAGATGGCTTGGGAGATGATCAGTACACTTAACTCATTTTGGCCATTTTACGACTTAACAACTTATTCCCTGTGACTATAGATTTAGTATTAGAATTCAGAAGCTCCTGTGTAAATATACTATTGATATTTTATAGGGTTTTGTGTTATTGATGTGTTAGAAACCTATATTTCAAGCCCGGGCATGAGTCACAAAAATATTTATCCGAAGATGGAGACATTAAAATTCAATTAAACTATAAAAAATACCCCGTGAAGTTGGACCTTTCAAGTCCCACTAATCTAAGTCCGCCATTCTCTAATTTCACGTTAACTTTAGCATATTAATGTGAGGGCTATATTGCGCCAGACGTTAGGTCTGACATTTCACTGACAGCATATGTTACAGTACATCTGTAGAAAGTGTTATGGTTGCAATAACCTTCCAGATTTGGTACCTGAAGAAGTACAGACGGGACAGACTCCATAGGAGGGATATTGGGCAACCATTTGTGGGATATTGAGCATGTCGTCATTCGTAGATCTATAACCAAATTGCACTTAGCACCATTGGTGGAGCTAAGCCTCCAATCAGCCCTCTCTTCCGGATTAATTACGTTTCGCTTTCAAGTCAATATACGACTTACATACAATCCGCGTGCCATATTTTCTGTCGATACATTCATAACATCGCCAATTATTAGGCTATTTGAGTCGAGCCTCCTTGTCTCATCCCACTTCCTTTTGGCCAATTTCGCCCAAATTAATAGATGCCATTTTTGCTCTGTTGCGAGCATTGATAACGTATGCATGCCCAGTGTGGGCCGGTCTTGCAAGCAATACCAACTTGAAAACCCTTCAAGTGGCCCAAAACACAAATGCCTTAGATTGGTTGGTAGCTACTCGAGGGACACCTCCATCCTCCAAATCCATGAACACCTAAATGTTGAGCTCCTACTGAACTACATAATAAATATCACTAAAAACCTTTTACTTAAGTGTGAAACTAATCAAAACGTTTTGGTAAAGAAAATAGGGAAAACTCAGGGAGGGAAACACGATTTTGAATTATAATCTCTGTTTTTGAATGTTTATTAATTTATTTTCTATTAATTTCAGTTACATTGTATTTGTTTTTTTTTCTCTAAGAGTTTTTTTTTTTAAATTTACTCTTAAGCAGTAGCCTTGTTTTTAATTTAACTGATTATTTTTGATTTGTAATAAACCCTTCTTCTTCTTTTTCTTTTGAGTTTTTGAATTTAATATAAAATTTCATGTCGATACATTCATTACATCGGCAGTTATTGGAATTTTTCAGTTAAGTCCTCCTCTGATATATATGTCTAGGTTCTATGAAGATTTCTCCCAGACGATGATGTGAAGAATCCGTCCATATTTCTGTCAATCAAAACAAAATAATAAACGAACAGTTATTTTCCTTGAAAAGTATACATATGATAAATTTTTTTTTATACTCACATTTTTTCATGAAAATTTTATAGAAAACGACGATTTGGCCTATTGTTGTAACTCATCATATCTCAGTATTTCACAGTTAGCGCTAATAAAATGATGAAATTATATTCATTAAAACTTATAAGAATAAATAACATAATTAAATTAAAGTTTATAAAAAAATAGTTATTTATAATAAAACTAATTATTTTGTTATGTGACATTTTATTCAAGCTTTACTGGGTACATGAAATTAATGCTTTGGCGTCAGCAGTTTTCTTTGTTTCATTGTAGGGTAATTATGAGTTAGACTTTCTTATACCCAGTAATGGCAGGATGAAATTATTTTGAGGGGGGCAGGAGAGTGATCTGTACACAAGTGTTTAGTATAAGAAAGTTCTGTAATGGCCACAATACACTTTTTTTTTTAATCTTTGCTAATCTTTTCCGCGTGAATTTAGTAAACATCTAAAAAAAACGTGTTTCAAAATATTATGGGACGGTTTTCGGCATGTATTTCTCAGAAAAGGGCACTCTGCAAAAAAGCCTATTTCACATGAATTGTGCCTTTTATTTCTCTCTACAATTGTTAGTTGTTACGTTTTTTATAATCAGATCTTAGCACATTTGACTTCTTCATTCCAAATTTCAAATAAAAGGATACAATCGTTTTTGAGACACGACATCATTGAGAAAATGGTCAAAATGTGTTCAGGGGACCTTGAAACTTGAAAATCCGTTGAAAACACGATCTTAGAATTTCGCACGTTTAAAAAACTTCCTTACAATACAATAGGTATTAGAAAATAATAACTAGATAACTTATTCCCCATTAGGGTCTATCAGATATTGGAGTAACCTCTAAATTATAATAATTTATATTCTGATTTCTATTAATTACGCCCACAGTTTAGTCGTCTAACTGAACGACCTTTACAATATATTATATTCCATGTTGCATTTCAACTATGGATTGTGTCCCAAAAGCAGTCATAAAACTAGGAATATTTCGGTACTATTAAGATATCGATACCAATAGCAAAAGTAATACCGATACTTCTATGATTTACAATTTTTACTTTCTTCTCAAATTTTAATCGATTTTTAATATAAATTTTAATCTATTTTTAATATTAATTTTAATGTTAGATACCTAAAAACCATGGTAAATGTTGCTAGAAGAATAAAAATCCCTACTGAATGACAATAATTTCCCTACGACCATATGCTCTTCCCAATATACCTGAAAAAAAAATATAATTAATAATATTATTTAAATAATTGAAGCCACCCCTTATCTCTTGTAATTCGACAACCGTTAAAATAACCATATGTTACGTATAATTTCAGCATAAACAAAAAACTATTGATACAAGGTTTGAACGATAATACTTATATGTATAAAGTATCGAAAGCAGTGAATCGATACTACTATCATATCATTGTTATCGACATAAAACATGATCCACGAGAAATATGTTGCCCAGTGCTCTGACTCGTATGCCACACTGAACAGCATGTCGAAACTACGTATTAACTCAGAAATTTGACTAATGCCGCATGCGATACATTGCCAAAAGTGTTGCCCCGACTTAAGTGTCGTGAATAGCCTTCAAATGCTTCCGATACTATCCCTCAAGAATATGAAAAAAATCATTTATCTAAAAGAGGACAGACTGAGCTTCTCCATGTGACGTTTTGCTAACAATGAAAGATAAAATGTTTTTAAAAAAACATATTAACATTTACATATAAATGAGTAACTTTTCTAAGTAACTCATAACAACAATGAGTACTCACAACAACAACAATAGTGAGTCGGAGCTGCACTTTCGTCACTCTGGTGGACGTGAGCTCGACTCTATTATAGTGGAGTCCTAAATTTTGCCTACCCTAAATTTTTATTCACTTAGGGTATTTAATGAGTACCTGACATTACAGTTTCGTGTACCTGACATTGTACAGTTTCTGTACAATCGTTTAACGTCGCATCCGAAGGACGGAATGCTCTGTGATACAATTTTGAAATTATATGCGGAATAAATATAGATTTTTTTTCAAGTTCTATTTATTTATTACATTTTTTCACAATATGTCCCCGTTTCCCATCCATTTAGATGTAATAAAATAAATATTATGGCAGTGAGAATATATTTTCTATTTTTGGATTAAACTAAGAAGGACCTGGAATGTATGCAGTTAGTTGCTAGGATAAGAATAACTGCAGTTTAAAGTTCGAGGTCGATCTGACCTCGAGTACCGCCTTTCTATTTGGATTATTTGCTCTCGGCTTCCTGTTTCCCGAATTCGATATGGGATTAATTATTTTTAACCTTTTTAAGATGCAATTACGAATGAAAAATAGGATTGTAATGTAAATATGATCGTTTGTATAGAGGAACCAGGCCGAATGATCCTTATCCTGTGTTGGCAAAATTTAGGACTCCCAGAGTAGAGTCGAGCTCATGTCAACCAGAGAGACGAAAGAGCGCTCTGGTAGTAGGCGAGATGACCTCGTTGTTAAAGCCCAAGTATGACTCACAATAAATAACGGTTAAGAACGAAAAGAATCGTGACAAGATCTAAGAAATTTTTTGCCGGGAATTCCCGTTCAAATATCCCTTTGACGGGGGGCAATGTGTATTATTGGGTCACCAAATGAAGCAGAAAAGGTGAACCCATAGTTGACTATAGTGAGTTGCGCAAAGTATGTATTGTATTTCGAAGGAACCTGATTCTCCTATAGAGGAGGACAATGGCTCCGACCAAATGAATTATATCTAATAGAATGTTACGTAAGTAACTATACTCAAAAAGTCGTTCACTAAAACAATGACACAACGAAAGCATCCGCAATATGACATCATCTGACAAATATACCCACACTGGATAGATATATGTATAGATAAACATGTTTATTTTAAATAAAATATATAATGAACACTAAAAAATGTGGAAAATCACCGGCAACGTACTTCCCCAGAATAATTAATTATTTTCTGCTTCCACTCCAAAAACATTCGACCGTTTGCGCTAATATTCAACAGTTGACTTACATCGGGGCTCCTAAAGCCTCATACTAAATTTTGTGTCGATAAATGCATTACAACAGCAGTTATCAATGTTTTTTAGTTAACCGCTGAAAGTCGACAGCAATCGTCCTTACCGGGTTTTGGTCACAAATATAAAATTACGTGACAATGCATTCATTTTATCGACAATTATTGCAGTATTTATTTTAAGCATTCCCCTAACTCCCCCTTCCCTTTGGTCAATTTGGCTGAAAAACAATAGGTGTCGACGTTAGAGGGTTCTGGATTCACATAAAACACTTAGTCTTGATGCATCCATTCTATCGGGAGTTATTGGGTTCTATAGGTCTCTAGGGACTGTGTAGAGAAGTTTTTTTTTGCCGCTACAGCAGCAGTTGGTAGTATTGAGCCCACGTCAGCGTTGAGCCTCATGGAAGAAGGTTCTAACAGCCACCAGTAGTTCTCAACATGGCAGAGGAAGGAAGTGTTATTTTGGCGTTTAGAACCTTTTTCGCGTCAACCACTCTTTAATTATTAAAGATGTTATTTGAAAATATAATTTTTCTGGATTAAAATTATAAAAAAGAAAGACTTCGGTGAATCACCTGGCTATGTACTTCCCCAGCACGAATCAATCTATTAAGTTTTCGCTCTCCCTCCAAAACCAATCGACCGTTTGGGTTGAAAATCAAAATTTGACAGATAGATAGCGGCTTCTGAATCGTTATATAGTGTTCTGGACACACACATATCTCTGGTCACAGGGAATAAATTGGTAAGTCTAAATTCAGGGCAGCACTTTTTTACTTTTGCATTATTCGTGTAAATCCAGTTTTTTGAATAAATAAATTATGTTTGCATCATTATTATTATTATATATACCTTCTAAATCTATAGGAGTGAATGAAAATGAATATTGTTAATCCTTTCTTGGATTTTCCCTTAGTTACCGAATCATTCCTCATAACTTACCTAAGTATTAACCATACTTTTTGAAATACTCGTGAATGATGCCTCTCTAAAGTTGAGCAAGTTGATTTAACCGAAAACGCCCTCTTCACTTGGAATAGTCTGCCGTAGTGAATAAATGATTAAATGCAGTTATCTCGCGAATGATTCCTCAAAAAAATAGATTAAGTTGATTTAACCGAAAACATTCACAATTTTACGAGATACCAAGAAACCCACATCTGTATAATTCCGAAAGTATTAGAGTCCTGAGCTCCCAACTTCTTCGCAGTGCGCAGATGGCTTGGGAGATCATCACAGTACACTTAACTCGTTTTGGCCATTTTTCGACTTAACAACTTATTCCCTGTGACCCATAGATATAAAATTTCGTGTCGAAACTTTCATTCTATCGGGAGTTATCGTGTTCTCAGACACATATTTTTTATTTTTTAAATCAGAAGGTTGGAAAACATGAAATTTTCAACAGATTTCATAACTTCCTCTATACTTCGTTAAACGGAAGCTATTAGGATAATAACCCAATTAGGCCAATTTAACTTTGTAGAGCTGGGAAAGTAAAATTGTATAATAACGGAAACAATGAGGACGTCTAAGAAAGTGATAACAGTTTTTTTGATTTATAATTGAGATAAATTTCATGGAGCTGTTGCCTCTTTGTCACGGAATAATATCTTTATCACGGTACGACATATGTATAATAAAACGTTATGTCTGGTTTATGTTAATATGTCGGGTTCACACACTTAGATGACACCATAACGCCATGATTTACAACAGGGCTCACATTCGTTCCAATGAAGACATTAGGAAATAGGACGACAAATTAGAAATATAATACGCATTGTACTCCATCCATGAACTCAGATGAATGAAGCCAGCGGATATTATCTTTGTAATAGTGAATATAATAATGACTCGTATTATTATTGTTCTGCGTCCCTAGATGGGAACTTGTCAAACAAATTTATACAGCATATGCATAGTTCCTAGATAAAAAATTATAATAATAATAATAAATTACGTACAAGATGTTGGGATTTGAATTTAAGATGTATCGTAGTGCGCATGAGCACTCTATACTGCACTCTGTCTTCTTTGCCCTGAAATATAGTCCGTTATGAAAACCCATGTGTTTCTTTAGGTTATGGGCCCAGGAGTGCTTTCGTTAAAAATAAAGTACCTACCTAATAAAGTATTTATTTTACTTTTTAAATGAAAAGTGTGTTTAAGTGTAAAGTGTTTCTTAAGTTTTTTTTTAATTCTATGTTATTTGAAGTGTGTTATTTTATTCTGTTGCATTGTAACGTGGAATTTCATTGGTTGTAATTTTTGTTTCTGAAAGCTTTTGATACAATGAATCCTCTTCTTGTAGTTTTGAAACTAAGGTGGAAAAGTGAGGGTTTTTGATGTATTTCAGCAAAAACTCAACCAAGGGTTCATTTGTGAACCGTCATATATGGGGTATATTCGTAATCAGCGAGTCATTTCCTATAAGAATACAAGGTTTCAGAATTATGCCCACCTAGATTCGCCCCACTGTGCGACAGTTTCCACCGAAAGTTATGACAAAAATAACTCAATTTATCCACCCCTCCCCACTTTTCCAGGACCGTGAAATTTGAGCGAATGTAAACAAAATTCTTAATTTTAAAATCCTCTCTATACTTGAGAGTGATCACTTTAATCATAAAATGGACGGGACTCTATAAACATTCCAATTCACTACGGTCAGCTATTTCAAAATTTTTTTATAGTGAGAGAAAAAAAACAAAAAAAAACTTTTATATATAATTTTCTAAGGTCTTATGCTAACGATGATTCAAAATAAAACTTGTTCTCCTTGAGAAACTATTGAAGCGTGTTCCTTTATTTAATGTAAATCCCAGTGATTGGTTTTGTGCAGTATAGACAGATATGCCAATCTGTTCTTAACCTATGGATTACACCTTCAAACCTCTTCTGTAATAATTCATTAATTTCGAGAAGACAAACTGAAACATGTTGGCTAAGCACGCTCCTCGAAAGGTCTCATCGAAATGTACACCACGATATGACTGACATATTTCAAAATACAATCTCTTGAAATAAGCCGAGAATATATGAATGTTTTTTTTTTCTCTGAAATCACGTTTCAGAGGTGAAAAATCTAAATCATTGTGATTATGGTTGTAAGATTGGCAGACCTTGGGAATGTTTACTTCTATAAATAATGGATCCCAGCTGACTCCTTTCTTTTTTTCAAAATAAATAATATTAATGTATAATAAAAAATAATAATTGAAATTATTATATTAATTACCACATCTCCTGTAAAAATTGTTTTTAAGATGGTCTTTTATGAAATTTTGATTTCTAGAATAGTTTCTGAAAACGGTCTTAAAAAAAAATATATACTTACATACAATATTTATGACGTTCAATTTTGAGGGAATACACCTATATAAAAACAAATTATGATTTATTTACTTTGATTTTCTATAAAAATAATTTTATTCTAGGATGCCAGCAAAATTTTAAATAATTTAATCCAATAGTATTTTTATTTGGTTGAGAGCGAATATAAATATAATAAAATTGTGAACAAATATTGGGTGTATTTTTTCTTAACCAACATTATAAAGTTAAAAACGAAAAAAAAAAAAAAAAAAAAAAAAAAAAAAAAAAAAAAAAAAAAAAAAAAAAAAAAATTAATTTGAAAAATTAAAAAAAAAATACAAATAAATTTATATTCATGCCCGGGCTTTAACTACGAGGTCATATCGCCTACTACCAGAGCGCTCTTTCGTCACTCTGGTAGACAAGAGACCGACTCTACTGTGGGAGTCCTATATTTTGCCTACCCGAAATGTTTATTCACCTGGGGTAGGGGTCTTTAACAAGTACCTGATATCGTACTGGCTTGAGTCCATCGTTATCGTCCATTCCGAAGGACGGCGTGCTTAAGTTTATTTTACCTCCCAGATGAAATAAACTAAAGTCCTAGTCCGGGTTTCGAACTCACGATCTAGAGCTCAGAAGGCAAGCACGCATACCACTGAGCTACCTGCACCCTATATACAGAAAGAAGAAAAAACGGTATCTGCTTTCTTTGTATGCTTATTTAGACTTGTCTTGAAGATCTCTCTCATCCATATCACTCAAACCACAATCTATTTTATGTCTCTCTCATCTATAAAACTCCATAACTTTCTCTATAAAATATATAATTGATTGCTCTGCCATCCAAACACGCCATGTCTCTAATAACAATGACCTTAGCTAATTCGACCTCCTGTTGTCTTTCCTCACTATAAACAAAAGCGCATCTGTTTATTCATTCTTATATTTGATGTTTCTTTTATTATTTCTTGGTTCTTTTATTCATGTTAGTTTTTAATTTTCACCAAATTTATATATTCTATTTACTCGTTAAGCACAGTGATAGCCGGTCAAACATTCATGTGTTACAAAATACCGTCAGATTTCAATCGATAATAACTACGAGACTAATAATGCCATAACAACGTTTGAGGTCACAATGGATAGAGCATGTCTGTACGTGTTTGTTTTGCCTGTGACGTTATCGGGCTAGTGTGGGCGCCGGCGGATGATTGTTGCGAATTAGCGTTGTGTAAAATTAGAAATTAGTGTAGCGTGATAACGCGTTTAGATAGGACGTTGATTTGGGTGTCATTGTAAAGAACTTGAGGAGCACTACTAGGACTCAAAGTGAAACAATAAAAGTATTCGCCGAAATATATATAACAATCGGTATTAAATTGAAAATTGCAAAAAAATTAAAGATGTTGTCTCATATGAATCGTAAATATGCGCGAAATTATAGAAAACTCAAATGAGAGGAAAGCTCGCTTCAAAAGGAATTTAAAAAACCTAAAAAGTCTAGTGCCGAGCAGATGCAAGAGCTACGGCAGCATCGAAAAGAAAATGAAAAATGATTTTATCCCGACGTTTTCACGGAAAATCTACGTCGTGGACCTTGACTACGCCCTAATGTTTTTTTTGGTTTACAAGCTAGCAAATTAATAGACGTTTCGGGAAGAACACCTACTATCAGTGTATCTCATTTTTTTGCTGATCTTTATTTTATTGTAAAGAATTTTCTTAATGATCATAATACTCTTGCAAGCCCCCCTCCCCCCCCCCCCCCCTCATGGTCCTTTCTCATATTTGTATCTTGTAAGTTGCCGCGCAGATCGCCGCCTCAGTTGACGCCCATCATGATCTCCTGGAGATCACCAACTGAGAGAGACTACACGGATCACTACACCCCCTCACTGTCCTTTCTCATATTTGTATCTTGTCAGTTGCCGCGCGAATCGCCGCCTCAGTTGTCGCCCATTATATAGTCTCCTGGAGATCACCAACTGAGACAGACTACACGGATCACTACACCCCCTCACTGTCCTTTCTCATATTTGTATCTTGTAAGTTGCCGCGCGGATCGCCACCTCAGTTGACGCCCATCATGATCTCCTGGAGATCACCAACTGAGACAGACTACACGGATCACTACACCCCCTCACTGTCCTTTCTCATATTTGTATCTTGTAAGTTGCCGCGCAGATCGCCGCCTCAGTTGACGCCCATCATGATCTCCTGGAGATCACCAACTGAGACAGACTACACGGATCACTACACCCCCTCACTGTCCTTTCTCATATTTGTATCTTGTCAGTTGCCGCGCGAATCGCCGCCTCAGTTGTCGCCCATTATATAGTCTCCTGGAGATCACCAACTGAGACAGACTACACGGATCACTACACCCCCTCACTGTCCTTTCTCATATTTGTATCTTGTAAGTTGCCGCGCGGATCGCCACCTCAGTTGACGCCCATCATGATCTCCTGGAGATCACCAACTGAGAGAGACTACACGGATCACTACACCCCCTCACTCTCCTTTCTCATATTTGTATCGTGTAAGTTGCCGCGCGGATCGCCGCCTCAGTTGACGCCCATCATGATCTCCTGGAGATCACCAACTGAGACAGACTACACGGATCACTACACCCCCTCACTGTCCTTTCTCATATTTGTATCTTGTCAGTTGCCGCGCGAATCGCCGCCTCAGTTGTCGCCCATTATATAGTCTCCTGGAGATCACCAACTGAGACAGACTACACGGATCACTACACCCCCTCACTGTCCTTTCACCCCAACCTTATTCAACTCTTCATTTTAATTTTTTTTTTCGTTTCTTTGTATTTCTCAAACGGTTCAGTTGTCTTTCTTTTCATTGGACATTTCTACAACAAATTGACCATAACGTTAATAATAACAAGAAAATCAACAACCGATAACTTCTGTCATCAAAGATAAAAAATCATCATCGGTGAACCATCTGATATGTACGTCCCCAGCACGAATTAATCAATTACGTTTTTGCTCTCACTCCAAAGCCAATCGACCGTTTGGACTAACACGCAACATTCTACTTACATAGTGTCTTCTGAACCTCATATTAAATGTTGTGTCGATACATTCACTACAACTGCAGGGTATTTGAGTCGAGTTCCGTTCCCTTCGACCGATTTTGCGGAATATTGCTAGGTTGGTTTTGAATTTAATTATAAAATTTCATGTTGATACATTCTTTACAACGGTTACCGTAGTGACGAAATGACTACCGTAGTGACGTAATGACTACCGTAGTCATTAGATATATTGTGTTGTGCCTCCTCTCTAACCCTCTGGTGAAGATGAGCACATTCTACTGTGGGAAGCCTAAAATTTGCCAACTGTAAATATTTTCATTCTTCTAGGTTGGGATTTAACGAACCCGCGATCTTGAGCTCAATAGGCAAGCACTCTACCTCTGAGTTACCGGCGCACTAAATTTTAATAGTTATTTCCTGTATTCTTATTTTATAATTTATATATATTTTTTTTCTTCATTTCGCTCTATATGATGTGAGGGAGGGAACGTTCTCAAGAAGACATCCTAAACAAATTAAATATAATATACTTATTGTTAAAAATAACTAGTTTTTTTGCCACAGGTTGTCAAATAAAATGTAGTCTGACCTCTCACAGAGTAGTAGCTAGCCGGCTTTCGAGGTTTCCGTCATCATCAGGCAGCGGACTCCGTTCTCCCAGTTGTGACTCAGATGGTGGACAGGAATAACTCGTCTGTCTCCATCCATAATATTTTAAATTGTTAAAGTTTTTAGATTTATTATAAAATATTTTATTTTTTATTTTTATTTTAGCAGACTGTCTGATGATGAGGGAAACCTCGAAAGCCGGCTAGCTGCTACTAATAAAATTCTGTGAGAGGTCAGACTACATTTTATTTGACAACCTGTGAAATAATCACTTCTCACTACATCAGCCATCTTCATATTAGTTTCTATGCATTTATTAATACTAGGAATAATAAACTCATCTAGTTTTTATTATTAATTTTTTGAAATAATAATTATTATTCATCTTATAAGTGTTTTTATATTCTAAGATTTAATATATTTTTATGTATATAATTTATTAGCTATTTTGATATACAAAATTCTATGATGTGTCCAAATGTCATGTTATGGTTTAACGGAAATAATAATTATAATAATAATTATTACTATTATTATTATTATGGTGTTGACAGAGAGGGGCAGAACATTTTTAGGGAAGGGAGGCAGGTACTCGAGTGGTCTTGAACCGTACCGTTTGTTTCCAGAACGAAAGGTCAGAGTTATATTCGCCTTGAGTGCAATTCGTTCCAGTTATTTCTTCACTTTATGGGCACTTTTAGTACTGTTTTTACTTTTAAGGGCACTGCTTCCTGCATACTAAATGAGTTTTTTTTTGTTTTTTTTTAAGAGTATACTAGAAGGTTTTACCAAGCGTTGCTTGGTTAGTAACTGGAAAAAGGTTGGCAACCAGGATCTGTGAAATTTTATGAAAATCTGATCAAGCATTAAAGAGCTTAAGAGTAATTTTATGTTATGGGTCTCACCCCCCCCCCCCCCCTTCCCCTCCAGCCTCTCCACCCCCCCCCCCCTCCCCTCCCGCCTCTCCACCCCCTCACACCCTTCCGATAGCCCCGAGTCTACATGATATCTCAGGTACATGATAAAAACTCCTACTCTAGGTGAATCAACCTAAATAGGCCAAATTTAAAACTTCTGTAGTAGAGTCGGGTTCATGTCCATCAATACGACAAAAGATCACTCTGGTAGTAGGCGATATGACCTGATAGTTAAAGCCCGGGCATGAGTCACAATAACAAATAAAATACTCCAAGGAATTGTAGGTTTAAGTTAGGTTTTATGACTCATGCCCGAGCTTTAACTACAAGGTCATATCGCTATGTGAGACCTAAATTTTGCCTACCCTAAATTTTTATTCACCTAGGATAGGGGTCTTTAACCAGTACTTGACATAGTACAGGCTCGGGACCCTCGCTTAACGTCCCATCCGAAGGAGGGCGTGCTTAAGTTTATTTTACCTCCCAGATGAAATAAAATAAGGGCCTCGGCCTTGACCTATGTTGAGCTCAGAAGGCAAGGACGCATACCACTCAGCTACCGGCGCCCTCAAATATTATTGTATTTCGTTCTTGTTTCTATCCACTTTAGCACTTTTATCTCTTTACTGATATTTTATTTTATTTGTATTCGTTGCTCTGTTCTGTGTCTTTCATGTATTTATTCTTAGGGGACCTCGGTCTCAGAATAAAATTTATTTTCATTTCATTTAATTCATTTTCATTTCATTTCATTTCAAAACCCAATGAGGACTCAAATTTGAGCGACATCGGCCGCAGGTGATCCACTGATGACTTTTTTAATTTTTTTTTTTTTTTTCATATTACAGACTTACGAAATGTTCCAACATATGAAATGTGGCCAGACTTGACTATGTTTTTTTTTGTCTGTAATGTTGAAAGGGACCCTTCACTCATGCTCCGCGCTCCATGTCGTGCCGCCCACATGAAGGTCTTCTGACGAACTATGAACTTCAAGACAGACTCACTCGGTATTCATCGTTGATACAGATGATTAATCAACTATTCAGCAATCACTAGCTCTAATCACCGTTTTGGTCTGCATATAAAGATAAATATCGTTAGTTTTCAGTATGCCTGTTAATACGTGATTTTTTTCTCTCTTTCTATGGAAAATACCATGATTACAGGTGAAGGGTCCCAAAGCTTTGGATAGAGAGACTCATCTCTTTCAACAGAGCCTGAAAAGAAAAAAATTGTAAGAAAATGATGAATGTCGCCTACTACCAGAGCGCTCTTTCGTCACACTGGTGGATATGAGCCCGACTCTACTGTGGGAGTCTTAAATTTCGCCTACCCTAAATTTTTATTCACCTAGGGTAGGGGTCTTGAGTACTTGACATCGTACAGGCTCGGGACCATGGCTTAACGTCTCATCCGAAGGACGACGTGCTTAAGTTTATTTTACCTCCCAGATAAAATAAACTAAGGGCCTCGGTCGGGTTTCGAACCCACGATCTTGAGCTCAGAAGACAAGCACGCACACCACTGAGCTACCGGCGCCCTCAGTACAATGACGGTGATTCGCCGATGTCTTGGTTGTCAAGGCAACAATGAATATGGCTGAGTCAGTTTCAAATTCTTACACTGAACTGATAACTGTCAAGTCCTAACTTAACAAAAAAGGAACATCCTAATTCTTATAAATAGTCGTTGTGGATCCAACCTGAAATAAGAAGGTCAAAGCCGAAAGTTGAGATGACCGAAACCAATGGGAACCATAATTGTAAACCATCATGTTTCCCCATCGTTGACCAGAGTCCAGCACCTGTCAGAAAAAATAAAATAAATAGGCAAATTCTCTTGGTGGAGGAATGTTGAGCTCCAATTGTCGCCAGAATTGTAGGTGGGGGTGGTAGGGGGTGGCTATATAGTACCAAGGGGTGGGGTCGGGGGCGGCAGAACATGATGTTGATCAGGAGGGAGCGGCAAGTCAACATCCTGGAGTTGGTGGTACTGGCAGCCAGTCTGGGGATGTACGTCAGTCCTGGACTCTGTATCAGCACTTCGCAAGAGCATCTCGGCACACTTCGCAACGTACGTAACTCTTTTTTTTTTTAAATGTCTTTATTTTGAAAATTTACAATTCGGTAATGACCATAAGTAAGTTTGATGACACAAATAAATAAATAAATAAATAAAATAAGGAAAACAAATAAAATAAAATAAATAAAGATTTTTGCTTAAGAGCCTTTCGATCTCCAAATTTCTAAATTTGTGACTACTTACTTGTGGGGCGGGTTGTAGCCTCGAATTCGGAGGTCGGAAGACGCTCAAAGTAGCAAAAACAGAGAAAACGGTTCACCAAATAAAAGTTTAGAGAGAGTGCGGAAACTTATAAGTAAATTGGGGTGTTATCTGAAATTCAGAGATCGAATGGCATCCAAAAGAGCAAAAACAAAAGTTAACGAGTCCAAGAAATAAAAAAACGCCAATTTACTGGGAGAGTGAAAACTTATATCAGGGATGTAGCCTCAAATTCGAAAGTCAAAAGACCCTGAAAAGTGAAAAAACAGAAGTTAAGGATAGACCAAATAATGAGATCAAAGGTTTAAAAAGAACACGAAATGTAAGTCGGGGGTGTAGCCCCAAATTCGAAGATCGACCTTCTAAGGAGCAAAATCAGAAGCAACGGTAGAGCAAAAAAGAGATAGAAGGTTTACAAAGCGCGGAAACTTATGTAGCCTCAAATTCGGAAGTCAAAAGACCCTGAAAAGTGCAAAAACAGAAGTTAAGGATAGACCAAATAATAAGATCAAAGGTTTTAGAAGAACTCGAAAACTTATATGTAAGTCGAGGGTGTAGCCTCAAATTCGAAGATCGACCTTCTAAGGAGCAAAATCAGAAGCAACGGTAGAGCAAAAAAGAGATCGAAGGTTTAGAGAGCGCGGAAACTTATGTAGCCTCAAATTTGGAAGTCAAAAGACCCGCAAAAGATTAAAAACAGAAGTTAAGGATACAGCAAATAATGAGATCAAAGTTAAATAACGAGACCGCGCGAAAACTTATGAGTCGGGGAGTAGTCTCAAATTCGGAGGTAAAAAAGACCCTCCCTCAAAACAGAAAGGAAGGGACCACCAAATTAAGGGATGGAAGGTTGAGAGAGAGAGAGAGAAAACTCATAAGTGAGTAGGAGTGTATCCTCAAATCCAGAGATCGAAGGACCTTCAATAGAAGAAAAACAGAAGTTCAGGGTACAACAAAAAGGGATCAAAGATTAAGAGGGAGAGCGGAAACATACATATGAGGGCTAAAAAACTTGCACACCTAGTAGCCTCCCTGGATGATGATAGTATCTGGTTGAAGTCTCTACAGACATTGCTGTCTTAATGTGTTTTTGAAAAAATATAAGGAATCAGCGCCACAATATCCATGTATATTTATATTTCTTGTTTGGTATTTTGTTTAGGATCAACCAGAATATATTTTTCATTTTTACTCATTGTATCTGGTTGATGCCTATCTACCGACATTGCTGTATTATGTTTCTTAAGAACCGAAACATTAGATACCCGGTTCTGGGTCTGTAAACGAGGACCCGGTTGCTGACCCTGTAAACTTTCGGTTGGACCCTTACCATCTATTCCATCCCTTGTCAGGGCATTTCGATCTCTGAATTTAAGGCTACACACCCCCATTCATACGTTAAACCTTTGATCGCTTACAACCAGATACGATGACTGTTTACCGTTTATTATATTTAGTCAAAAATAATTCCTGAAACATTAATTATAAACTTTCTAGTTCTTCTCCGGAATTTTCAGAGGGTTACTTAAGAAGAGGGGAATCCTGAAGCTGACCAAAAATAAGTTCATGGGGAATTTGGAAAAAACTGACTTCAAGCGCCTAGCCAATAGGGTCGACAAGTTGCATAGAACCCTGGAAAAAGCAAATTTCTGGAAATTGCACTAGCTCAGAATCTCTATGTATTATTTGCAATACTTCTTTGGGGTTGGTACGTGCCGGGCCGAACTTTGACAGGCTCTCTAGTTACATTTCGCAAGTGGAGTGATGCAAGGATCCAGACGACCTCCGACACATTCAGCCGCCTGCCAGCTCTATGCTAATCACATCAGACGCATATGCAGTCTCTCCCTGGAAGTGGGACTGCAAAGTGCACTGCAACCAACACCACTGACAACTGGCCAATGTAGAGGAGTAGCCTACATCTCGAGCTCCGCCTAAGAGACAATTATATATATATATATATATATATATATATATATATATATATATATGAGTAGTACATAGTTTTTAAGGCCTTGATAAGGACTATTTGAAAAATATATGTGATATGAGTATAACATGACTTTCGTATACCAACCACGTTTGTACACATCACTCTCACTCCCTCTAAAAATCATTTCATACTGGCATTACTGAGTATATGAAAGTAATGTGTTGGACAGGTTGTCAAATAAGATCTAGTCTGACCTCTCACAGAATTTTATTAGTATTAGCTAGCCGGCTTTCGAGGTTGCCCTCAACAAAAGGCAGTGTGATGAATTTCTTTTTTTTTTTTTTTTTTTTTAATTTGGGCTTTATTATAACAGACTGTCTGTTGATGAGGGCAACCTCGAAAGCCGGCTAGCTAATACAAATAAAAATCTGTGAGAGGTCAGACACCATCTTATTTGACAACATCAGCCATCTTCATACAAATGTATTGGCGTCAGCATTTTTTTTTTTTGTCTAATTGTACACCGTAATTCCGAGTGATTTTCTTATATCCAGTAATGCCAGCATGAAATGGTTTTGAGAGGAAAGAAAAGCGATCTGTACAAACGTGGTTGGTATAAGAAAGTCTTGTTATAGCCATTTTTTATCCTTTTTAATAAAAACTGCCAATAATAAAAATATATTTTAAAATTCGCTGACAAGCGTTACAATTTAAACACTACTCATAACTAACTTAGAAATAATTCCTATGGAAATTTATTGTAGATTCTCTGGGGTGCTATAACTTTCTTCTTATTGGTCCTATCTCAAATCTGAGGGCATAATAAGGAACATGTTTGATAACAACTAATTTTTCGTCTGATTTCAGCTAACATTTAATCAGATATATGTTAGCACATGTGACCTCTAAATTTTGAATTTGAACTTCATAACTACAATCGTTTCTAAGTTAAAACATGGAACCTTGAAACGTGAAATTCTGATGAAAATGCGATCTAGGATTTTTGCACGATAACGATACTTCTTTATACCAAAATAATTAAAAAAGTAATATGGTATCTATTGAAAACTCAGCATCGAATTTTTGTGAGTTAGTATAATTTTATAAATAATCCATAATTTTGCCAAATTACTGGTCGTCCACAATATTACAATTTTCTTCGCTGTTACTGAAAATTTCGCCGAACTGGCAACACTGCATAAAGGCGGCCTCTGCAGGCAAACCGGAGCGTGTATGGGAACCACCTGCACAGGTTTTTCGACCTATGCAGGCGACCGGAGTAGATATCAAAAAATATATGTTTACCTGCGCCAGAATTGCACAGATAAGCTGCGCAGTGAGACAAGGTTTTGCCAGCTTACAAAAGTGCAGGTTTCTTCACATTTCCACTTCTTTGTTTTCATTTCTTTACATTTATTTTCTTTGTTTACATTTGTTAGGAAATGTCTAAGCAAAACTTGTCAAAAAAAGTTATGGAGGAGTTTATTGAAACGAATAAGAGTGAACCCAGTTTATGGAAAATAAGGCTGCCAGCGCTATCACATCGCTCTTCGATGCCATGATTTGAACTGAAACCTGGACAGTTTCACCGTAGCGAAAAGTTTTACAGTTTACAGTTTCACGCCTGTACAGGTTTACAGAAACCTGCACTTTTGCAACCTGACAAAACCTTGTCTCACTGCGCAGCTTATCTGCGCAAATCTGGCGTAAACATATCTTTTTCGATATATTCTCCGGTCGCCTGCATAGGTCAAAAAACTGCGCAGGTGGTTCCCATACACTCTCCGGTTTGCCTGCACAGATACACCTGTGCACATAGACCTGTACAGGCAAACCGGAGGGTGTGTGGCCGCCTTTAGGCGCCTTGTAGATGTTATCTGTTGCACTTAGATGCGGAAGGTTCTAAAGATAAACAGGCGATAAATTAGTGTCTCTTATTATTAGGCGACAGAAGTATGTTTTCCCTCGGCATAATGTGACGCGATGAACTGACAGACGTTCGTAAATTGTTGGTTGTCTGGCAGATCAACAACTGCTTCTCTTGACTGATGTCCACAACACGACGATTGGACGGTCAGACAATAGAAACTTCTCCAAGAGACAGATGGATCGTGATGCACAGCAAGGTTGTTCTGTCATTTCCGTCTTTGTTTCCATCCACTTCACTCAGTATCTTAGATACCTACTTCTTTATATATGTCTTCGCAGAAGGCCACTATAGAGTAGAGTGATCATCGGCAATTGTCTTAAAGAAGAAAGTATAAAAAATAAGTGAATAAACAGCACTTGACAGTAACTGATGGCAAGAAAATATATAGTGAAGGTAAGTGATTCAATAGATACCAAAGATGAAACTTAATAACTAGTTAGTTGAACAGGAATATCTTTGTCATGCTAAAAGTACAGTGTCGATATGATACTACCGAGAGAGACTGAAGGCCACAACTAATTGAATTCTTATATAGTTAGGCATATATTATAATATTATATAGTTATAGTTGGCAAAACGCTTTTCTAGTATGCTCAAGATCGCGGGTTCGACACCCGACCTTGACTCATTTCTTTTTTTAATTCCACAGCTATACGAATTATGTGTTCCATCAGAAATTTGATATAGAGTTTTTACCGTAATTTCATGAATTTCGACCTCCAGATTCCAAAAATGAAAAATGAAAAAAAAATCGGTAATTCACCGGTCAAAATTTTATGTCAATAAATTCATGGCATCAGCAATTATTAGGGTTTTGAATTGAGCCCCCTCCCCTGAGTTGATATCGCTGAAATTAGACAGGTCATGTCTTCTTGAATTTTGACTTTAAATATAAAATTTGATGTCGACATTCATTTTATTGACAGTTTATGAGTTAAGCCTCTCACCTAATCCCACCCCTCCATTTGGTCAATTTGACTGAAAAACAATGTGTCGTTGTTGTAGGGTTCTGAATTCACATATGTAATTGCGTGTCGATACATTCATTCTATCGGGAGTTATAGTGTTCATAGACTCAAGTTTTTTTCATATTTGGAATCTAGAAGTCGCAAAATATGAAATTCCTTGATAATTCAGCATCGAAGATTTGGCCGATTACATAACTTCCCCCATACTTGGGAAGTAAAAGATCTGTCTGTCTGTGAACATGGTAATTCTCGATAGAATCAATGTATCTACACGAAATGTCATATGTGTATGCAGAACCTTCTAAATCCTCAAAAGTATATTTACATAGGAGCTTCTGAATTCTAATACTAAATCTATAGTCACAGGGAATAAGTTGTTAAGTCGTAAAATGGCCAAAATGAGTTAAGTGTAGTGTGATCATCTCCCAAGCCATCTGAGTACTGTGAAGAAGTTGGGAGCTCAGGACTTTAATACTTTCGGAATTATAAAGATGTGGGTTTCTTGGTATCTCGAAAAATTGTGTATGATCTCGGTTAAATCAACTTAATCTACTTCTTTGAGGAATCATTCACGAGATAACTGCATTTAACCATTTATTCACTACGGCAGACTATTCCAAGTGAAGAGGGCGTTTTCGGTTAAACCAACTTGCTCAACTTTAGAGAGGCATCATTCACGAGTATTTCTAAAAGTATGGTTAATAGTTAGGTGTGGTCAATAATTAGGTAAATGATGGGGAATAATTAGGTAACTAAGGGAAAATTCTAGAAAGGATTAACAATATACATTTTCATTTACTCCTGTAGATTTAGAATGTATATGATTAATAATTATGCAAACATAATTTATTTATTCCAAAAACTGGATTTACACGATTAATGCAAAAGTAAAAAAGTGCTGCCCTGAAAAGTTACGAATTTAGTATTACCAATTTATTCCCTGTGACCACAGAAATATTGCGCCGGTGGCTCAGAGGTAGGTTGCTTGCTTGTGAACCCAAGAAGTGTAGGGGAATTTGTGTAATGTGTCAGAAATTCTATGCGGAGTTTTCAACGGAATTATCCAACCTCCAGGTTATAAAAATGAAAAAAAAATATAATGAAATAAATTCCTGGTTTCTATTACAACTATAATACTCTGAAAACATGTAGGGGAGAAAGACGAGCTGTGTCCCTGGGTGAGTTGAGTGTATTTCTTCTGTTTTCAGATCCTCTGTCCGAGCAACTATTCTCTCAACTGTCTCAAGCTAGACTTGCTCCAGTTCGTGGACCAAGTGACCAGCTCTGAGTTGCAGATCCTCCCAGGAATGGTGCTAGGTCAGGGGTCGTTCAACGATACTCCAGTGCCGACCCTTGCTCGACTCCTGGAGTCTCCCTCAGATAGGAGCGAGGGTGCACAACGCTACCTGGCCGCTCGTCTCTACAACTCTCTGTCCTCTCTCACACTCACTCTACGTCTGTTGGACCCTACCAATCTTCAGAGGGTTCAGCAACTGGCTGAGGCTATCCTCACTACGATACTTCCTTATCAGACAGGTAGGCAACAAAACGTGGGGTTGCGTTCTGGAACCATATCAAAATCTTCCAGCTCTCGATCCCAGAAAAGCTATTATTAATACCTTTAAAATAATTTACGAACGCCCATAAAAATCAGTGTAAAATAAAATATAATTTTTCATTTATATATATATTTTTTTTATGTGAAATTCGACTAATTTTCGCGGTTGTGAAGCTACTTAAATTCCAGAGTAAAGCAAATACTAATTGATTATTGCAAGCGGTCAGTTTGCCCAATCGCAAAAATTTCAAAGGTATAGTGAAAATACAACATTTTTGATGTTTTTCGATTAGATTATTGATCGGGTTTTTCTAATAGAATTTTTTATTTTATACTTATAACATTTTCTGATTAAATAGTTTTGTAGCTCCCTAAAAGCTTCAGTGGGACAATAATACCTGTTTCAGAATTTCATGAAAATACCATTTAGGATGAGGTCTTTATACATTTTTTGCATTGTTGACATTACGAAAGACTGTCTTGCATAAATCTACTGTCACAGGGAATACGTTGTTAAGTCGTAAAATGGCCAAAATGAGTTAAGTGATCATCTCTCAAGCCATCTGCGCACTGTGAAGAAGTTGGGAGCTCAGAGCTCTAATACTTTCGGAATTATAAAGATGTTGGTTTCTTTCTTGGTATCTCGTAAAATTGTGTATGTTCTCGGTTAAATCAACTTAATCTACTTCTTTGAGGAATCATTCACGAGATAACTGCATTTAACCATTTATTCAACTATTCCAAGTCAAGAGGGTGTTTCCGGTTAAATCAACTTGCTCAACTTTAGAGAGACTAGGTAAGTGATGGGGAATGATTAGGTAACTAAGGGAAAATCCAAGAAAGGATTCACAATATTCATTTTCATTCACTCCTATAGATTTAGAATGTATATGATTAATAATGATGCAAACATAATTTATTTATTCCAAAAACTGGATTTACACGATTAATGCAAAAGTAAAAAAGTGCTGCCCTGAAAAGTTACGAATTTAGTATTACCAATTTATTCCCAGTGACCACAGAAATGTTGATATCTTTCTCGATACTGACTTCGATGAAAGGGGAAAATAAAATAAATAAATAAATACACATCTTAGAGAAAAATGCATTTTTAATTTATAAAATAATAAATAAGGTATATAACCTTAGGAATTGGCAATACAATTTGAATTATTTAACCAATAAATATGTATTTTAATAGCATAACAGTTGTAAGCACACATGCGAATGTTTGGTTCACCCAAAGACACAAAAATGAAATGAAAATAAATTTTACTATTCTGGGACCGAGGTCCCCTAAGAATAAATACATAAAGTGTAAAGAACAGGAAACAATGAAATATAGTATGACGTAGAAATAAATAAATAGATAAATAAATTAGTGCTACATTGAAGAAAAACTAGACAATTATAAATATAGATAAACAAAAGATTAACATGAAAAAACATAAAATTAACAGCTTCATTATGATGAAAAATAAATAAATAAAAGTATGTATATTAATAAGATAAAAATAAAATAGATAATATAAATCGACTGAGCTTAATACTATGATGGTTGATTATAGAAGATAAGGGAGGATGCCCAGACAAGGGTTGAAATAAAATTAATTTTAGACAGTAGGGGCTAGATAGAAAAGTGTGAGGAGAGAGAAGAAAAAAGAAAATAAGATAAAATAAAAAATAAATAAAAGCATGATGAAAATATATAAAGGTGTAAAATGAACAAAAAAGGAATAATATTGATTATGATCGAATAATGTAGGAAATATGATAAAAGAAATATAATAAAAATAGAGAATAACAAAAAAAAAAGAGAAAAAAAAAATGGAATGAAAACATAAAGGGCACCACTAACTCCAATAAAATAGAAAAATGTTATTTAAAAAATCTAGATTGGTGCCTGCTCGAGATATAAACGCAATGAAGAGTATCCAAAATAGGCACCACAAGAATGATCAGTTTACTTGGTCAAAGCTTCGGCGAATTGTCATCATAAGGAGCAAAATAGAAGGAAAAATATCTATTTACATACATCGGAAAGACCATAGTTGAGAGATTTAGTGACGAAAATTGCCGGGTGATAAATCAGCCAGACGTACTGATAGTTAATATTTGAAAAAAGATGTCAAATTGTTATTGATTCAATGAATATTGTTATAGACTCATAGAAATAATGAAAACAATGTACATTTAGAGTGAATCACTAACAATTGGCTACAATTTTTCAAATATTAACAATCAGAACGTCTGATATGATCAATTTATATTTTTCATACTGTTTTGATCATTATGATGGCAATTTCGCCGAAATGTTGACCAAATAAATTTTTCTCCCTTCGAGTGATGAATTTGGACTATTATAAATATATTCAGGCATTTGAAAATAGTGACTAGAATGTGGTTCTTGGTGCTATGCAGCTCAGAATCATATATTCGTTTAACTATATTAATATATATATATATATATTTTTTAACAATCTTAGATTATCAAAAAATTAACAAACTATAAATTATCAATAAGACAATAAAGTTAACATTGCACTAGTTAGGAAATAGTTCAGTGATAATTAAACAAAATATACAAAAGTTTGACTATATTTTTACTTTCCGGTAGGAAAAAGTTAAGTTATCATAAAAAAATAGATTACATAACTTCCCCTATACTTCGTATAGCTGAAAACTATTAGGTTAGGTTTCATGACTCATGCCCGGGCTTTAACTACGAGGTCATATCGCCTACTACCAGAGCGATCTTTCGTCACTCTGGTGGACATGAGCCCGACTCTATTGTGGGAGTCCTAAATTTTGCTTATCCTAAATTTTTATCTAGGGTAGGGGTCTTTAACGAGTACCTGACATCGTACAGGCTCGGGTCCATCGCTTAACGTCCCATCCGAAGAACGGCATACTTAAGTTTATTTTACCTATATATATATAGATGAAAACGTAAAACCCCAATTTCAGGTGTTGTCATAATAACATAACCTTCGATGGAAAAGTAAAAATTAAATAGAACGAAAAGTACCACGGCTTACTATTTTTATTAATTATTTTTAAAAAAATAAATAAATAAGGCCTTCTGGAGCTCATAGTATTTTAGTGTGAATGAAGTATAGCGGAAGCCTTCAAAAACAAGCCCTATGTGAAAGTTTCGTGCTTTATTTCAATAAAGAAAACCCTTTAGAAATTGTCTACTCATATAAAATTGATAAAAAGTACAAATAGTATATTGTCAGATTATTATTTTATTGAACACGTTGAAAAGTACCGAAAATTACCCCCAAGAGGCTACAAAGTTCACCATACAATTAACATATTCTTCTGGGCGAGGGCCATTTAGGGGTAATAATATTTTTCTTTCTACGGAAATATAGAAATGTTAACTACCCTTCACTGAACATTTCTAGTTAAACCCTCCCCTCATATGATGAATTCCAAAACAATTTACAATAACAGATTTATTTCTATACAAAACTTCAACATGTTACCTTCCTATAGCTCTTTCTTAATTATAACTGAAATTATGAGTGCAAAATATATTATCTGAACATTTCAATTCATAACATCAACCTACGTCATTACAAACAGACTTATCCGCTTATTCGATATCTGACATATATACGACGTTACCTTGTTTCTTCTTAATTCTAAGAAAATCTATTTTGTATTTGTTTTTCTCTATAATTATAAAGATTTTAATATCATTTTGATATGATTTTAAGTAAAATCAACATTTTCTATTACTTAAACCTTCATACGGTGCAAAATATAATTTCAATTCATAACATATAAATATCATGGATCTTTTCGGTTATGTGTCAGGGATTCTAAACAAATTTCCATTTGAACTGTATGTTTCTCTTATATGAGGAGAATGTGGACTGTTTCAGTAAAAGGACCGACGGGAGGGTCAAAATTATATTTCTTCGGATACATCAACTGGATTTACAAAGAGTAAGTGGTTTTGGTAGAAAATTTTTCAGAATCCCTGACACATAACCGAAAAGATTCAATATCATTTCTGAACATTTCAATTCATAACATCAACGTTATTACATACAGGCTCCGTTATTGAGGATACATTTGACAGAAAGACATTTCATAAAAATGGAATTAGCACTCAAATTTGGCGCTTTTTTACAAAAAGAAATTAATTCGTTATCTGACATATGATAAATTCGTCAAAATCTACAACATTAGATTTATTTTTGTACAAAACTTTAACATGTTACCTAGTTTCTTTTTAATTATAAGAACATTTATTTTATATATGTTTTTTCTGTACAATTACAATCTATATTTTCTATTACTTAAACCTTCACAAGGTGCAGCAAAATATAATTTCAATTCATAACAAATAAATATAATTTCTGAACGTTGTTACACACAGGGTACGTTATTAATTCAAAGGTTACATTTTACGGAGACAATTAAAAAAATGAAATTTGCATTAGAGTTGCTTTTTTATTAAAATAAATTAGTGTGTTACCTGAAAAGAGCAAGTTCGGTACACAGTATCCTCCAAAAACACAAAAAAGTGCAATTTTGGCATGGAAATAATAATTTGGCGATATATGTGCTTCGATTCAGCAAAATGTATATGATATCGGGCAAATAAATGTGCATAATACTGACAATAGTAATTATGACTCATGCCCGGGCTTTAACTACGAGGTCATATCGCCTACTACCAGAGCGCTCTTTCGTCACTCTGGTGGACATGAGCCCGACTCTACTGTGGGAGTCTTAAATTTTGCCTACCCTAAATTTTTATTCACCTAGGGCAGGGGTCTTAAACGAGTACCTGACATCGTACAGGCTCGGCACCATCGCTTAACGTTTCATCCGAAGGACGGCGTACTTAAGTTTAATTTACCTCTCAGATAAAATAAACTAGAAAAAATGTCTGTTGCTGTATTTTTGTTTTGGGGATTTAATGAGTGTTGCGCACGAATACAATGAAGAAATATAATATTCTATCCCTTTTTTAGGGTTTCGTATCGAAAGGATCCAGACAGAGCCCTATTGAGCTAAAGATCGGGGGTTTAACACGGACGAGGCCCTTAGTTTATTTTGTCTGGGAGGTAAAATAAACTTGAGCACGCCGTCCTTCGATATGACGTTTAAGCGATGGTCCCGAGTCTTTACGACGTAAGGTAAAAAGGTACCTTCCCTAGGTAAATAAACATTTAGGGTAGGTAGAATTTAGGACTCTCATAGTAGAGTTAGGACTCTCATAGAGTCGGGCTCATGTCCACCAGGGTGACGAAAGAACACTCTGGTAGTAGGCGATATGACCTCCAGTTAAAGCCCAGGTACATAATAACTATTAGTGCCCAATATTGAAACCAGTAACATTCAAATCCATTTATTTTTGCTTTTTCCACCGAGCAGTGACTGCTGGAAGGAAATTTCTTCATCTGCTTCATACATATAAATAAATACTATGCTTTATCTTTAAGTAAATTTTGAATTTATATAAAAAGTAAATTTGAAATTCCTCAACAAATGATTCCATAAATTGATTATAAATACGTGGAGTCCATTTCAAGACCTAATCTATATCTAATATGTACATAAATACAAAATAAGCTCATATTCTGTTTTGTTTATTTGCTTTTAGGACGTAAGAAGGGGGAGCATGGTGGCCATGGGAGCATGATGATGTGGGGAGCGGGGACCATGGCAACGCTAGGACTCACCGCCATAGCAGCCATGTCTGGCAAGGCCTTGGCAAGCTCCATGTTGGCTCTCATGGTGGCTGTGTTCGTTGTACTTCGTGGCTCCTCCAGTCACCAGGGAGGCGGTCAATTCCTATCGGCCCCCTACATCAGTGGAGATTCAGGATGTCGCTGTGCCACCCCAAGCTACTATGGATATCAAGTGGATCATCTGGAGCCCTCTTCAGTCCGAGCTCTGTACCCCTCGACTGCGGTGGACGGACAAGATCAACAAGTCGTCTACAATGCCAAGTCCTCCCCACCTCGTGTTGCTGTCAGTCAACCTAGACACATTACATAAATAAATATACATTTTTTTTTTAAACATAAAAAACCATGTTTCAAAATAATTGTTATAAACAATTTCACTGGAATTTACTAGAAAGCCCTTACACATACTTATGACACAATGTTATAGGAGGCAAACATTGTACGAAAACAAACATTAAATTCCGCGCATTTTTGAAAATGAAATTCTATACACAAGCACAAAAGACATACGGAGTGTCAATTTTTGTTATGTTTTGTAGGACAATCAGAATCTGATTTTATCTCGAACACCATTTTTCGACCTCAACACCACTCTTCCGTATCTTTAAGGAAACGTGGAAGTAAGAAATAAAAAACAGTAGAAATAGTTTTTTCCAGTTTTGTAGACACGAAAAAAATACAATTTCAGTCCCTCCCCTCCCCCCTCGTGTGTGGCTGAGAGTCGAGGTTCTGGGGCAGCCGAGACAGGAGGACTGAAGTCATGCCCGATAACAGCCAGTAACTAGTCCCCCCGCCCGGGCAGCCATATTAGACCCTGCTTGCCCCTTAAGCTTTGAGATAAGTCAGCGCCACTACTTTCACCCAAAGACAATCCGTATAAGGTGTGGATCGGATAACTGAGTGTAATTAAGTTACAATTTTAGTCGGAGGAATATTCAAAGAAGCATAGAAACTTGTCTTCCTATGAACAGTGGTAAGGTGATTTGTAATATATTTATTTGATTTGATATAATGCCAATAAAACATTTTATTTATTTCCTGGTATTTTTATTTCTTCCTCGAATTAATAATACATAAAATTAAGTTATGTTACTCTGATCAACTCTGGTGGCTAACACTAAAACCAAACATTACTATACTAAAAAATCGTCGGTGAATCACCGACAATGAAATTCCCTAGAAGGAATTTATCAATTAACTTTTCGCTCCCCCTCCAAAACCAGTCGACCGTTTGCGCTAATATTCAACAGTTGACTCACATAAGGGCTCCTTAATTCTCAAACTAAATTTTGTATCGATAAATTCATTACATGAGCAGTTATTACGGTTTTTGAATTGAGCCTCCTCCCCTAAAGCCCTTTCTTTCACTACAGTCGATATCATTGGATTTTGACTTTAAATATGAAATTTCATGTTGATACATTCATTACATCGGCAGTTATGGTGTAAAGCAAGCTTCATTTTAATAAATTTAAATTAATTATTATTCAAGCCAGGTTTCTTTCGTAATTAGTTCTTTAAGAAATATAATATTTCTGGCTAGCCACCAGAGTTGATCAGAGTAACATATCTAATTTATTATTATATATACTATATCTATACCTACAAACATTATGTTCCTCCAGTCAGCTCCTAGTTCATTCTCAATATTTCTTCCTGTTATCACAATGTTAATGACTGTCACTCGAATTTTTTCAAATTCTGCGGCAAATCCTTCAAAACACGTTTAACATTTCGACCACAATACTTTTCTGCATCTG